>CM038793.1:43601180-44109382 GCA_021764765.1 Vicia sativa | reverse complement strand
ACCAGAACCGGAAGAGTATTCTCTCCAAAAATCTCTCCTCCAAAAGACACTGCGACTCCAGCTCGTATTCCAGCTATTCAATCAGTTCCCGAGACTAGAGGGAAAGAACCAGTGACTCATCCTGCTAAGCCAGAAGTACCAAAGGAAGTTGCTGAAGACACCTCCAAACAAGAAATGGAGGAAATTCGGAAGATCACCAAGAAGAGTGACTACAATGTTGTGGAACAGTTGGGACAGACTCCGTCCAAGATCTCCATGCTTGCTCTGCTCTTGTGCTCTAAAGCTCATGCTAAAGCCTTAGTGATGTTTCTGAAGAATGCTCATGCACCGCAAGACACTACTATTGACCAGTTTGAATTTTGTATTGCTAGCCTGGCTGCCAACAACGGCCTAGGCTTCTCTGATTCTGATTTGACTCCTGCCGAAAGGAAACACAACAAGGCCTTGCACATCTCGGTTGAATGCAAGGGAATTACATTGTCTCATGTTTTGGTAGATACCGGTTCCGCTCTGAATATCTTATCGAAGACTGCTTTTGATCGACTCGATGTTGAAGGGTGGTTACGAAACCCGGTGACATTGTTGTGAGAGCTTTGATGGTTAAGCGACGATGCTTGGAGCTCATTACGCGATTAAAGTCGGTTCCCGGACTTTTGATTCCACTTTCTTTGTCATGGACATCCGTCCACTTACTCTTACTTGGGCCCTTGGATACATGGGGTGGCATTACCTCTACCTTACATCAAAAATTGAAGTACCGGTGAAAGGGAAGGTTGTTACAGTATGTGGTGAAGAACAATATATGGTCGGTCATCTCGGTCATTCGATACCTCGAGGGGAAGGTGAATTCTTGAGACTCCTGTCAAGCTTTTGAAACAATCCCAGTCATGCCTATTGACTCTCCCGTCCTCGGGAAGTTCATAAGTTCCGCCTAGGATGGCCTCGTTGAAGGATGCTCAGCTGCGGTTGAAGAAGGAGCGGTACTATTTGGGGACAGCTCACGATCTTCCTTTCAAATCTAACAAGGCTGGTTTAGGCTTCACCATCGAGGTCGAAGATGATCGCCGAGCGTGCGGCCAGCTTCCTTTCGCATCAGCCGTGGAATCCATGCTATAGAAGGCGGCAACGACTTGACAGACAGTGGATCTTCCACTCCGATAACGGACTCGGCAATTGGAAGGCGAAGGCGTCATACAAATCTCCTTTAGGCGGAGTAATTGCCTTTGTTTTGTTTTGCTTTTCATTTTCTATGTTTTGAACAATAAACTCTAAAGCCTAGTGCCTTGCATCATGGCTCGTTTGTGAGGTTATTATCATCATTTGCATATTTTATTCAATAAAATCATTGGACTTTTGCATTCAATTGTTGTTTTCTTTCTTTTACTTTATCACCTTCAAAAGCTATGTGTTTCTTACACACCACGTGATATCTTTGAGAATCACTCCGAATCTCGTTGATTACGGCTATGCTATTGCTAAATATGACTTGATAATCCGATCTACCAAGGCGAAGGCGGTGAGGAAGATTGTGAAGTGCCGGAGAACTTGTCGACTACTGACAAGAAGAAGCGAGTTATCTGACCACCACGAAGAGCGATTGAGGTTGTGAATTTGGGGTGATGAAGGCAGAAAAGAGATCAAGATAGGAGCGGGTCTTGAGCGATGTTAAATAAAGGTTGGTTTAGATGCTACGAGACTATATTGAGGTTTTGCTTGGTCCTACGAAGACATGCCGAGTTAAGACATTGACATTGTGGTACATCGAGTTCTGCAAAAGAGGTTTTCTCGGTGAAGCAGAAGGTTAAATCGCATGCGTCACGAGATGTCGAGAGAAAATCAAAGCGAAGTTATGAAGCGAGTTCAACATCGGTTTCTTAGTGTTACTTCTTATCCAGTGGGTAGCTAATGTGGTGCTGTGCGAAGGATGGCAAGTGCGAATGTGTGTGGATTACGAGAGATCGAACAAAGCAAGTCAGAAGGCGATTTCCACTTCCTCGTATTGATGTTACGGTTGACAACACCGCTCGACATAAAGTCTTCTCCTTCATGGATGGTTTCTCCGTTACAATCGGATCAAAATGGCTCCACGAAGACATGGAGAAGACTACTTTAGTTACATAGTGGGTCACTTTCGCTACAAGGTCATGCCGTTGGATGAAGAACCGGTAGCCACTTATCGGTGACATGATGGCATTATTTCATGACATGATTCATCACGAGATAGAGGTCTCGTCGGCGACATGATAGCTCGATCACTGGTGAAGAAGAACATCTTGATCATCTGAGCTGTTTGATAGGTTGAAGAAATGCAGTGAGACTTAATCCCAACAAGTGCACCTTTGGAGTCAGATCCGGTAAACTCTTAGGGTTTGTTGTTAGTAGTAAAGGTATTGAGGTTGACCCCGCCAAAGATAAAGCTATTCAAGAGATTCCAGTGCCCCGTACCGAGAAGGAAGTTAGAGGTTTCTTGGGTTATTTGAACTACATTGCCAGATTCATTACACATCTAACTGCTACTTGTGAGCCAATCTTCAAGTTCCTGAAGAAAGATCAAGTGGTAGAATGGAACGACGATTGCCATATCGCTTTTACAAAATCAAGGGTACCTAGAATCCTCTATCCACGCCGAAGAAAGACCTCTTATCATGTACTTGGCGGTGTTAGAGAATTCAATGGGGTGTGTGTTGGGGCAACATGGCAGTGCAGTCGAAAAGAGTATGCAATATACTACCTTAGCAAAAGTTTACACTTTGTGAAATAAGATACTCACACTTCGAGAAAACTTCGGCGCTTTGGCTTGAAGCTGCTGACTAAGGCAGTATATGTTGACTCACACTACCTTGTTAATTTCAAGATGGATCTAAAAATACATATTTGAGAAACTTTCTCTCTCGGAAGAATAGCAAGATGGCGATGATCTTGACCGAATATGACATCGGTATACTTCTCGAGAGCGATCAAGGGAAGTGTAGTAGCGATCATTTGGCTCATCAAGCCGTAGATGACTATCGATCTATGCGATTCAATTTCGGATGAAGATGTTTTACTAGTCATTGATTGTGAAGAACCGGGCCTGAGCGAAGGACACGAACAAGGATTCGATGGACCATGGTCTTAGATGGAGCCTCAAGCGCTTGGCAATGGCATTGGCGCCATCATTACATCCCTTGCGGCGGACATCGCCTTTCACCGATTATGTTTGATTGCACCAACAACATGGCGAATCTGAAGCCTACATCAAGGGTATTAAAAGTGCTATTGACTTAAGAATCAAGTTCTTACAAGTGTATGGAGACTCGACTTTAGTGATCGGTCGATTAAGGGATGGGATCAAAGCATCCGAATCTCATTCCATATCGAGAGCATGTTTTGAGTTTGATCCTGTCATACCCCAAAATTTTCCCTCCATCTACTCATTTCATACATCTATGCTCGGATTCCTCGAGTTTATCGGACAAACTCTCTCTAGACAATCAACCCAAACTAGGTTTGGTATCTCTCAAGTCAAGATGAACTTCCAACATCTCCAATGGCCTTCATGCCTCCTCATATGCTTCAAAGATTCTCCATGTCAAGTTTCAAGCTTCAGTCAAGTTTCCTCGGACAATTGCTCGGATGGTTGAAAATCAGTTGTATTGGACAAAAAGTCAACTGTGGTCAACATACAGTCAAACTTCATAATTTTTGGTCAACATTCTCATTTTGAAGTTACATTCATCATTTGATCAAGGGATGATCATGATTCATCAAGAAAACTCAAGATTTGCTAAAAAGTCAAACTTTCTAAATTAGGGTTTCTAGGTGAAAAGTCAACAGAACTTTGACTGATCATAACTTTGTCATACTTTCTCAGAAATTTTTCCACCACCTCTTGTGTTGAAGGAAATTCAATTCTCTACAACTTCATGTCTCACAAGAATGTCCAAAAAATGCTTCATTTGAGAGTTATAGCTCAAAACATTACAGGTCATTTTCAAAGTCAACAAAAAGTCAACTTTTTGTTTTGAAGATATATTGAGCATGGTAACTCCAATTGAGATGAGACCAAAAAGGTTGGTTAGAGGAATCTTAGAGCTTTCCAAAAAGTCCAAGAACACTCAAAAATATGGAAAATTGAGCAAGATACACTCTTGAAGTTGGGCGATTTTGAACGATTGCACAAAAGGACATTTTGGTCAAAATGCAAAATTTTCCAAATGGGCCTATAATCTTTTGATCCAAACTTGTTCATGACATGATTTTGACCCATAAATGCTTGGCATTGGTAATTTTCTATTTTATGATTTATATTTGAATTTTATAACATTTAATTCAAAAATAAATTATATAAAATATGAAAATTAATTATTTTTCAAAGGGCTGATTTTATATCTTCCTTAATGTCCTAGAAAGCCCACAACAATTGCCAAATTCGTGACTCATGCATATGGAAAGGAAAAATCAAGTTTTAAGAAAATTTGATTTGTTTTATTGGAAAATATTTGCACAATCAATGTCCAATCTTTTTGCTTGCTTTTGCCATCTAAATCTCTTCTATAAATACCAAGCAATGCAGCGCACGAGGCGAAACCTAGCCAAGAACAAACCCTTATTTTGCCAAAATTTTCCAAGAATTCTTGAAAATCAATTTTAATTTCACCATTCTCGACCTCTTCCGACCATCAAAGCGTGCTCGGGGTAAGTATGAGTAAGAATACATCATTGTTATGGATCAAAGCAAGCTAAATCGAACCATATACATGCATACATAATTGATTTTTCTTGAATTCATATTTTATTACCGACTGTTTTAATTGATTCTAATGCTTGCAATGTGATCATGTGGTTCCATGGATGAGATCTGGGCCATCGTTCGAAGGTTTGGACGTTAGAATCGTGTTTTGCCATTTTTAGGGTTCCTAAACGGAGAAGCTTGAACCGGCTGTGACCGATTCGATCAAAGCGATGCCATTAATGGACTCGAAAGGTCAATTTAGGTGGACAAGGTCTTCCTTTTCTTGTTATTTCTTGTTTTTGCGGGTTTGATGTTGGTCTCACAGGAGAAGGCGGTAGGAGCTAGGGCTCGGCGTTGACGATGGACTCGATGGGAGGCATGCGTGGCGGTTTCGTGGCTTCCGATTCGTTCCTTCCATTCCAACTGGGGCCCGCGCGCTGACTGTGTTTTGATTTCAAATATTCATGACACGTTGACATTCATATTCAATTGATTTCAGCTTTTCAAACACCAAATGCATGATGGTGTAGTGGTTAAGGCACTGGCTGTTTGAAGATCCTCTCCAGGGTCATGAGTTCGATCCTTTCCAGCACCTGGTTTTGCTTTCTTTTCCCAAAACACAATTTTTTCATATTTTTTCTATTTTCCAATTTATTTTAATATTTGCATCCTATTTTAATTTCTTTTCACATTTTTATTTCTGCATTAAAAACTCATTAAAAATAATTTTCTTTTTGCATTTATTTCCAGAAAACCTTTATTTAATTTAATAAATTAAAAAACATATTTTTGCATGCATATTTATTTTTATTTATAATTTTGCATTTAAATCATTGTTAATTAGTTTTTAATTATTAAATTGCATCTAAAAAATCCCAAAAAATTATCTTAGTACATTTACATTATTTCCAGCATGTCATATTTTTTCCAATTTAAAATTTGCATTTTTCTAACATTTTTCTCTTATTTCGATTTCATCATATTTTCCGATTTCTTGTTCGTTTCACAGGTTCTTCCAATTCGGACGTTTCTTTACTATTTTCATTTTGTTTTTTTTAATAATGTAACTGCTCATGGGATGTAATAGTTTAATTTAGGATTTTATTTTCCGCATTTTGAATTATGTATCTGCCCCAAAGCCTTGTAATAGCGTAGGACATTTACCTTTCCGCACTTTACATTCCGCATTTTAATTTCCGCACCCTATAAATTGCTAGTAATTAGGCGTGTATGGCAAGACTAAAATTGAACATAGCCCACTAATTTTCAAGATAACATATTAAAATCAACACACTTCTTTCACACACGCACCTTTAGGGTAATTCTCTCTCGTTGCCTTTGAATTCAAAATGGTCATGTCCCTCGAGCGTAGAGGTATTCTAGCACCGTTGCCTTCCAAACAAATCATCATAGTCCCTTGATACAAAGATCATAAGACCCACGATGTCACTTCCGAATACATGATCTTGACCCTCGATTGTCGCCTACGAAAAAGATGATAGTCCTTGAATGTGATAGGATACTTCCTACAAGTTGCCTTCTATGACCATCCGATGTCCCTTCGAATGTCCGCTTACATCCAGCGAATGGAGCTACCTACTAATTAATGGTATGGCTAGCGCTATTCTAAAGGCATAAGAAGTACAAAAAGCGACCAATTAAAGTGGGTAATTAAGTCTTTTAGTTGCTTGCTCTAAACCAAATGCTTTTCACACCACACACTTTTTTCAAAGTTCAAATTCTTTTCAAAACAAAAACATTTCCGAACACTTTGTATACACTCTCACATGAGTCATTACAAAGTCAAAGCGAAATGCCCATTTTTTCAAAACATCTTTGTCAAACACACAGAAAGCAATTTTAAAAAGTGATCTAGAGCAACTAAGAGCCCGTAGATAACTACGGATGGAAAGGGGTGCTAATACCTTTCCTTTTCATAACCATTCTCCGAACTCGAGAATCTAACGAAGGTCTTTTTCTGTTACTTTTACCTTCCCTTAATTGGATAAAAATAAAAGTCGGTGGCGACTCTTGCTATCCGCACATTTGGATACAAAAATCCTACAAAGTCAGTTCACCGTATCACAATCCCCTACTTCGAAGAGATTACTTTCAATCACATTCCACGAGAAGAGAATCAGTTGGCAGACGCATTAGCCACTATGTCGTCTATGTTCAAGGTCGGATGGGACAACGAGGCTCCCCAGATCATCATTGAGAAGTTTGACGAACCAACATATTGTTATGAGCTTGATACAGAAGAGAAACCTTGGTACTATGACGTAAAGAGGTATCTTGTGACTCAGGAATATCCCGCAGGGGCATCTGTCAACGATAAGAAGTTTTTGAGAAGGTTTGCATCCAAATTCTTCCTCAGCAACGACATCTTATACAAACGCAATCACGACTTGTGTTTACTCCGCTGTGTGGACCATAAAACAACAGAATGTATCATGGAAGAGTTGCATGAAGGCACATTTGGTACCCATTCCAGTGGACATACCATGGCTAAGAAGATTTTGAGAACAGGTTACTATTGGTCCACCATGGAAGCTGATTGTCACCGCTACGTTCGATCTTGTCACAAATGCTAGATTTATGCAGACAAAGTGCACGTACCTCCAGTATCTCTGAATGTTTTAACTTCTCCTTGGCCTTCTGCAATGTGGGGCATTGACATAATCGGAGAAATCAAGCCTACAGCTTCCAACGGACATCGTTTCATCCTTGTGGCAATTGACTATTTCACCAAGTGGGTAGAAGTAGCCTCGTTTGCATCTGTTACCAAGAATGTTGTGTCTCATTTCATCAAGCATAATCTTATCTGTCGATATGGCACTCCCGAAAGGATTATCAAAGATAACGGTTCTAATATCAACAACAAAATGATCACCGAACTCTGCACGTAGTTCAAGATCAAGCATCACAACTCTTCTCCTTACCGGCCTAAGATGAATGGCGCAGTGGAAGCCGCCAACAAGGATATTAAGAAGATCATACAGAAGATGACAGTGACTTACAAGGATTGGCACGAGATGTTGCCATTTGCTCTCCATGGTTATCGCATTCTGATCGAACATCAGGTGACCCCTTCTCTGTATATGGTATGGGCGGTCACGCCAATCGAGTTGGATACCCTCAACGAGTCCTTGAATCACGAGTTAGGCGAAGACGATTGGATCGAGACTCGCCTTGACGGATCAACTTGATTGATGAGAAGCGACTCGCATCCATCGCCATAGATCTATCGAAGCGAATGATCGAGCATTTAACAAGAAGGTCAAGCAGAGTCTACCAAGTCGGTGATCTAGTAGTCAAGCGTCATTATTCCACAAGGTGATCGAGGGCAAGTGGACTCCCACCTATGAGGGACCATTTGTAGTCAAAACAATATTTTCGGCGGGGCTATGCTACTTAGCACCATGGATGGTGAAGACTTCCACACCACATGAGCAGACATAGTAAATAAATACTACGCATAAAAGAGACCCGCTAGGTCGACTGGACTAGGAAAAAATAAGGGCATCATGGAGAACCAAAAAGGTTCGGGCAAAAGTTAAGGATATATACAAAACATGTACACCGAAAGTCGAAAACACGGGCTTGGGCAAAAGGTATCATTGGTGAAAACCGAAAGGAAGTCTAGGCAAAAGTTAGGGATTTAAGCGTACGACTATGTCTCGTCCAGATCACCTATCTACAGACTACTATTAGCATTCAAGATTCAAATGGCGAAAATCAATTCCTTCACTTTCTATTGACCTTGAGATGAGATAGTCGAAATATATGAGTACTTGCATAGGTGGAACTTAACGAGATTGTTTTCGCATAGCTTTTTACTTTTCTTGTGTACAAACTACTTGGCCATACGCCGCATTTCAAATTAACACAAGTTCTTTCCTTACAATTTTTGCTATTGTTGTTTGTATAAAGTCCAACGTTTGCTTTGAATGATTATATGCATCTGATAATAAAATCTATTCACAAACATGCGAAAAGTGATCATAAAATAATTACTACGAGGCTCTAGGAATTGAGATGACGAAAGTCACCAATATGTTCCCCTACGTACAATCCCACAGAGATGCCACTCATCACAAAATTTCCCCAGATGCGCATTTTCCTCCACTAGTCCGGACCTTTCGGGCTTCATCACGTTAGTCCCGAGCATTGATTCCACTCAACTAAACCATGTTACACGGTCTTCAAGCATAACGGTTCATCACCAGAGAGTATTTATCCCTAGCGAATATCCCTCAACGATCATCATTCCCGGCGGCAACAATATCGGACTCAAGACATGGTCGGATAGTGCATCGGAGGAAACCTACCTTTTATTCCCGGCGGAGATTACGGCAGGCTCTGAGATCCTTCTAACGGTCCCCAACGGCTATCAAATGCTCTCCGGGGATCTATCGCAAGATCCCGATGGCGCCTCCTAACTTTCTCCTCGGCGGGGTCTATGCAAGATCCTCGGTAGCGTCTATCAATCTCTACCATCCTCGACAATATCTAGGCTCAAGGCTTGGTCGAGATAGTGCTTGAAGAAATCGAGGTTATCTTTCTTCTCAGAGTTTCCAATCCGTTTCGTCCCAACAGGAGCCAGAAATCCCCAAGCAGAGCATCCAAATCTTCCTCAAGATGGATATGTTTTGAAATACCACAACATCTATCATTCATACATTATTCATAAAAGTCATAATTTGTGCATATGTCATCCATACACATTGTCATGCATCATAATTTGCATAAGACTAACGATGCTCTATCAAAGTTTCTTTTGTTTTCCCAAAGCGGTGAAAATCACTTCTAAAACAAACATGTCCGGGATTAATGCCGAAGCTAGGCGGAAAACTATCGAGCGACCGCCCTTAGTTGTCCTCCGACAAGCGGTCGAGATTAAGCCGAAGCAGACGGAAAACTATCGAGCGACCGCCCTAGTTGTCCTCCGACACGGATCCGGGATTAATACACGAAGCGGACGGAAACCTATCCGACGATCACACAAGTTATCCTCCGATAACGGGCATTGGATCGATACCGAAGCATAACGGGTCCATTTTGCCAACTATTATCCTCTCGGTAATCAAGGCGAAGATTTGTTTGACTCTCTCTTATGATCAGCGACTCGAGTCTAGCGTCGACTCGATTGCCTTGGATGGCATCTTAAGCCCATCTCCGACTATTTATCGACATCTCTCCGCTCGAGATCTGCATATTTGGTTAAAAACCAATACAAACCAACAACTTCATTCAAAGATGAGCACGAGTCTAGCATCGACTCCCTCGGATGGCATCTTAAGCCCATCTCGTTCCCTTCCACTTCTAGAACATCTAGGCCTAGCGTCGACTCACTCCCATCATCGATCCTCCGGATGGCATCCAAGCCCATCTTTGGCGATCCTCCTATTCAAGCGACATTCTCGAGTCTAGCGTGCGAATCATTCCCAGTGAAATCTCAACTTCTCCAAATGGCATCTGTAAGCCCATTCCGCATCATCCCAACAACGAGTGCAAATTTTCGGTGTACTCGGTGTTCAATCATCACCTCCGGTCACGAAGGCACGCATGCCAATCTAACCCTTCCAGTACAAGAAGATTGAACAGGGGAAGCTGTCATACCCCAAAATTTTCCCTCCTACTTCTCAAAACATTTCATACATCTATACTCAAGGATTCCTCAAGGGTTGATCAGACAAACCCTCTCCTAGACAATCAACCCAAACTAGGGTTTGGCTATCCTCAGACCCAGATGGACTTCCAACATCTCCAATGGTCATCATGCCTCCTCATATGCTTCAAAGATTCTCCATGTCAAGTTTCAAGCCTCACAAGTCAAATTTCCTCAAACAATTGCTCAGATGGTTGAAAATCAGTTGTATTGGACAAAAAGTCAATTGTGGTCAACATACAGTCAAACTTCTTGATTTTTGGTCAACATCCTCATTTTGTAGTCACATTCATCATTTGATCAAGGGTTGATCATGATTCATCAAGAAAACTCAAGATTTGCACAAAAGTCAAACTTTCCAAATTAGGGTTTTCTAATGAAAAGTCAACTGAACATTGACTGAGCATAACTTCTTCATACTTTCTCAGAAATTTTTCCACCACCTCTCATTTTGAAGGAAATTCAATTCTCTACAACTTCATGTCTCACAAGAATGTTCAAAAAATGCTTCATTTGGAAGGTATGGATCAAAACATTACAGGTCCTTTTCAAAGTCAACAAAAAGTCAACTTTTTGTTTTGAAGATTTATTAAGCATGGAAACTCCAATTGAGATGAAACCAAGAAGGTTGTTTAGAGGACACCTAGAGCTTTCGAAAAAGTCCAAGAACACTCAAAAATGTGGAAAATTGAGCAAAATACACCTTGCACAAGTTGGGCATTTTTGAAGAGGTGCACAAAGAGAAATACTTGTCAAAATCAAAAGTTTGCAAATGGGCTGGTTTTGCTTGGTTTAAACTTGTTCCTTATCTTATTTGGAACCTTCAAGCCCAATGCCACAATTTTGTCTTTATATTTCTATTTAATTTGGATTTTATTCATTTAAAAACAAATTAAATTAAAAAATAAGGTATAAAATAAAAATTAAATGCAAAATTGATTTTTCTCTCATTCTTGAGATCCAAGCAACTCATACAAGTGGCAAATTTGAAATTTGCATTGATTAAACAAGCGATGAAATTGGATCAAATAAGGAAGATTTAATTTTGTACAAAATCAAATAATTTTGCATTGATTGATCAATATTTATTCTTCAATTCATTAAAATCCATCCACAATAAATGTACAATGCATACAACATGAGCGAGGAGCAGAAAAATTGCTTAAAGAACCTAACCTAAAGTCAAAAATCCGTGCCTTTCAAGCAATCTGCAGCCTTGGTTTTGGATCGATTCGAGACAATTCTAAGCATCCAAACACATTCCTTGAGTCCACGGAATCGTTCAAGACCTTTACATGTCTCAAAAACATCAAGAATGACGAAATTCAGTTTTGGTTTGTTCTTACTTTTTCAAAATTCGAATTCTGCTATTCATGCATTTTTAACATGTTTTGATGTTTGTTTTGTGTTTAGAACAAAGTTTGCAAGCTTTCTGGGTGATTCAATTGCATTTTAGTGGCCTAGAACGAGAATCACCATCGTTAGGGTTTCATGCATATTTTAAAAAACATATTTTTGCATGCATATTTATTTTTATTTATAATTTTGCATTTAAATCATTGTTAATTAGTTTTTAATTATTAAATTGCATCTAAAAAATCCCAAAAAATTATCTTAGTACATTTACATTATTTCCAGCATGTCATATTTTTTCAAATTTAAAATTTAAAATTTGCATTTTTCTAACATTTTTCTCTTATTTCGATTTCATCATATTTTCCGATTTCTTGTTCGTTTCACAGGTTCTTCCAATTCGGACGTTTCTTTACTATTTTCATTTTGTTTTTTTTAATAATGTAACTGCTCATGGGATGTAATAGTTTAATTTAGGATTTTATTTTCCGCATTTTGAATTATGTATACTTGAAAGCCTTGTAATAGCATAGGACATTTACCTTTCCGCACTTTACATTCATTTTAATTTCCGCACCCTATAAATTGCTAGTAATTAGGCGTGTATGGAAAGACTAAAATTGAACATAGCCCACTAATTTTCAAGATAACATATTATCAACACACTTCTTTCACACACGCACCTTAGGGTAATTCTCTCGTTGCCTTTGAATTCAAAATGGTCATGTCCCTCGAGCGTAGAGGTATTCTAGCATCGTTGCCTTCAAACAAATCATCATAGTCCCTTCGATACAAAGATCATAAGACCCACGATGTCGCTTCCGAATACATGATCTTGACCCTCGATTGTCGCCTCGAAAATGATGATAGTCCCTTGAATGTGCTAGGATACTTCCTACAAGTTTCCTTCTATGACCATCCGATGTCCCTTGAATGTCCGCACATCCAGAATGGAGCTACCTACTAATTAATGGTATGGCTAGCGCTATTCTAAAGGAGCGTAGAAGTACAAAAGCGACCAATTAAAGGTGGGTAAATAAGTCTTTTAGTTGCTTGCTCTAAACCAAATGCTTTTCACACACACTTTTTCAAAGTTCAAATTCTTTTCAAAACAAAAACATTTCGAACACTTTGTATACACTCTCATGAGTCATTACAAAGTCAAAGCGAAATGCCATTTTCAAAACATCTTTGTCAAACACAGAAAGCAATTTTAAAAGTGATCTAGAGCAACTAAGAGCCGTAGATAACTACGGATGGAAAGGGTGCTAATACCTTCCCTTTTCATAACCATTCTCCCGAACTCGAGAATCTAACGAAGGTCTTTTTGTTACTTTTACCTTCCCTTAATTGGATAAAAATAAAAGTCGGTGGCGACTCTTGCTATCCGCACATTTGGATACAAAAATCCTACAAAGTCGGTTCACCGTATCACGAGCTGGCGACTCTGTGGGAGTACACCTAAAGAGAGAATTTCCTTAGGGATTTCTAGATCATTTCTTGCTTTTGTTTGACTTGTATGCTTTATCTTTAAGGGTTGCTTGGGTATTATATTGTTGGGATCCTACACGGATCCGGGTTTCCTTTTAGGTAAGTAGCATTAAATCATCGCGACCGCTGGGCGTATAACTAAGCGGTCAACATGATGGCTACGTTAGCGTGACACTTTGGTTGTCCGATACTCTTCGTTCCCAAGTTGAAGATAGTATTTGGCTTCTGTGGTGTCATCAGCTAACTAAACTTTTAGAACCTTAATTGACCCATCTTGGCCATTAGAAGGTAGTGAGATGGCGGCTTTGGTGTGACCGAGGTTGGTTGATACTCGATGCTACGCTCGTTGAGATTATACTTTTGGGACATTTTCGATCGACCACTTGGCGTCGTATTGAAATAAGCGCTCTGAAAGATCGTGATGTGAGATTCCTAGAACCGGTTACTATTATGGGACGGGATGAACCAACTCAAACTTTTGGTAGGGTAATCACCTATACCTCATGCAAGCCTTAACCCTAGGCTCATTGTGTGAATTGTTTGTGTGTGCTAAACATGACATCATGACATCATTTGCATTGCATATCATTTCTAACTATTTCAAGGACCTAGGGTTTATCTTTGCTCTGTTTTGTAGGGATTATGGCTTCTAGAAAGACTATCGAATCAACTTCATGGGTATCCCTTCTCAACTCAAAATTGGTTTGAAATTCCCGACCATGCTCGATTCATCAAAGACATGGTTATCTACTTGATTTAGTTATCTCGGTTTGAAGAAGATATGATGCATGTCTATTCGGTTCTTTGATCCGAAACACCATTGCTTCACATTTCAGTTATCGGTTGGTTCCTACCTTAGAAGAGTTCTCTAAGCTACTTGGGATACCTATCCTCGACCAAATGCCATTCACCGGTTTGGAAAAGGTTCCTAAGTTCGAAGACATCGCATCCGCCTTACATCTTAAGCGCTCAGATATTGAAGCCAATTGGGAAACTAGAAGTGGAGTTAAGGGTTTACTTTCCAAATTCTTAATTAAGAAAGCCCGAGAATTCCTCAAAGTTATGAGTTTCCATGCATTTGAAGACATTGTGGCCTTGCTAATTTATGGTTTGGTTCTATTTCCTAACTCGGATCAATTCATCGATATCAATGCCATCAAGTTGTTCCTTATCCGTAATCCAGTGCCTACTTTACTTGGAGACATCCTGCATTCTCTCCACACTCGTACTACTAAGCGACAAGGAACTCTCATGTGTTGTATACCGTTACTTTCAAGGTGGTTTATTTCGCACCTTCCTCCATCAGTTTTGAAGAATGAACAAAGGTTGAGATGGTCTCAAAGGTTAATGTCACTTTCTCATTCAAATATCCGTTGGAATCTTTTCTCTCAAAAGAACTTCACATTCATTGAGCGTTGTGGAGAATTCCCTAATGTACCACTACTTGGTATAAGGGGAGGTATTACTTACAACTCTTCTCTAGCTCTACGTCAGTTTGGTTTTGCTCGAAGAGATGGTCCACATGATATGCTTCTCCAAGATATTGTGTTCGACTACAACCACGATCTCGAGTGCAAGCGAAGGTTTATACGCTTGGGGCATGGTAAGAAGGCGATACCAAGACTTTGGGGCACCCAAACTCCATTCCTTGGGAACCTTACCTCAAATGGGTGCGAGCTCGAGCTCAAAACCTCATGATGCCATTCACGCTGTTCTACGATAATTATGGAACTGTTGCTATAGGTGGCGTACCTATCTTGTTCTCCATCGACATGCCTCACGATTTTGAAGACTTGAAGAGATCACGGATTCACTTAAAGAAGATAGGGATACCTTTGAAGCTCGATGTTATGCAAGTGAGAAGAAAGTGTTAGAGTTGACCAAGCTACTTCACGAGGAGTGAAACATCAACGCTTACATCGGCACCAAGAGGAAGCGCCCATGGGAGACTTAGAGCTTTAGGATGCATATGTTTTCTTTTATTTGTTTTGAACTATCTCTTGTACTTAAAAAGAAAAAGAATAATGAAAAGAGTACTAATAAATGTTTGTTCATTGCTTGTTTAACAAACTTAAATCTCTAAGGTCCTTGAAAATATTGCATTGCATTCGCATAAACATTGCATAGCATAGCATAACATTGCATCACAGGTACATTGGAGATTGGTTTTCTCATTTGCTCGCTATTTATTTTAGCGAAATGGCTCTTGAGCAATGTCAAAGATCTTCAAGCTTAGAATGCTCGGTTCAACGGATGTTCACCGACTTGGTCCAAGGCCAAGAAGATTTGAAGAAGCTCATCAACAAGAAGAAGAAGGTTGTTGGTCTCCTCGACATGGGCGGGCGCTACAAAGGTGGTCCTAAGGTGGTCGGCCGTATTGAGCTCTCTGAAGGAAGTGTCCATCTTGAGGAAGTAACAAGGGTGATGGTGAAGGCGGTCGGCTGAACTTGAGAAGAACTATGATGGCCAATACTCTAATGAAGATGACAAGTACAAGCAACTTGAAGATCGTCTGAATCTTTGTGGAAAACTTGAAGATGTCGGGGCTGAATTTTGATGATCTAAGTCTTGTCACGGTGTTGTGATTCCTCCCAATTCAAAGTTCCTACTTTTGCTAAGTATGATGGCATGTCTTGCCCAAAGCTGCATTTGAAGTCCTATGTCGGAAGATCAATCCCGCTTGTGAGAAGTTACGGATGCCTATTTTCAAGAGAGTTTGTCAAAACTCGGTTAAATTAGATTATCCGTACTTGGGTGACTTGGCTGATGCTTTCTACTGACAGTATGAGTACAATCTTGAGTTGACACCCACTCGCATGCAACTACAAAGCATGTCTATGGGTGCGTGATGAGAAGTTCAAGGGTATGCTTAGAAATGGAGAGATCTAGCGGTGAGTTCAACCACCCTTGTCCAATAGGGAGTTGGTTGATATGTTTATGGGGACAGAAGGCCCATTCTTCAATCATCGATTGGAAACTCTTCATAGGATTCACAGTGATATTCTGATGACGTATTGAGGTATCAAAGTGGAAAGATTCAAATAGAGACATCTTAAATCTTTGAAGAAATCTTTTGGTGGTAAGAAAGCCAACTGCTTGTGTATGGTCGAAAAAGCCGAGCCAAGACCGACCGTGCTCAATGCGTGAGGCGGTTGTGATCTCGAACCTACATCGGCCAACCTCGGTGACAGCAGCATAGCGAGCAGCGCCGAAGGCGGTTCTGAATCAACATGCCATTGTGCAAGCCTTGCAACACATGTTGAGCAGTGATAACAGGGGATCCTCCTCGGAATGTCAATACTTCCTCTCGAGTACAATCCAAATGCTAAGTGTGCTTACCATTCCAATAGCCGAACATAAATGCGATGATTGTTGGGCTCACGAAGAACAAGATTGGATATGATTGAATCTAAGCGATTGAGTTTGACCCTCTGTTGAGACTCGAATGTGATCAACGCGCCTATGCCTAATCATGACAAGAGTTCCAATCTTTGTTGGTGACCATACTTATGTTTTCAACATAGATGACTTGACCATTCCTCGATGGTGTTAAGAAGAATTTGTTGCAAGCGGTGTCAACCAGGATGCCCGAGCGTCGTTGATGCCCATCCAGCGGATGGTTGTGCTTAGTTGAGAAGGCGTGTTCGATGCATGATGGATAGTGAGATCTTTTACGAAACCACATGCGAAGTTGTGTGAAGAAATGTCTAAGTTGAAGATTGACAATGCGAATGAAACAACACCATTTGTGTGGGATACCTTGGGGCAGCCAAGTGGAAAATATGATTACATGGTGAAGTACTTTGTTCACGAGAGCTACAAGATTCCTATTGAAGATGTTAAGGCGACCGGGATGGGGTGACGATTTCCCAGATTATCTTGATGTTAATACAATAAGGTTTCCTCTGCGATCCTGTGCCTAGAGTGGCACCTCTCATTATCACTTCTCAAGACCAGTTCCATATTCCTCGACAAAGCTATTCCTTGGAATTATGGGTGATGTTTACTATCATGGTGTCAAGCAAGACCCTCTGATTATCAAGGATCTTATAGTTGAAGCTACCATTCGACATTGACAACATCACGGATCTAGTAAGGTGACCCGAACGGAAGGGTATTCTCTCCGGATATCTCTCCTCCAAAGACACATGACTCCGCTCGCATTCCGGCTATTCAACCCACTCCCCAGCTAGAGGAAAGAACGGTGGCTCATCACCTTTCGACGAGAAGTACCAAAGGAAGTTCACGAAGACACCTCAAACAAGAAATGGAGAAATTCTAAAGATCATCAAGAAGAGTGATTACAATGTTGTGGAGCAGTTAGGACGAGACTCCGTCCAAGATTTCCATGCTCGCTTTGCTCTTGTGCTCGAGGCTCATGCTAATGCCTTGGTGAAGTTTACGAAGAATGCTCATGTGCAAGACACTACCAATCAATTCGAAGTTTGTATTGCTAGCACGGCTGCCAACAACGGCCTAAACTTCGATCTAATTTGACTCCCCGAAAAGAAACACAACAAAGCCTTGCACATCTACGTTGAATGCAAGGGCACTACATTGTCTCATGTGTTAGTGAATCGGTTACTCTGAATATCCTACGAAGGCGCTTTTGATCGACTTGATGTCGAAGGGTTGGTTCTAAGACCGGTGACATAATTGTGAGAGCTTTTGATGGTTCTAAGCGAGCGGTACTTGGAAACTCACTCTGCTGTTAAAGTCGGTTCCCGGACTTTTGACTCCACATTCTTTGTCATGGAATTCGTCCAACTTACTCTTGCCTACTTGGGCGCCTTTGGATACATGGGGCGGCGTTGTTACCTCTACCTTGCATCGAGCTGAAGTACCGGTGAAAGGGAAGGTTGTTACGGTGTGTGGTGAAGAGGTATATGGTCGGTCATCTGATCATTCCGATACCTTGAGATAGAAGGAGAATTCTTGAGACTCCTGTCAAGCTTTTGAAACAATCCCAGTCATGCACTTGACTCTCCTGTCCTCTGAAGTTACACAAGTTCCGCCTAGGATGGCCTCGTTGAAAGATGCTCAGTTGTTGAAGAAGGTAGTACTATTTGGGGCAGCTCACGATCTCCTTTCAAATCGACAAGGCTGGTTTAGGCTTCACCATCAAGTCGAAGATGATACGCCATGTGACGTGCGGCCAACTTCCTTTCCGCATCAGCCAGTGGAATCCACGCTATAGAAGGCGGCGACAACGGCCGACATCGACAAGTGGATCTTCCCAACTCGGATAAAGGGCAATTAGAAGGCCGAAGGCGTCATACCAATCTCCTTTAGTCGGGAGTAATTGCTCTTATTTTGTTTTGCTTTTCGTATTTCTTTATGTTTTGAACAATAAACTTTGAAAGCCTAGTGCCTTGCGGGGCATCATGGCTCGTTCGAGGTTATTATCATCGTTTGCGTATTTTCATTCAATAAATTCGTTGGACTTTTGCATTCAATTGTTTGTTTTCTTTCTTTTACTTTATCACCTTCAAAAGCTATGTGTTTCTTACACACCACGTGATACCTGCGAATCACTCCGAATCTAGTTAATACACTATGCTAGTGCTAAATATGACTTGATAATCCGATCTACCAAGCCGAAGAAGAAAGTGAGGAAGGTTGTGAAGTGCCGGAGAACTTGCGGTGCTACAACAAGAAGGCGAGTTATCTGACCACGAAGAGCAAGTTGAGGTTGTGAATTTGGTGCTTGTGAAGGCGAAAAGAGATCAAGATAGGAGGCGGGTCTTGAGAGCAGTGTTAGAAAGGTTGGTTTAGATGCTACGAGACTACATTGAGGTTTTTCTTGGTCATACGAAGACATGCGAGTTGGACATTGATATCGTGGTACATTCTTGACAAAGAAGGTTTTCTCGGTGAAACGAGAAGGTTAAATCGTATCGTCTGAGATGTCGAGAGAAAATCAAAGCCGAAGTTATGAAGCGATTCAGCGGTTTCTTAAGTCACCTCTTATCCCGATGGGTTGCAAATGTGGTACCCGTACCTAAGAAGGATGGCAAAATGCGAATGTGTGTGAATTCTGAGAGATACGAACAAAGCGAGTCAGAAAGATAATTTCCCACTTCCTCATATTGATGTTACGGTTGACAACACCTCAACACAAGGTTTTCTCCTTCATGGATGGTTTCTCCGGTTACAATCGGATCAAAATGGCTCCGAAGACATGGAAGACTACTTTTGTTACAGTGGGGCACTACGCTACAAGGTTATGCCGTTCGGACTAAAACGCGAGCGCCACTTATCGGTAGCTATGGTGACATTGTTTCATGACATGATTCATCACGAGATAGAGGTCTCGTCGGCGACATGATAGCTCGATCACGACGAGAAGAAGAACATCTAGATCATTTCGAGACTGTTCGACAGGTTGAAGAAGTACAAATTGAGACTGAATCCCAACAAGTGCACCTTTGGAGTCAGATCCGGAAAACTCCTAGGGTTTGTTGTCGATGGTAAAGGTATTGAAGTTGATCCCAAGGTTAAAGCTATTCAAGAGATGCCGACTCCTTACGAGAAGGAGGTCGAGAGGTTTCTTGGGCGATTGAACTACATCATGATTCATTGCACACTAGCGCTACTTGTGAGCCAATCTTCCAGTTACTTAAGAAAGATCAAGTAGTGGAATGGAATGATGATTGCCGGATCGCTTTTGACAAAATCAAGGAGTACCTTGAGTCCTCCTATACGATGCCGCCCTTGAAGGAAGATCTCTTATCATGTACTTGGCGGTGTTAGAGAACTCAATGGGGTATGTGTTGGGGCAACATGGCGAGTCAGTCGAAAGAGCATGCAATATACTACCTTAGCAAAAGTTTAACGGCGTGAAACAAGATACTCATGACTCGAGAAAACTTGCAACGCTTTGGCTTGGGCTGCTCTTGGCTAAGGCGGTATATGTTGACTCACACTACTTTGTTGATTTCTAAGATGGATCCGATAAAATACATATTTGAGAAACCAGCTCTCGGGAAGAATAGCAAGATGGCAAATGATCGACGAATATGACATCGGTACACTTCTCGAAGCGATCAAAGGAAGTGTAGTAGCCGATCATTTGGCTCATCAAGCCGTAGATGACTATCGTCTATGCGATTCAATTTCAGACGAAGATGTTTTACTAATCGATTGTGAAGAACCGAGGCCAGACGAAGGACACGAACAAGGATCCCGATGGACTATGCTCTTTGATGGAGCCTCAAGCACTGGCAATGGCATTGGCGCCATCATTATATCCCTACGGGGACATACACCTTTCACCGCAGATTATGTTTGATTGCACTAACAACATGGCGGAATCTGAGCGTGCATCATGGGTCTTAAAACGCTATTGACTTAAGAATCAAGTTATTACAAGTGTATGGAGACTCGGCTTTGGTGATCGATCGGATAAAGGCGAGTGGGATCGAAGCATCCGAATCTCATTCCGTATCGAGGCATGATGCGAGTTTGATCCCTACTTGAAGAAATCACTTTTGATCATATTCCACGAGAAGAGAATCGGTTGGACGCATTAGCTACTATATCGTCTATGTTCAAGGTCGAGATGGGACAACGAGGCTCCCGGATCATCATTGAGAAGTTTGCGAACCGGCGTATTATTATGAGCTCGGCGAGAAGAGACCTTGGTACTATGGCGTGAAAAGGTATCTTGAGACTCGGGAATATCCGCGAGGGCATACATTAATGATAAAGTTCATGAGAAGATTTGCTTCAAATTCTTTCGTAACGACATCTTATACAAAGCGCAACCACGACTTGTGCTTACTCATTGTGTAGACGAGAAATGCAATGCGTATCATGGAAGAGTTACGAGGCGCATTTGGTACCCACTCGATGGACACACCATGGCTAAGAAGATTTTGAAACAGTTACTATTGGTCTACCATGGGCGATTGTCACTTCGCTCGATCTTGTCACAAATGCGGTTATGCCGATAAAGTACATGTACCTCGGTACCTCTGAATGTTTTAACTTCTCCTTGGCCTTTTGCAATGTGGGGCATTGACATGATTGGAGAAATTAAGCCTGACTTCCATGGACATCGTTTCATCCTTGTGGCAATAGATTATTTCACCAAGTGGGTAGAAGCGACCTCGTATGCATCGGTTACCAAGAATGTTGTGGCTCGATTCATCAAGCATAATCTTATCATCGGTATGGCACCCCGAAAGGATTATCACGGATAACGGCTCTAATCTCAACAACAAGATGATCCTTTGAACTGCTGATTCAAGATCAAGCATCACAATTCTTCTCCATATCGGCCTAAGATGAGCGGCGATGGAAGCCGCCAACAAGAACATTAAGAAGATTATCTGAGAAGATGCGGTGACTCACAAAGATTGGCATGAAATGTTACCATTTGCTCTTCATGGTTATCGCTTTCTGACCACGAACATCAGCGAGGCAACCCCTTCTCTCTTGTATCACGGTATGGGCCGTCCTACCCATCGAGGTTCGGATACCCTCAACGAGTCCTCGGGGCGAGTTAGGTGAAGATGATTGGGTCCGGACTCGCCTTGACGGATCAACGATCGATGAAAGCGACTCGCGTCCATACGCCATGGGCGGTTATCGAGCGAATGATCGAGCATTTAACAAGAAGGTCAAACACGAGTCTACCAAGTCGGTGATCTAGTATCAAGCGCATCATCCTTCCACAAGGTGATCGAGGGCAAATGGACTCCCACCTCGAGGGACCATTTGTAGTCAAGGCAGTATTTTCGGCGAGCTATGATACTTAGCACCATGGATGGTGAGGACTTCCCACACCTTGTGAGCGAGACATAGTCAAAAATACTACGCATAAAAGAGACCCGCTAGGTCGGTGGCCTAGGCAAAAATAAGGGCATCTGGCGAACCAAAGGTCGGGCAAAGTTAAGGATATATACAAAACATGTACACCGTGTCGAAAACACGAAAAGGCGGCTTTGGCAAAAAGGTATCTGGTGGTGAAAACCGAAAGGCGGTCTAGGCAAAGTTAGGGATTTAAGCGTACAACTATGTCTCTTCGGTCACACCTTCGAGACTACTATCGGCATTCAAGGTTCAAATGGCGAGGATCGTCTACTCACTTTCTCTTGTGACAAGGAGATGAGATAGTCGAAATATATAGTACTAGCATAGTTGGAACTTAACGAGTTTGTTTCCGCATAACTTTTACCTTTCTTGTGTACAAACTACTTGGCCATACGCCACCTTTCAAATAAATGCAAACTTCTTTCTCTTTACAATTTCTGCTGTTGTTATTTGCAATAAGTCCAACGTTTGTTTTGAATGACTATACGCATTTGACAATAAGAATCGAATCACAAACATACGAAAAGTGAACATACAAAAGTACTTACGAGGCTCGAGGGGGACGACGGCGAAAGTCACCAAAACATTCCCCACGAGCATGACCCCCACAAAGGTGTCACTCACAATACAACTTCCCATGAGCAAAGGAATCCAGTGCAATTCCACTCGACTAAGTAATGTTACATCGGTCTGCAAGCAGTAACACCCCACCCCCAGTCAAGGTATTTATCCCCAGCGGGTATCTCTCAGTCCGTTCTTTTTTCCCCAACGACAGTATCTAGACCCGAGACTTGGTCAGATAGTGCATCGGAGGAACCTACATCTTCATTCCCGGCCGGAGATTACAACGGGATCCGACTCTTCGGCCGGTCTCGGCAACTATCAAATGCTCTCGGTGAGATCGCACCGAATCCCGTAGAGTGCCTCCTAAATTTCCTCAGCAGGATCTACATACAAGGTCCCCAACGGATCGCCTCCCAGATTCTCCTCAGCAGGGTCTATGTATAAGATCTCCAACAACGAGCTTCTCAGTCTCTACCCTCCTCAACAATATCTAGGCCCAAGACTTGGTCGGATAGTGCATCGGAGGAATCGGGATATCTTTCTTCTCTTCAAAGCGGGGTTCTCACCTACTCGATTCCTCAGCGAGTCGAAAATCCTCAAGCGAGAATATCGCATCTTCTTCAAGATGGATATGTTTTGAAATACCACAACTATCATTCATACATTACTCATAAAGTCATAATTCATGCATATGTCATTCATATACACTGTCATGCATCATAATTTGCTAACCAATATTACATCAAAGTTCCTCTTGTTTTCTCCAAAGCGGTATGATCCCGGCCAAGCAGGTCGAGATTAAGCCCGAATCGGCGGAAAACTATCGAAAGACCGCCCTTGGCCGTCCTCGTGGTGGTCCAAGATTAAGCCCGAATCGGCGGAAAACTATCGAAAGACCGCCTTTGGTTGTCCTCCGACGGTGGTCGAGATTAAGCCGAACCAGCGGAAAACTATCAGAAAGACCACCTCGGTTATCCTCCGATAGAGGCAATGGATCAACACCGATGCTGCGGGAAGCTATCCACATTTTGCCAACTACTATCTCCCTCGGGTAATCGGCGAAGATTTATTCGACCCTTCCTATTATCAGCAACTACTGAGTCTAGCGTATGACTCGGTTGCCTTGGATGGCATCTTAAGCCCATCTCGACTACTTATCAATGATGCTTCACTTTCGAATCTGCATATATGGTTAAAAATCAATACAAACCAATAACTTCATTCAAAAATGATGAACACGAAGTCTAACGTATGACTCCTCTAGATGGCATCTTAAGCCCATCTCCGTGCTCCTTCTAAAGCGTCTGAGCCTGGCGTCGGCTCACTCCCGGCATCGATCTTTCGGATGGCATCTTAAGCCCATCTCGTCAATTCTCCTATCGACATTCTCGAGTCTAGCGTCGACTCATCTTCGGTGAGTATCCGACTTCTCCAATGGCATCGTAAGCCCATTCCGCATCATCCACCAACGGTGCAAATTTTCGGTGTACTCGGTGTTCAATCATCTTCTACCTCCGGTCACAAAGACAAGCGTGTCAATCTAACCCTCGGTACAAGAAGATTGAGCAGGGCGGTGTCATACCCCAAAATTTGCCCTCCATCTACTCAAGAGATTTCATACATCTATGCTCGAGGATTCCTCGAGAGTTGATCGGACAAACTCTCTCTAGACAATCAACCCAAACTAGGGTTTGGTATCTCTCAAGTCAAGATGAACTTCCAACATCTCCAATGGCCTTCATGCCTCCTCATATGCTTCAAAGATTCTCCATGTCAAGTTTCAAGCTTCATAGTCAAGTTTCCTCGAACAATTGCTCGGATGGTTGAAAATCGGTTGTATTGGACAAAAGTCAAGCGTGGTCAACATACGATCAAACTTCATAATTTTTGGTCAACATCCTCATTTTGAAGTTACATTCATCATTTGATCAAGGGATGATCATGATTCATCAAGAAAACTCAAGATTTGCTCAAAAGTCAAACTTTCTAAATTAGGGTTTCTAGGTGAAAAGTCAGCGAACTTTGGTGATCATAACTTTCTCATACTTTCTCAAAATTTTTCCACCACCTCTTGTTTTGAAGGAAATTCAATTCTCTACAACTTCATGTCTCACAAGAATGTCCAAAAATGCTTCATTTGAGGTATAGCTCAAAACATTCTGAGTCATTTTCAAAGTCAACAAAAGTCAACTTTTTGCTTTGAAGATATATTGAGCATGGTAACTCAATTGAGATGAGACCTAAAAGGTTGGTTAGAGGACTCTTAGAGCTTTCAAAAGTCCAAGAACACTCAAAATGTGGAAAATTGAGCAAGATACACTCTTTAGAAGTTGGGCGATTTTGACAATTGCACAAAGGACATTTGGTCAAAATGCAAAATTTTCAAATGGGCCTATAATCTTTTGATCAAACTTGTTCATGACATGATTTTTGACCCATAAATGCTTGGCATTGGTAATTTTCTATTTTATGATTTATATTTGAATTTTATAACATTTAATTCAAAAATAAATTATATAAAATATAAAATTAATTATTTTCAAAAGGTGATTTTATATCTTCCTTAATGTCCAAGAAAGCCCACAACAATTGCCAAATTCGTGACTCATGCATATGGAAAGGAAAAATCAAGTTTTAAGAAAATTTGATTTGTTTTATTGGAAAATATTTGCACAATCAATGTCCATCTTTTTGCTTGCTTTTGCCATCTAAATCTCTTCTATAAATACCAAGCAATGCAGCCAGCACAGGGAACGAAACCCTAGCCAAAGAACAAACCCTTATTTTGCCAAAATTTTCCAAGAATTCTTGAAAATTTTTAATTTGACCATTCTCGACCTCTTCCGACCATCAAAGCGTGCTCGGGGTAAGTATGAGTAAGAATACATCATTGTTATGGATCAAAGCAAGCTAAATCGAACCATATACATGCATACATAATTGATTTTTTCTTGAATTCGTATTTTTATTACCAGCCTGTTTTAATTGATTCTAATGCTTGCAATGTGATCATGTGGTTCCATGGATGAGATCTGGGCCATCGTTCGAAGGTTTGGACGTTAGAATTGTGTTTTGCCATTTTTAGGGTTCCTAAACGGAGAAGCTTCGAACCAGCCTGTACAGGCCGATTCAGTCAAAACTGATGCCATTAATGGACTCAGAAGGTCCAATTTAGGTGGACAAGGTCTTCCTTTTCTTGTTATTTGCGCTGTTTTGCAGGTTTGATGTTGGTCCTCACCGGAGAAGACGACCGGAGCTAGGGCTCCGGCGTCGTTGACCAGTGGACTCCGGTGGGAGGCATGCGTGGCGGTTTCGTGGCTTCCGATTCGTTCCTTCCATTCAAACCGGGGCCCGCGCGCTGACTGTGTTTTGATTTCAAATATTCATGACACGTTGACATTCATATTCAATTGATTTCAGCTTTTCAAACACCAAATGCATGATGGTGTAGTGGTTAAGGCACTGGCTGTTTGAAGATCCTCTCCAGGGTCATGAGTTCGATCCTTTCCAGCACCTGGTTTTGCTTTCTTTTCCCAAAACACAATTTTTTCATATTTTTTCTATTTTCCAATTTATTTTAATATTTGCATCCTATTTTAATTTCTTTTCACATTTTTATTTCTGCATTAAAAACTCATTAAAAATAATTTTCTTTTTGCATTTATTTCCAGAAAACCTTTATTTAATTTAATAAATTAAAAAACATATTTTTGCATGCATATTTATTTTTATTTATAATTTTGCATTTAAATCATTGTTAATTAGTTTTTAATTATTAAATTGCATCTAAAAAATCCCAAAAAATTATCTTAGTACATTTACATTATTTCCAGCATGTCATATTTTTTCCAATTTAAAATTTGCATTTTTCTAACATTTTTCTCTTATTTCGATTTCATCATATTTTCCGATTTCTTGTTCGTTTCACAGGTTCTTCCAATTCGGACGTTTCTTTACTATTTTCATTTTGTTTTTTTTTAATAATGTAACTGCTCATGGGATGTAATAGTTTAATTTAGGATTTTATTTTCCGCATTTTGAATTATGTATCTGCCCCAAAGCCTTGTAATAGCGTAGGACATTTACCTTTCCTTTTACATTCCGCATTTTAATTTCCGCACCCTATAAATTGCTAGTAATTAGGCGTGTATGGCAAGACTAAAATTGAACATAGCCCCTAATTTTCAAGATAACATATTAGAAATCAACACACTTCTTTCACACGCACCTTAGGGTAATTCTCTCGTTGCCTTTGCGAATTCAAAATGGTCATGTCCCTCGAGCGTAGAGGTATTCTAGCATCGTTGCCTTCCAAACAAATCATCATAGTCCCTTGATACAAAGATCATAAGACCCACGATGTCGCTTCCGAATACATGATCTTGACCCTCGATTGTCGCCTCTGAAAATGATGATAGTCCTTGAATGTGCTAGGATACTTCCTACAAGTTGCCTTCTATGACCATCCGATGTCCCTTGAATGTCCGCTTACATCCAACAAATGGAGCTACCTACTAATTAATGGTATGGCTAGCGCTATTCTAAAGGCGTAGAAGTACAAAAGCGACCAATTAAGTGGGTAAATAAGTCTTTTAGTTGCTTGCTCTAAACCAAATGCTTTTCACACCACACACTTTTTCAAAGTTCAAATTCTTTTCAAAACAAAACATTTCCGAACACTTTGTATACACTCTCACATGAGTCATTACAAAGTCAAAGCGAAATGCCCATTTTTCAAAACATCTTTGTCAAACACCACGAAAAGCAATTTTAAAAAGTGATCTAGAGCAACTAAGAGCCGTAGATAACTACGGATGGAAAGGGTGCTAATACCTTCCCTTTTCATAACCATTCTCCGAACTTCGAGAATCTAACGAAGGTCTTTTCATTACTTTTACCTTCCCTTAATTGGATAAAAATAAAAGTCGGTGGCGACTCTTGCTATCCGCACATTTGGATACAAAATCCTACAAAGTTAGTTCACCGTATCACAATCCCTACTTGAAGAGATTACTTTCAATCACATTCCACGAGAGAGAATCGGTTGGCGAGCATTAGCCACTATGTCGTCTATGTTGGTCGGATGGGACAACGAGGCTCCCGGATCATCATTGAGAAGTTTGACGAACCAACATATTGTTATGAGCTTGATACAGAAGAGAAACCTTGGTACTATGGCGTAAAGGTATCTTGTGACTCGGGAATATCCGAGGGGCATCATCAACGATAAAGTTTTGAGAAGGTTTGCATCCAAATTCTTCCTCAGCAACGACATCTTATACAAACGCAATCACGACTTGTGTTTACTCCGTTGTGTGGACCATAAAACAACAGAACCTATCATGGAAGAGTTGCATGAAGGCACATTTGGTACCCATTCCAGTGGACATACCATGGCTAAGAAGATTTTGAGAACAGGTTACTATTGGTCCACCATGGAAGCTGATTGTCACCGCTACGTTCGATCTTGTCACAAATGCTAGATTTATGCAGACAAAGTGCACGTACCTCCAGTATCTCTGAATGTTTTAACTTCTCCTTGGCCTTCTGCAATGTGGGGCATTGACATAATCGGAGAAATCAATCCTACAGCTTCCAACGGACATCGTTTCATCCTTGTGGCAATTGACTATTTCACCAAGTGGGTAGAAGCAGCCTCATTTGCATCATTACCAAGAATGTTGTGTCTCATTTCATCAAGCATAATCTTATCATCGATATGGCACTCGAAAGGATTATCAAAGATAACGGTTCTAATATCAACAACAAAATGATCACAGAACTACTGCGTGGTTCAAGATCAAGCATCACAACTCTTCTCCTTACCGGCCTAAGATGAATGGCGCGATGGAAGCCGCCAACAAGGATATTAAGAAGATCATCAGAAGATGGCGGTGACTTACAAGGATTGGCACGAGATGTTGCCATTTGCTCTCCATGGTTATCGCATTCGATCGAACATCAGAGTATGACCCCTTCTCTCTTGTATATGGTATGAGCGGTCCACCATCGAGGTTGAGATACCCTCAACGAGTCCTCCGAGCGAGTTAGGCGAAGGCGATTGGATCGAGACTCGCCTTGACCAGATCAACTTGATTGATGAGAAGCGACTCGCATCCATACGCCATAGGCGGATCTATCGAAGCGAATGATCGGGCATTTAACAAGAAGGTCAAGCAGAGTCTACCAAGTCGGTGATCTAGTAGTCAAGCGCGTCATTATTCCACAAGGTGATCCCAGGGGCAAGTGGACTCCCACCTATGAGGGACCATTTGTAGTCAAAACAATATTTTCCGACGGGGCTATGCTACTTAGCACCATGGATGGTGAAGACTTCCCACACCACGTGAGCGGAGACATAGTAAATAAATACTACGCATAAAAGAGACCCGCTAGGTCGACTGGACTAGGAAAAAATAAGGGCATCATGGAGAACCAAAAAGGTTCGGGCAAAAGTTAAGGATATATGCAAAACATGTACACCCGACAAGTCGAAAACCTGCAAAGGCGGCTTGGGCAAGGGGTATCGGTGGTGAAAACCGAAAGGAAGTCTAGGCAAAAGTTAGGGATTTAAGCGTACGACTATGTCTCGTCCAGATCACCTATCTACAGACTACTATTAGCATTCAAGATTCAAATGGCGAAAATCAATTCCTTCACTTTCTATTGACCGCAAGGAGATGAGATAGTCGAAATATATGAGTACTTGCATAGGTGGAACTTAACGAGATTGTTTTCGCATAGCTTTTTACTTTTCTTGTGTACAAACTACTTGGCCATACGCCGCATTTCAAATTAACACAAGTTCTTTCCTTACAATTTTTGCTATTGTTGTTTGTATAAAGTCCAACGTTTGCTTTGAATGATTATATGCATCTGATAATAAAAATCTATTCACAAACATGCGAAAAGTGATCATCGAAAATAATTACTACGGCTCTAGGAATTGAGATGACGAAAGTCACCAATATGTTCCCCTACAGAGTACAATCCCCACAGAGATGCCACTCATCACAAAATTTCCCCAAGAGTACGCATTTTCCTCCACTAGTCCAGACCTTTCAGGCTTCATCACGTTAGTCCCCGAGCATTGATTCCACTCAACTAAACCATGTTACACCAGTCTTCAAGCATAACGGTTCATCACCAACAGAGGTATTTATCCCTAGCAGAATATCCCTCAACGATCATCATTCCCCCGGCAGCAACAATATCCAGACTCAAGACATGGTCAGATAGTGCATCGGAGGAAACCTACCTTTTATTCCCGGCGGAGATTACGGCGGACGGATCCTTCTAACCCGGTCCCCCAACAGCTATCAAATGCTCTCGGCGGGATCTATCGCAAGATCCCGATGGGCGCCTCCTAACTTTCTCCTCAGCAGGGTCTATGCACAAGATCCTCAGCAGCGCGTCTATCAATCTCTACCATCCTCGACAATATCTAGGCTCAAGGCTTGGTCAGATAGTGCTTCGAAGAAATCGAGGTTATCTTTCTTCTCAGAGTTTCCAATCCGTTTCGTCCCAACAGAAGCCAGAAATCCCCAAGCAGAGCATCCAAATCTTCCTCAAGATGGATATGTTTTGAAATACCACAACATCTATCATTCATACATTATTCATAAAAAGTCATAATTTGTGCATATGTCATCCATACACATTGTCATGCATCATAATTTGCATAAGACTAACGATGCTCTATCAAAGTTTCTTTTGTTTTTCCCAAAACAGGTGAAAATCACTTCTAAAACAAACATGTCCAGGATTAATGCCCGAAGCCAGACGGGAAAACTATATGAACGACCGCCCTTAGTTGTCCTCCGACAAGCGGTCCGAGATTAATGCCGAAGCAGACGGAAAACTATCGAGCGACCGCCCTAGTTGTCCTCCGACAGATCCGAGGATTAATACCGAGACGGGAAACCTATCCGAGCGATCACACAAGTTATCCTCCGATATGAGCATTGGATCGATACTCGAGCATAACTTTGTCCACATTTTGCCAACTATTATCCTCGGAGTAATCAAGACGAAGATTTGTTTTGACTCTCTCTTATGATCAACAGCGACTACAGAGTCGAGCGTACGACTCAGTTGCCTTGGATGGCATCTTAAGCCCATCTCCGACTATTTGTCGACATCTCTCCGCTCCCAGAATGTTGCATATTTGGTTAAAAAACCAATACAAACCAACAACTTCATTCAAAGATGAGCACAGAGTCTAGCATACGACTCCCTCCGGATGGCATCTTAAGCCCATCTCCGTTCCCCTTCCACTTCCAGGAACATCTACCGAGCCTAGCGTACGGCTCACTCCCCATCATCGATCACTCCAGATGGCATCTCAAGCCCATCTTTGACGATCCTCCTATTCAAACGACATTCTCGAGTCTAGCGTACGAATCATTCCCCAGCGAAATCTCCAACTTCTCCAAATGGCATCTGTAAGCCCATTCCCGCATCATCAGCCAACAACGAGTGCAAATTTTCAGGTGTACTCGAGTGTTCAATCATCTTCTACCTCCAGGTCACGAAAGGCACGCATGCCAATCTAACCCTTCCGGTACAAGAAGATTGAGCAGGGGTCATACCCAAAATTTTCCCTCCTACTTCTCAAAACATTTCATACATCTATACTCAAGGATTCCTCAAGGGTTGATCAGACAAACCCTCTCCTAGACAATCAACCCAAACTAGGGTTTGGCTATCCTCAGACCCAGATGGACTTCCAACATCTCCAATGGTCATCATGCCTCCTCATATGCTTCAAAGATTCTCCATGTTAAGTTTCAAGCCTCACAAGTCAAATTTCCTCAAACAATTGCTCAGATGGTTGAAAATCGGTTGTATTGGACAAAAAGTCAATTGTGGTCAACATACTGTCAAACTTCTTGATTTTGGTCAACATCCTCATTTGTAGTCACATTCATCATTTGATCAAGGGTTGATCATGATTCATCAAGAAAACTCAAGATTTGCACAAAGTCAAACTTTCCAAATTAGGGTTTTCTAATGAAAAGTCAGCGAACATTGATGAGCATAACTTCTTCATACTTTCTCGAGAAATTTTCCACCACCTCTCATTTTGAAGGAAATTCAATTCTCTACAACTTCATGTCTCACAAGAATGTTCAAAAATGCTTCATTTGGAAGGTATGGATCAAAACATTCTGGTCCTTTTCAAAGTCAACAAAAGTCAACTTTTGTTTTGAAGATTATTGAGCATGGAAACTCAATTGAGATGAAACCAAGAAGGTTGTTTAGAGGACACCTAGAGCTTTCGAAAAGTCCAAGAACACTCAAAATGTGGAAAATTGAGCAAAATACACCTTGCACAAGTTGGGCATTTTGAAGAGGTGCACAAAGAGAAATACTTGTCAAAATCAAAAGTTTGCAAATGGGCTGGTTTTGCTTGGTTTAAACTTGTTCCTTATCTTATTTGGAACCTTCAAGCCCAATGCCACAATTTTGTCTTTATTTTTCTATTTAATTTGGATTTTATTCATTTAAAACAAATTAAATTAAAAATAAGGTACAAAATAAAAATTAAATGCAAAATTGATTTTTCTCTCATTCTTGAGATCAAGCAACTCATACAAGTGGCAAATTTCGAAATTTGCATTGATTAAACAAGCGATGAAATTGGATCAAATAAGGAAGATTTAATTTTGTACAAAATCAAATAATTTTGCATTGATTGATCAATATTTATTCTTCAATTCATTAAAATCCATCCACTATAAATGTACAATGCATACAACATGAACAGGAACAGAAAAATTGCTCAAAAGAACCCTAACCTAAAGTCAAAAATCCGTGCCTTTCAAGCAATCTGCAGCCTTGGTTTTGGATCGATTCAGACAATTCTAAGCATCCAAACACATTCCTTGGAGTCCCTGGAATCGTTCCAGACCTTTACATGTCTCAAAAACATCAAGAATGACGAAATTCAGTTTTGGTTTGTTCTTACTTTTCAAAATTGAATTACTATTCATGCGTTTTTAACATGTTTTGATGTTTGTTTTGTGTTTAGAACAAAGTTTGCAAGCTTTCTGGGTGATTCAATTGCATTTTAGTGGCCTAGAACGAGAATCACCATCGTTAGGGTTTCATGGTTCGATTTAGGGTTTCCCTAAATCGTAAATTGGACAAAAGCGATGCCACCGGTGTGTTTAGAATCTTGTTTGCAATCGATTCATGTAGTCACAATTCATTTATATTGCTTGTGAAGTTTTGAAATATCACGGGGCCATAGCGTCGAACTTAGCCCGCTAAGTTTCAATTCAAGCGAAGAAAAAGGTGTTCTTGGCGTGATTTGAATTCGAGGAGCAAAAGCGTTTAAAAACAATTCGTTTCAATCCTTAAACACGTGGGCGCTCTAGCTCGGTTGGTCGGCGTGTGTGTGAAGGAGAGGTCACGGTTCGAACTGGCGGGACCAAATATTTTTACAAGTTTGAAAACTAACTTATTTTCATATTTTCTTTTTCTTTAATATTTTCATGCTATTTAATTTATCTTTAATATTTTTATCATGCATCTAAAAACTCCAAAAATATTTCTTTTTGCATTATCATCGAAAAATACTTATTTAATCTTTAGCATTAAAATTATTATTTTGCATGCATATTTAATTTAATTACTAATTAATCGTATAAATAACTTTTAATTTCTTTTAAATTATCAAATCGATTCAAAAATTACCAAAATTTATCTTATTATATTAATGTCATTACTAACACAAAACCTTTTCCTCATTCAAAAATATTTATTTTTACTAACATTTTCTTCTTATTGCAATTTTCTCGTATTTGATTATGTATACATTCACGGGTTGTAGCGTTTGGACAATTTTTCTTGCTTTTCTTTTCAATTATGTAGCGCCTATGGGATGTAATAGTTTAATTAGGACTTTTATTTTTCGCTCTCTTATTATACGCCCTAAAGCCATGTAATAGCGTAGGACATTTACCTTTCCGCACTTACTTTCATAATTTACTTTCTACACCTATAAGCTAGTAATTAGGCGTGTATGGCAAGATAAAATTGGAGATAGATCACTCATAACTCAAGATAAAATACGAAATTAACACACTCTTTTCACATGCACCTTAGGGTAATTCTCTCTCGTTGCCTTGCGAATACAAATGGTCAAGTCCCTCGAGCGTAGAGGTATTCTAACAGTTGCCTTCAAAACAAATCATCATAGTCCCTTGATACAAGATCATAGACCCACGATGTAAGCCCTACGAATACATGATCTTGACCCTCGATTATGCGCCTACGAAAAATGATGGTAGTCCTTGAATGTGCTAGGACACTTCCTACAAGTTGCCTTCTATGACCATCCGATGTCCCTTGAATGTCTCTCTTACATAATTATCATAAGGGTAATTTTGTGATACAAAAATCTCAAAGTCGGTTCACCGTATTATAGACATGATTCATCACGAGATGAGAGGTCTACATCGGCGACATGATAGCTCGATCGAGACGGAGAAGAACATCACGATCATCATGGCTGTTTGATAGATTGAAGAAGTCGGTGAGTCTTAATCCCAACAAGTGCACCTTTGGGTCAGATCCAGGTAGCTCTTAGGGTTTGTTGTCGATGGTAAAGGTATTGAAGTTGACCCGCCAAGGTTAAAGCTATTCAAGAAATCGGCTCCCAGAGAAGGAAGTCGGAGGTTTCTTGGGACGATTGAACTACATTGCGATTCATTGCACATCTAACTACTACTTGTGAGCCAATCTTCAAGTTCTTTGAAGAAAGATCAAGTAGTGGAATGGAGCAGCGATTTCGGATCGCTTTTGACAAAATCAAGGAGTACCTACGAATCCTCTATCCGATGCCTTTGCGAAGGAAGACCTCTTATCATGTACTTAATAGTGTTAGAGAACTCAATAGGGTGTGTGTTGGGGCAACATGGAGTATGGTCTAAAGAGTATGCAATATACTACCTTAGCAAAGCGTTTACCAGTGAAACAAGATACTCCACTCGAGAAAACTTGCAGCGCTTTGGCTTGGTGCTTTCGCCGACTAAGGCAGATATATGTTGACTCACACTACCTTGTTGATCTCCAAGATGGATCGATAAAATACATATTAGAAACCAGCTCTCTCGGGAAGAATATCAAGATGGCAAATGATCTTGACCGAATACAACATCAATACACTTCTCAAGCGATCAAAGGAAGTGTTGTAGCGATCATTTGGCTCATCAAGCCATAGATGACTATCAGTCCATGCAGTTCGATTTTCAGACGAAGATGTTTTGTTAATTCTTGATTGCGAAGAACCAGGACCAGACGAAGGACCAGAACAAAGATCTCAATGGACAATGGTCTTTGATGGAGCCTCAAGCGCTTGCAATGGCATTGGCGCCATCATTACATCTCCTACAGACGGACGTCGCCTTTCACCGTAAATTATTTTTCAGTTGCACCAACAACATGGCGAATCTGACGTGCATCATGGGTATTAAAGCTGCTATTGACTTAGAATCAAATTCTTGCAAGTGTATGGAGACTCGACTTTGGTAATCGATCGGATCAAAGCGAGTGGGATCTGAGCATCGAATCTCATTCCATATCGAGAGCAAGTTTTGAGTCTAATTCCCTACTTCGAAGAGATTACCTTTGACCATATTCCACGAGAAGAGAATCAGTTGGCAGACGCATTAGCTACTATGTCGTCTATGTTCAAGGTCAGATGGGACAACGAGGCTCCCCAAATCATCATCGAAAAGTTTGACGAACCAGCATACTATTGTGAATTTGATACAGAAGAGAAACCTTGATTCTACGAAGTGAAGAGGTATCTTGAGACTCAGGAATATCCCGCAGGGGCATCTGTCAATGATAAGAAGTTCTTGAGAAGATTTGCATCAAATTCTTCCTCGATGCGACATCTTATACAAGCGCAATCACGACTTGTGCTTACTCATTGTGTGAGACCGAAAGCAGTAGAGCGTATCATGGAAGAGTTACGAAGGCGCATTTGGTACCCTCCGGTGGACATACGATGGCTAAAACGATTCTGAGAACACGTTACTACTGGTCCACCATGGTAGCTGATTGTCACCGTTATGCTCGGTCTTGTTACAAACGCCAGATTTATGCAGACAAAGTGCACGTACCTCCGGTACCGTTGAATGTTTTAACCGCTCCTTGGCCTTTCGCAATGTGGGGCATTGACATGATCGGAGAAATCAAACCCACAGCTTCCAATGGACATCGTTTCATCCTTGTGGTAATTGACTATTTCACCAAATGGGTAGAAGCAGCCTCCTTTGCATCTGTTACCAAGAGTGTTGTGGCTCGATTCATCAAGCATAATCTTATCTATCGGTATGGCACTCCCGAAAGGATTATCACAGATAACGGTTCTAATCTCAACAACAAAATGATCACCGAACTTTACACGCAGTTCAAGATCAAGCATCACAATTCTTCTCCTTATCGGCCTAAGATGAATGGCGCATTGGAAGCCGCCAACAAGAATATCAAGAAGATTATACAGAAGATGACACTGACTTAAAAGGATTGGAATGAGATGTTGCCATTTGCTCTCCATGGTTATCCTTTTCTGATCGAACATCTCTGAGAAACCCTTTCTCTCTTGTATACGGTATGGGCGGTCTTACGCGCCGAAGTTCGGATACCTTCAACGAGTCCTCCGGGGCGCAAAATTGGGTGAAGGCGAATGGATTCGAGACTCACTCGATCGAGATCAACTTGATCGGAGCTCGCATCCATACGCCATGGACGGATCTATCGAAGCGAATGATCGAGCATTTAACAAGAAGGTCAAGCACCGAGTTTACCAGTCGGTGACCTAGTAGTCAAGCATCATTCTTCCACAAGGTGATCCGGGGCAAATGGACTCCCACCTATGAGGACTATTTGTAGTCAAGGCGGTATTTTCCGTGAACTATGATGCTTAGCACCATGGATGGTGAAGACTTCCACACCGTGAATGCGAGACATAGTCAAAAATACTACGCATAAAAGAGACCCGCTAGGTCGGTGGCCTAGGAAAAATAAGGGCATCCTAGCGAACCAAAAGGTTCGGGCAAAAGTTAAGGATATATACAAAACATGTACACCGGCAAGTCGAAAACTGCAGGCGGCTTGGGCAAAAAGGGTATCGGTGGTGAAAACCGAAAGGGCGGTCTAGGCAAAGTTAGGGATTTAAGCGTCGACTATGTCTCATCGGATCACTTACCCACGGACTACTACTATCGGCATTCAAGATTCAAATGGCGATCAATCCACTCACTTTCTCTTGTGACAAGAGATGAGATAGTCAAAATATATGAGTACTAGCATAGTTGAAACTTAACGAGATTGTTTCCGCATAGCTTTTACTTTTCTTGTGTACAAACTACTTGGCCATCGCCACCTTTCAAATTAATACAAGTTCTTTCTCTTTACATCTTTTCACTATTGTTGTTTTGCATAAAGTCCAACGTTTGCTTTGAATGATTATATGCATTTGACAATAAATATACATTTACAAGCATCGAAAAATGAGCGAACAAGGATAATTACTACAGGCTTTAGGAATTGAGATGACAACGAAAGTCACTGTCGTTTCCACATAGTACAATCCCCAGGAGGTGTCGCTCACTACAAACCTTCCCAGGAGTACAAATTTCTTTCCACTAGTCCGACATTCCAAACTTCATCACGTTAGTCCCCGAGCAGTGATTTCAACCAACTTGACCTTGCTACGTCATTAGCAGTTTCATCTCCAGCAGAGGTATTTATCCCCAGCAGAATATCTCTCAAACAATTACCATTCCCCCGGCAGCAGCAATATCCAGACTCGAAAATTGGTCAAATAGTGCATCAAAGGAAACCTGCTTCTTTTATTCCCCAGCCAGAGGTTTCAACGGGCTCCAGATCCTTCTATCCCTGTCTCCCAGCAACAATCAAATACTCTCCAGCAAGATCTACGCGCAAGATCCCCAGTAGAGCGCCTCCTAAATTTTCCCCAGCAGGGTCTACACACAAGATCCTCAGTAGTGTACATCTCGGTCTCTACCATCTTCAGCATCATAGATATCTAGGCTCGAAACTTGGTCAGATAGTGTATCGGAGGAATCAAGGATAACTTTCTCCTCTTCTAAAAACAGGGTTTTCGTCCGTTTCGTCCCCAAACAGAAGCTAGAAATCCCCGAGCAGAGCGTCCACATCTTCTTCAAGATGGATATGTTTTGAAATACCGACATCCACATTCATACATTAGACATAAAAATCATAACATACGCATATAACATTCATACACATTATGATGCATCATAATCTGCATAAGTCTAACTGTATCCTGTCAAAATTTCCTCTGTTTTTCTCCCCAGCAGGCGGAAGTCAATTCCAAACGAAAGGTCAAAGATTAATACCCGAAACAAGACGAGAAACCTATCTTGAACGACTATAACAACAAGTCCAGGATTAATACCCGAAACAAGACGGGAAACCTTATCCGAACGACTACTCAAGTTGTCCTCCGACAACAGGCATTGGATCAACACCCGAAGCACAACAGGGAAGCTATCCATATTTTGTCGGCTATGATCCCCCCAGAATAATCAAGACGAAGATTTAATTCTGGAACTCTCTTATTATCAACAACAACTACAGAGTCTGGCGTACGACAAAGTTGCCATGGATGACATCTTAAGCCCATCTCCGACTATTTGTCGACATCTCTCCACTTTCAGAATGCTGCATATTTGGTTAAAAAACAAATACAAACCAATAACTTCATTCAAAGACGAGCACAAAGTCTAACCTACGACTCCCTTCGGATGGCATCTTAAGCCCATCTCCGTGCTCCCTTTTACATTTAGGAATATTTGCAGAGCCTAGCGTATGACTCATTCCTCAGCGTCAGTCTCTCCAGATGGCATCTTAAGCCCATCTCCGATAATTCTCGTATCCAGGCAACGTTCTTGAGTCTAGCGTACGACTCATTTCTGTGAATCTCCGACTTCTCCAATGGCATCTGTAAGCCCATTCCGCATCATCAATCAACGGTGCAAATTTTCGGTGTACTCGAGTGTTCAATCATCTTCTACCTCCAGGTCACGAAAGGCATGCATGCCAATCTAGCCCTTCCAGTACAAGAAGATTGAACAGGGGCAGCTGTCATACCCCAAAATTTTCCCTCCTACTTCTCAAAACATTTCACACATCCATACTCAAGGATACCTCAAGGGTTGATCAGACAAACCCTCTCCTAAACAATCAACCCAAACTAGGGTTTGATTATCCTCAGATCAAGATGGAATTCCAACATCTCCAATGGTCATCATGCCTCCTCATATGCTTCAAAGAATCTCCATGTCAAGTTTCAAGCCTTACAAGTCAAGTTTCCTCAGACAATTGCTCAGATGGTTGAAAATTAGTTGTATTGGACAAAAAGTCAACCGTGGTCAACAGACAGTCAAACTTCATGATTTTTGGTCAAAATCCATATTTTGAAGTGATATTCATCATTTGATCAAGGGTTGATCATGATTCATCAAGAAAACCCAAGATTTGATCAAAAGTCAAACTTTCAAATTAGGGTTTTCTAGAGAAAAATCAACTAAACTTTGATTGAGCATAACTTTCTCATACTTTATCAAAAAAAATTCCACCACCTCTCATTTTGAAGGAAATTCAATTCTCTACAACTTCATGTCACACAAGCATGGTCAAAAAATGCTTCATTTTGAGGATATGGATCAAAACATTACAGGTCCTTTTCAAAGTCAACAAAAAGTCAACTTTTTGTATTGAAGTGATATTGAGCATGGAAACTCCAATTGAGATGAAACCAAAGAGATTGTTTATAGGACATCTAGAGCTTTCTAAAAGTCCAAGAACACTCAAAATGTTGAAAGAGGGTATCTTTTTCATTACGTTTGCTTTAATCTTTGATTCTATAAATACCTATCACATTCAAAAGGACCAAGGACGAAACCCTAGCCTCTTGAAGCAACCCTAAAATTCCAAATTTTTCACAAAGTTGGCAAAAATCGAATTTGGTTTTCCAGCCACTTCCAGCCCCTCTCAATCATTCCATTGTGTTCCTGAGGTAAGATTGAGTAAGTACACATCAAAAACCATGGTTAAACACGCTTGAATCGGGCTGTACATGAGCATACATATTCATATTTTTCTTGATTTCGAATTTTTAATATTTGTGTGTTTTAATCGAAACTAACCATTCTAACATGATCATGAGACATCATAGACAGGATCTGGGTCATCGTTCTCAAGCTTGAACGTCCAAATCGCGTTTTGCCATGTTTAGGGTTTTGGTAATGTCATCTTGCGTGTTTTCGGATCGATTCAAGGCAAGCGGACACCACCATCGTGTTCGCAGCCCTCGATTTAGGGGGTAGGGTCCCTCTTTGCTTTTTATTTTGCGTATTTTTGCGGGTTGAGATTTTGGGTGGGTGGAAAAGGCGGTAGGAGCTAGGGCTCCGCGTGGTTTTTCTGAGACCGGAGGGGTATCGTGGCTGTGACGTGTTTCGATTGGCTCTTGCGTTATAACCTGGGCCCACTCTTTGACTGTGCTTTGAATTTCAAAAATAGGACACGTTGCAATGCTTATAACACATTGTTTGCGAGTTGAAACACGAAGACACCTTGGCTCGATTGGGCAGCGTTGGTGGATTTCCCGGAGGGCACGAGTTCGATTCTGGCATGGCAATTTCTTTTTTACAGCTTTGCAAACTAACTTTTCTATTTTCATATTTTTCTTAATATTTTTCATTCAATTTAATTAATCTTCAAACAATTTTCTCATGCATTTAAAAATCACCAAAAATATTTTCCTTTTGAATTTTAATCAGAAAAATGTTTATTTAATTTTTGACATTAAAATTAATATTTTTGCATGCATATTTTATTTAATTGCTAATTAATCATTATAATTGACTTTTAATTGCTTTTAATTATCGAAAACGATTCAGGAAATTACCAAAAAATTATCTTATCATCTTATTGTCATTACTAATCTAAAATATTTTTCTTCGTTCAAAAATCATATTTTTACTAACATTTTCCTCTTATGCAATTTTCTCGTATTTTCCGATTATGTATCTGTTTACAGGTTGTAACGTTTCAGACGATTTTTCTCGCTTTTCTTTTCAATATTATGTAACTGCCTATGGGATGTAATAGTTTTGTTCATGCATAAATTTCCCAGCCGAGAAGTAAGACCGGAGGGGGATTTGCAGACATCCGGGATGGATCTCGGACTGAGATGTGAGACCCTTATCCGGCATGATCCTCGGAATTGCGATAGGAGAACGGGTCAGCCCCGGGAAGGATCCTATAGTCGGTAACCGGTGAGCTCCTCGGCGGAACCCCGAGGTCGGACTGGCTTCCGTTACGCTACTTATGAATCGGTTACAGACGTTACGAATCATTAAGTAGCGGTTTCAAGTATTAATGGACGGTTACATAATTATGATCATTAGTGATGGCTATGCTATAAAAGGAGGCCTTAGGGCCATAGAAGGGGATCATTCTCTCATTCCCTCTCTAAGCTACACGCTCAAGAGGGGTCATCTACTCTATATCTAAGGGCTCCCAACTGCGGGGTAAGCTAGACCCATAGCTTGGAGGCCATGCATCCCTTGTGTGAGCCTCCGAATCCCTTAAGATCATATACGAGGTTTTTCCTGCAAGAACATTGGCGCCCACCGTGGGGCCTCGGTAAAATTCTCCCGGGCCACACGTACTATTCCTAAGAGATCACCTTCCCCTTAGTGATTTACGTTACACCCATATTCCCACCGTAACAATATTGTTCCGGGCTTAGAAATTGATACGTTGGCCTCCCATTTGAATAATCAATTGAAACCAATATCTCTAACTGGATTACATTATTGACCCTAGTGATAGAGGAACATCGATCACCGGTGCATTTGACATGCGTAACACAAACATCCGCTTTAGCAAATCCTTGAAAAGATAAGCTATTTCTCTGTCTCATAATTTCACAAACTAATATTATTATGCTTGTCTATGTTTTCTTTCTCCGTTATCTCAGCGTTCCCGGCAAAGAACATTGGTAACGAAGATAAGCGTTGCATCTCGGCCGATTGTGAAACAATCTCACGAAGATCTGACCGGCGAGAAGCGTATATCTTTGTAAAAGTGGAAATCGGTCATACTGGATCAAATTAGGGGGCGGTACCATGCATGAACTGCAATACTCTAAATTAGGGATTACCGGTGATATCTCTGGCAGATTATCTCCTTCGTAAAACATTTTGTGTCTCAATTAATTATCCGTTTATGTCTTTATGGGTAAATTAAATATGCGTTATGATTGTAGTCGGGGACGGTTGGAGGAGCAATATTCTTCTACTCACATCTAATACGTTATTCTCGGTTAATACTCTAAAGGATTTTTCAAAAAGCGTTTATGATATTTAATGTGTATGTTGGTGATGTTAGAGTTTGGAAGCTTGAACCCATTATCAAATGATCGTCGAATGCATCACAAACAGAGAGGGAGGTCGAGTACAGCAGATCAAGTTGTAGGCATATTGCAGGAAGAAACAGTCGAGAAAGTTGAGATCTGGGGGGAGGAAGAAACAGTCGAGACCAACACGACTAAGACTGGCGACATCTGCGTCAACAGAAGGAGCTTCGATAAGCTAGAGCACAACATTTGAATGCACGGATCATTCCGTCATGTAAAAATGTAAACATCTCTAAACTATTTATGTGTGAGGACGAGGACTTTCCTGCTACAACTACGACGAAACTCGACCAAAGCTACGGTTATACGAAGAATCCTAGATTGGAGTCAGCTTGAGCTACTATCGTCATTGAAAGATAAGTTGTTTTTTACGTGCTTACTTAAAAAAAATGCAGATAACTCATATGTCATATGTAGAATGATTAAAGCGGTCATTACAATAGCTTTTATATTGGATTACATTACGACAGATCTGTAGCATACTTGCTCTTAAGACCTTTACAATTTTATATCCTTGGTTCACTAAGTGTCCCTGTTATGTAAATAGGGACAGCTCACTGTCAAGTGGATTAGGGGCTAGAACGAGTCAAACTTTTGTGACGGGTAGCGCTTATGATCAATTCTGGTTGTTGGTTGGAAGCTACAACAGTTAAATTTAACATCTTGTGCCCAACGAGATCCCCGAGGGTCATCGTAGTACATAATATTATCCAGATACTACAATCGCTGTAGCAGAATAATGTTGTTAGTACAGAATAATGTTGTTAGTGCAGAATAATGTTCGTTTGAGTGCTAACTTGTAGCATGATCGAAGTCGGAGACGTAAGCTCACAAATCCATCAATGCCATAAGATGATGCAGCTGTTTGAAGGGATTGATCAGATGCAGCAACAAATCAACATGGAAAGATAAGTGGCTCACATTCTCGGGTTATAAACTGTTGCTATCATACATTATTTATCTTCATTATATGTGTTGTGCATTACACCATGAATGAGTTAATTTCTTGGGACTAACGTTTACTCAGTGCATTGTTTCTTGTAGCTGACCATTGTCGGCTTTAATTAAATGTAACAATGCCAGTAGATGAGCGAAACATGTAGGCCTCTGATGAAATGTCGACGCCACGAGCATTAGAGCACTCGAATTGACCGATCCAGGTGCTGCGGGAACCAAGCCGATGACATAAGACGGTAGTTACGCAAATAGTTACGTCGAGAGGACATCAACACCAGCATCGAGACTAGATGCTTTGAGAGGATAGGGAACGAAGGGGATACGCCGGAGCTGCGAGCACATGAATCAGAAGAAATCCATGATATTTCTATTGTTCAAGGAGATCATACAATAATTACATAGGTGAAAAACGATCGGAGGTTATCAACGGTCATTCTTTCGTAGCTCCGATGTTTTCTTCGAAGGAAACACATGCTGCGACAGTGTTCCAATTGATTATCTTAGGATGGGCGGCGGGGGGATGTGTTTCCACTAGCGGGGTCACAGGATACGCGTGCCGTTGCGGTCCTGGTCGATTTTCATTGATAGTTATCACTCAGGTAACACAAGGGGCTGAATCGAGTCGAAGTGTGGGAAGTAGTCACATGGTAAAGACATAATTCCATTGCAGCAAATGCGGTTGGGCCATAACACTGGCAATGGTAAACCCGGTTATGGAGTTGTTGTCTATAAGATGAGCATGGATTATGCGAGAAATCGGCGTCGACAGGGATTACATGGATAAACTGCTTATAGGATAAGTTTTCGTGACGCCTTGCCTTTTTTATATTAGCATACATACTCGTTGAACAAGCAATGCATATTATAAATCTAATCTAGTAGATATGTTGAATGAATATGAGAATTCTTGCATTGTAGCAACGATTATGAGTGACATTTTAAACCATTCTTTCAATGATCTCTGATACCATTTGCTTCTGTCGCTAGAGTTCACTGTTGGGAAGGATTAATTATAGCAAAAAGCATTTATTATTGAGGTGATATTGATGGATGAAATCGATATTATTCTATTTATTGCAGTTTAAGTCGACGTATGCGCGATTCGAGATAGGTGGAATAGCTTTGATTCATGACATAGATTACTACGGGGTCCTTTTTGCCGTCCACGTTTCGGGGCGCCACCATCTACATGGTATCAAGATACACGATAGTTAGCAGCGCTTAACACGAGGACAAAGCTCTTGTTTGAAAATACGAAAGTCACATTGACGGTGTGTTTCACCCATGCATTAAAAGCAAGCGATGGGCGACATTCGAGATTAGTCACATATCGGCAAGCGTGCTAAAGGCACTAGAGGAATCGTCTACAAGATGGAGCGTATCATGATGTCAATGTCACTAAAAGATAAGTTATTCTTTACAATTTTTGTATAGTTTGTATTTTCTTTACAATTTTGTATAGTTTGTATTTCACAATTTTCCGGCTGCTCGTGCGTGACGAATTATGTTCAATACTTTGGTTATTTGGGTAATAGTCTATGTCATGTTGTCATTTTAGAAAGTCAACGTTACTTATTAAATGTTTTTTATTAGTAGTATAATTTATAAAACTCAATACTGGTATAAAGTTAATTCATAACAGACCTCATCTATGCAATTTTATTGCTGGGAAGGGCATTTGAAAATATGTGTTGTGCATATTGATTGGATGTCATCTTGTTTTAGGGTAATCACATATTTTCATGCTGTTCCTAAAAAACTCTTATGACTTGTTATCATTGCCAAAAGCTGGAGAGCAGTAGGGCATTATCTAATGATGAAAAAATAATATATGCAAGAGTGGAGGGATACAACCGTCTTATATTGGAGTTATTCAGATATAACAGAATCTGATCCGAGGGCCAAGGTTTCTTTGAGCAACGATGCTGTTGTTGTATAAAAAGAGCGAGTTCAAGATTAAAATTATCGAGACGATGTTGGACATAAGCGATATTATACATTTTAAGTATGTTATAAATTGTTGTTACAAACGAAATATATTAAACCATATGATATACGGTGGATAAGCGGGCATAGAAACATGGAGTGTTCTGCGAGCCAATGTCTGATTGGCGATATCAAAAGCCCGGACGATATAAAATTGTGATTTAATTGCTTAAGTGTAAAAATGAGAAAATGTCTCGGCATTTTGTAAGTTAGCTTGGATTTAAAAAGAAACTAAAAATGTGTCGTCCTTATCCCCTGCGTGGGCAGGAGGCATTCTATTTTTGTTAGTGTTAAAATAAGGAAGGATCCGGACAACATGCAAAAACTAAACAAGTACCTAGCCTAAAGTACTCGAGGAGCAAAACGACAAAACTGAGTCCTCATTGATAAGGATGGCTTGATATCAAGCACTTCATCTTTTTTTTTAAAAAAAGCTAAGCGCTTGGGGGGCTCATATAACCATCCCAATCAAGAAAGGTAGAAGAGAAGACAGCGAAAAGTCGGGTAGATGGGATAGTTAAAAATTTGTAAAGATATTGTTTAAAAACCCACCGTTGTATAAGGTGTCGTCTTGATCTCCTGTGTGGGGGAAGAGGCATCTTGGAATTAATTATAGTTTGTAAAAACTAAATAGGATGTAACGGATAAAAGTGCTCCGCACCTCAAGACTCGGATATGGCGGGAATCAAAGGCTAGGTACGTACTGCTGAGCTCGGTCTCGGATCGTCTCTCAGTCACGGTAAAACCCTCTTCCGAAAAGGCTCTGTTCCTACGCGGAACAACCTTCTGGTCAACCTCGGTAGAGGCTCTGAACCCCCTGGTCAACCTCGGTAGAGGCTCTGAACCCCTCGGTCAATCTCGGAAGAGGCTCTGAACAGGCTCTGAACCCTCGGTCAACCTCGGAAGAGGCTCTGAACCCCTCGGTCAACCTCGGAAGAGGCTCTGAACCCTCTCGTCAACCTCGGAAGGGCTCACGAACCCTCGGTCAACCTCGGAAGAGCTCAGAACCCTCGGTCAACCTCGGAAGAGGCTCACAGACCTTCAGGTCAACCTCGGTTGGGCTCTGAATCCGTCTCGGATCATCCCTATAGAGGCTCTGAACCTCAAAGGCTCTGTTCCTACGCGGAACAACCTTCAGGTCAACCTCGGTTGGGCTCTGAATTTGTCTCGGATCATCCCTATAGAGGCTCTGAACCTCAAAGGCTTTGTTCCTACTCGGAACAACCTCCTGGTCACCCTCGCCTGGACTATGATTCCGTCTCGGATCAACTCCTAGTGGTGGTTATACCTATAATTTCCGGCAAGTCACGGAGCTCTGGTCCTATCTCGGATCAACTCCTAGTGGCGTTGAAGCCTCAGGTGAGCTACCAAGAGCTCTGATTCCGTCTCGGATTAACTCTTAGCGGCAATGATATCTCCAACATCGGGTTCGTCACACAGAGCTATGGTCCTATCTCGGATCAACTTAGTGGCGTTGAACCTCTAAATTCAGCCAACCCGCAGGGGGGCTCTGTATCTAACGCGTTAAAGCGGTAAAAAACTGAAGTGGTGTCATGAACAGTTGTTATGTGCTTGGAAAAGCCAGCATAGTCTGCTTGATGCATCATGTGACTCGGGGGCTGGTCTAGTTAAGCTAAGTCTTACTACCAATAGCCCGATAAAGTTCTGAGCCCAGCTCGGACTAAGAACGAGCGTTATGTTTGGGTTAAACTGGAGTATCGATTCAGCGATGAGGATAGGAATACATTGGCGTTGTGAACAAATTTGCTACACCCTATGGCTTGGGGGTTAGTAGCATAACATAAAAACGTTCACGAGCAACCTTAAAAGCTCTGTCTGTACCAGGCATATAAGGCGAAGGACCTTAATTGGATTTCGTCAAAACATATTCACCAAAGCCTTGACTCAAGATACTCGGGGGCTAGTCTGTCTATATATCTTACTGCTCCGAGCCGAGATGTGAGGTCGAAAGGAATTTTTTATCCCGGCCATGCATCCTGGGATCCGGCCCGGGCTAAAAACGAGCGTTACGCTGGAGTGTCGATTCCAGCGACGTGCGTTACATTTAAAAACCTCAAAAGCGAAGAATGGTAAACCACTGTGTGCAAATTCACACTAGGGTACAGGTTGGTATTGGAGGTCTGGCCTGGGTCAAAGTTTATGTTTCTATTAAAATCGAGCATAAGGCTTCAAGGTCTAGAAACCATATGCTCGGGGGGCTTATGTTCATGCATAAATTTCCCAGCCGAGAAGTAAGACCGGAGGGGGATTTGCAGACATCCGGGATGGATCTCGGACTGAGATGTGAGACCCTTATCCGGCATGATCCTCGGAATTGCGATAGGAGAACGGGTCAGCCCCGGGAAGGATCCTATAGTCGGTAACCGGTGAGCTCCTCGGCGGAACCCCGAGGTCGGACTGGCTTCCGTTACGCTACTTATGAATCGGTTACAGACGTTACGAATCATTAAGTAGCGGTTTCAAGTATTAATGGACGGTTACATAATTATGATCATTAGTGATGGCTATGCTATAAAAGGAGGCCTTAGGGCCATAGAAGGGGATCATTCTCTCATTCCCTCTCTAAGCTACACGCTCAAGAGGGGTCATCTACTCTATATCTAAGGGCTCCCAACTGCGGGGTAAGCTAGACCCATAGCTTGGAGGCCATGCATCCCTTGTGTGAGCCTCTGAATCCCTTAAGATCATATACGAGGTTTTTCCTGCAAGAATAAGTTTAATGAGGACTTTTACTTTCCGCACTCCTATTATGTAACTTCCCCAAAGCCATGTAATAGCGTAGGACTTTACTTTCCGCAATTTATTTTCCGCACCCTATAAACTGCTAGTAACTAGGCGTGTATGGCAAGATAAAAACGGACATAGATCACATCTAAATGCAAGATAAAATATCCGAATTTGACACACTCTTTTCACACATGCACCCCTTAGGGTAATTCTCTCTCGTTGCCTTTCGAATAAAAGGTCAAGTCCCTCGAGCGTGAGAGTATCCTAGCACCATTGCCTACAAATATATCATCATAGTCCCTTCAATCAAAGATCATGAGTCCCTCGGCGTGGCCTACGAAACATGATCTCGTCCCTCGATTGTTGGCTACGAAAAGTGATGATCGTCCCTTCGAATGTGCTAGGATACTTCCTACAAGTTGCCTTCTATGACCATCCGATGTCCCTTTGAATGTCCCGCTTACATCCAACGAATAGGGTTACCTACCAACTAATGGTATGGATAGCACTATTCTAAAGGAATAAAATAACAGCGATCATTCTGAGTAGGTAATAAGACTTTTAGTTGCTTGCTCAAACAAAATACTTTTCACACCACATACTTTTGTCAAAGTTCAAACTCTTTTCAAAAACGAAACATTTCCGAACACTTTGTATACATTCCTACATGAATCATTACAAAGTCAAAGCGAAATGCCCTTTCAAAACATTTTTGTCAAACACACAGAAAGAACTTTTTTTAAAAAATGATCTAAGAGCAACTAAGAGCCCGTAGATAACTACGGATAAAAAGGGGTGTTAATACCTTCCCTTTTCATAACCTTCTCCCTTACTCAGAATCTAACGAAGGTCTTTTCCTGTTCTTTTCACCTTCCCTTAATTGGATAAAAGAAAAGTCAGTGGCGTCTCTTGCTATCCGCACATTTGCGATAAAAAGCAAAACAAATTCTCAAAGTCAGTTCACCGTATTATAGGGTGACACAAATACAATTGGTGAGAATCCATTTTTATGAGAATTAGAAACCTGAAAGACACTTCTATCTTCATCATCTTCTCAATCTACTTGGTTCAAGAACATTGACACATAATCATCATTGCTTATTGGATTATGGGATCAAAGAGATAACGTTCAGTGGTATGATCGGTGATCTAGCCAAGTTGAAGATTCAGAAGGGGTTTTTGAGGAAAAACCAGAAGGTTTGTCCATCAAGAACGGACGTGTTCTTGGGGTTTTTTTTGTCACGATTGCATAGAGCAGATTCAGCCGTAGCGTAGGGTTTGGAGATCGGGGTGACTTCGCAAACACGTCGTGGAAGTGGTGAATTGTTATTGAATCTTGTAGGTGTATTCTTAATCAACTCATATCAAGAGAAGGTTCATACAAGAAGAAGAATATTTGACTGATTAGTTTCTATATTTGTATCGTAACCTTGTAAACAATATTTCTGCATATTGATATAGAAAATTCTCAATTCTGATTTGGAAATTGAGAGGGAGACGTACCCATACGCGAGGACGATAGTGGGGGAATTCCTTACCAAACTTCTCTGCGTATCGTATTCTTTCTCTTTCTTTCTCTTTACTTTTACAACACGTTTGTGATTCAATTGGTGTTCAACTTTTCACGTTCATTGATACAGGGCTGGAAGAAACTCTTTATCAAAACTCCATTGCCACTGATCATTGAACAAGCATACTCCAACTATTTGACAAAAGTGCTAGCTTGATTTTATTAATTGGAAATAGTGTTATAGTGATAAGTACATTGATTCAATATAAATTCTGTGTTAATTCATCTTATTCATCTCAATGAAAATCCAGCAAACTATCGCATGTCTGGTTTTCTAGTAGCTGGTTCAGAATAGACGGAAGTCAATTCAGGACCGTGTGTCGCTTTCCGCAGTTTCGCTATTAACTTTGATAAATAATTTTAAATCTATGATAATAAAAGAGGTGACCTATTCACCCCCCTTTTGATCACTTGCCACCCCGTCTAACAAGTGGTATCAGAGCACCAATTCACTAGTTCTTTGTGGCTACTTCTAACGACATGGCTTCTGAACTAAAGGGGGCATACAATAGAGCTTATATTTTTAATGGTGAAAACTATGGATATTGACAAGACTGCATGTGAGTTCACATAAATTCCATTGATAGGAATGTATGGAATGCCATTCAAAATGGACCTTTTCAAATTACCATGACGAATGAGGCAGGTGCTGTTGTGCCTAAACCAGAGGCTGATTGGGATGAAAAAGATGAGAAACATTGGTCAAGCGATTGGAGAGGCCTAAATATGATAATTTCAAGTCTTGGTATTGATTAATATTATTGGGTATCTGATTTCACGACAACTAAAGAAATGTGGGATGCTTTAGAAGTTTCCCATGAGGGTACTACTGAAGTTAAACAATCCCGAATTAACACACTTAACCAAGAGTTCGAGCTCTTTCGCAAACAGGAGAATCTATCTCGACATGCAAAGAGATTCATCCATTTCAAGTCGTTTGAATGCACTTGGGAAACTGTTTCCAATGAAAATGCTACTAATAAAATTCGAGATGTCTTTGCGGGGAATCACAACCTAAATTTACATCTATCAAGGAAGCCAACGACCTCACTACGCTTACCATAACAACTCTATTTTGGAAGTTAGAAGAAAATCAAAAACAACTACAAAGTCTTGAAAAGCATGATAACTAGAGTAAGAAGGATAAGAATAGAGACAAAGAGGGTGAGAAGAAGTTAATAGTTCTTAAGGCTTCTAGCTCCAAGTCCTCACAAATAGAGCAAGATGATAATGACTCAAGTAGTGACGAAGATTCAGATGATGAGGAAATGGGACTGTTTGTTCGGAGATATAATAGATTCATTCAAAATAATGAAATCAAGCACTCCGACAAGAATCTCATAAAGTTTCAAAGATAATCCATAGAATCAAACAGGAGGAAAATAAGAAATATAGAGGGAAAGGATCTTGCTTCAATTGTGGTAAATCTGGGCACTATAAAAAAAAACCTATAAACAAAAAGGACAAAGATAAGGCACCACCAAAGAAGTTCAACAAACAAAGAATAGCTTATATTGCGTGGAAAAGTGTCAGTGAGTCATCAAGTAATGAAGGCTCAAGTGATAGTGATGAGACTGCAAATCTATGTCTCATGACTCACATCAATCACCAGTCCCGCCACAAGAAGAGAAACAATGAAAATATAGTAAGACAAGCCTACTACAGTAATTTTGATTCTTTGTCTTTCTTTGAACTGAAAATAGCTTTTGAAAAACTGCATAACGAAGCTGTAGACGCTTTTAAACGATTATCCTCCAACAAATAAACCTTTTCTCATTTGGAGGGTAAAGTGTATAAAGCTGAAGAAGATTTAAAAAGTTTAAAAGCTAGTATTGCAAAAAGTTCAAAAGATATTGATGTAAATGGATGTGTTGAAACTAGATATTGTGGAGTTTGTCATATTTGGCAACAAGAGGTTAAAAATCTTAAGGCCAAATTGGAAAAAGCTTTACATCCCAAGGTTACTTTTTCCGTTGATCCTAGGACTTTTACGAACTCATTGAATCAACCACATGCTAAATATTCTTTTGTAGAAAATATTCCAAAGGATTCAATGAGCAAAAGTAAGCAAGTTCATTATCATGGTTTATGTCATTATTGTTGTCATAAAGGTCACACCATCGAGAAATGCAAGTTTAGTAGGTTCCTTGTTCCTAAAGAATTTATCCATGGAGGCCTAAAGGCAACCATGTTACCACTTACCCACATGGACCCAATGAAAATCGGGTTCCTACCTCTCTCTTTTGATATTGCATATTGAGTATCTTGCATCCGTAGATAGACGATGGTTTCTAGACAACGGGTGCTCAAGGCACATGACTGGTGACATATCGCTTTTCATTGACTTCAAAGCAAAGAAGAAGGGACATGTTACTTATGGAGACAATAACAAAAAATCTATACTCGACAAAGGTAGTGTAGGTAATCCCTCTACCACTACTATTTCTGATGTCCATGTTGTAGAGGGCCTTAAACATAATTTGTTAAGTATTATTCAATTGTGCGACAAGGTTTATAAAGTTACTTTCACAAAAACTTGCTACATTATTGAACATACTGAATAGAACATTGTGTTTAAGGGAATTAGAGTAAACAACATCTATATGCTTGATCTTTTTGATGTATCATCAACAAGCAATAAATGTCTAGTCACCTTGAATGATAATTCTTGGCTTTGGCATAGACATCTAACACATGTTAACTTTGATTTTCTAAATAAGGTTGTATCCAAGGATTTAGTAGTCGGTCTTCCAAAAATAAAGTTTTCAAAATACCACCTATCGACGCATGTCAAATGGGAAAGCAAACAAGGGTCTCTTTCAAATCCAAAAATGTGATTTCTACTTCACGACCCTTGAGCTTCTCCATATGGACCTCTTTGGACCTTCAAGAACAAAGAGTCTTGGTGGAAACTATTATGTTTTTGTAATCGTTGACGACTATTCTAGATTTACTTGGACCATATTCATTAATAGCAAAGATGAAACCTTTTCCGCTTTTATGAGTTTTGCAAAATTGTCCCAAAACAAAATAGATTAAAAAATAATTACAATTCGAAGCGATCATGGAGGTGAACTTAAAAATCATCTCTTTGATAAATACTGTGATAAACATGGCATTGAGCATAACTTTTCAGCCCCTCGAACTCCACAACAAAATGGAGTTATGAAGCGCAAAAATCGCGTTTTAGAGGAGTTGGCTAGAACAATGCTTAATGAGGTGGATTAACAAAATATTTTTGGGCTGATGCAATTAGCACAACTTGTTATGTTTTAAATAGGATATTAATCCGTCCTATTTTGGATAAAACCCCTTATGAGCTTTTGAAAGGAAGAAAGCAAAACTTGTCACATCTTCACGTATTCGGTTGTAAATGTTTTGTTTTGAATAATGGTAAAGAAAATCTTGGGAAGTTTGATGCAAAAGAGGATGAAGGTATATTTCTTGGATACTCACAATCAAGCAAAGTAAATAGAGTTTATAATAAATGTTTACTTACCGTTGAAGAGTCAGTCCATGTTTCTTTTGATGAGTCTTATCCGAAAAATGTTGGAAAAGGTATTTCTTTTGATAGCGAAGGTGTATCTTTAGAAGACATACTCAAGGAAGCTGTTCTGGAAATTGATCAGTCCAAATTAGTTGATGATCGCGACTTTATCGTCTATAGGTTGGGAGACTGAAAGTACATAGTCTATCGTGTAGTTTTAAAAGATATCGAATCCACATGGACTATAAATCGATCTACTGTTATCCTAAGTTACTATATATAGATAAAGACAATAATCCTTTTGGGATGATGATTAAAGAGAAATTACTTAAATCTAGATAAAAATATTAATTAAACGAATATCGATATGTAATTCATCAAACTTTGAGAATCCGAAGTTCTACTGGCCTGGTTCTTAAGTGATAAAGACTCTTTTCAGTAACAATATTTATTTAAAAATCCTATCTCAAACTCTCGCTCTATTGAATTAGATTATGCACTTAAATCCTAATGTATGCTCTCGTTATCCCACCGAACTTAAGAACACTCTTTGAAAATAAATAAAATTTAATCGGTTTTAAAATTCTCCCGCTGTCTTTAAAATCAATTCCTAGTATCCACTATCCGGTTTTAAACCTCAAACTCTCACTCTATTGATTTCTAACCTTAGTTGGTTTTTTTAATTCTCAAACTTTTGCTCTGTTGATTTCCTAATCTTCTAATAAATTCAATTAGATACTAAAATCAGAAAAGGTATTTTTAACAAAATAATATTAGGCCATTTTATTTCGGATCCCTTTAGTTTGATTAGTTTACATACCGATATCTAAACGATTTAGCCAGACATAGAATTTAGCATAAACAAACTAAACATGAAGATTGAAATTAAGAGCAACATGATAATTAAATTAACAGCAAAAAATAATAATAATAATAATAATAATAATAATAATAATAATAATAATAATAATAATAATAATAATAATAATAATAATAATAATAATAATAATAATATAAGCAATACAATAAAGAACCTGAAAATGCGAGAAATGAAGTACTTGAAATAAACTTCTATTATAATGGCAAGATTGTGATCCAAGAGTACATAGATTGTAGGCCTAAAACTAATGGTGTGATAGTTCCCCGATGTGAGAAACTACCACTTTTACAAATATGATTTATGCCTAAAACTATGAACAGCGTTTTCACGCACAAACTTGGATGCCTCTAAAATGAATGCAAACTAGTTTATATAGTGAGAAGTTGTGGAAGTTATCATGAGAGAAGTAGTGGAGATAATGGAGAAAATGGAGAAAGAAGTGGAAAACTGGGAAGCTGGGAAAATCATGGAGAGAGTGGGGTTGCCCTTTTTTCTTTTTGAGTCGTGGGCAAAAATAAAGGAAAAATGTGGAGACGACATGGCAAAATAAGAAAAAGTCTTTGAGACGTGCGTCTCAATTGAGTACTTGGTATTATGGGCCACCCTAAGCTTGGAGGCGGGCGCCTCCTTAAAATGAAGGGCTGGGGACGGTCGCCTCAGGCACTCTAGGAGGTCGCCTCAGGCAATTGGGCCACGATTTGTCTTCTTCTTTTGGTTCTTTTTGTTCTTTTTACACCCCTTTTTCTTCTTTTCTCACAAATTCTTCATTTAATTAAATATCTGCAAAATAAACAATTACCAGCGTAATAGCAATTCAAAGCAATTAAATTAAGATAAAAAATGGGAAATAACTTAAGTAAATCCAGCTAAATATACGATACATTTATGTGTTATCAAACTCCCCCATACTTGAACTTTTCTTGTCCTCAAGCAAGTCCTCAGTACGATGTTTTCTAAACATTGGTCAGATGCACATACATGACTTAAATCAACTTGTACATGGTTGCATCGTGTATTTGTCCGAGAATCAAAATCTCGATTTATACTCTAGCACTACGGTAATTACACTATATAATCTTATCCAACATAAACCAGTTGCAGATGCTATCATAGCTTGCCCCACGTAATCGTCTTGTTTTACCCATTTCATTCAAGCGCAATCACATTAAGTCCTTTATCCTTACACGCACTTTGCAGAACAATCGGTTAGTGGTTATGATCTTTTTAGCATAATGGTTTCTGGCATAATAATGTGGCAACCTTTTCTATCCAATTGCAAGATGCGGGGATCAGACCGTAGTCTGCCTTACCAAGTTTAGTACCAGATGCTTCTAAACCACCAAAAAATGGACTCTTATGTTACTTGGTAAGGTTTGCGTCCGTTGGATTAAACGATTGGGTGAGGATCGCCCAATTTAATTGGTGCATTACTGTCATATCCCAAAATTTTCCCTCATACTTCTCAACACAATTCACAGGGATTTCACAAAGGTTGACCAGACAAACCCTCTTCTAAGCAATCAATCCAAACTAGGGTTTTGATTCTCTCAAGTCAGAATGAATTTCCAAGGCTTCAAGTGATCATCATACCTCATCATATGCTTCAAGGGATCACCATGCCAAGTTTCAAGCCTTACAAGTCAAATTTGCTCATCCAATTGCTCAGATGGTTGAAAATCAGCTATATTGGACAGAAAGTCAACTGTGGTCAACATACAGTCAAGCTTCATAATTTTTGGTCTACATCAATATTTTGAAGTAATATTCATCATTTGATTAAGGGTTGATCATGATTCCTAAAGAAAAGTCAAGATTTGATCAAAAGTCAAAGTTTCTAAATTAGGGTTTTTAGACAAAAGTCAACAGAACTTTGACTAGGCATAACTTTCACATACTTTATCAGAAATTTTTCCACAAAAACTCATTTTGAAGGGAATTCAATTCTCTACAACTTTATGTATCACAAGCTTTGGCCAAAAATGCATCATTTGGAAGTTATGGATCAAAACATTACAGGTCATTCTAAAAGTCAACAAAAGTCATCTTTTTGCAAAGACGTGTACATGAACATGGAAACATAAATGAAGATGAAACCAAAAGGAGTATTTAGAGGACATCTTGAGCTTTCTAAAAAGTCCAAGAACATTAAAAAATGTTGAAAATTGAGCAAGATACAAATTGTGCAAGTTTGACATTTTTGAGGAGGTGCACAAAGAGAAATACTTAGCAAGTACAAATATTTTTCAAATGGGCCTAAGATTTTGTGATCCAAACTTAATCTTGACATTATCCATGGCCTGGAAACTCAAGTGCACGCCTCCTATCTTTTTATTTAATTTACTTTTGAATTAAATGACTAAAATTCAAAATTAATTAAATAAAATACAAAGGTAATTGATAAAACATGTTGGCCTTATTTTCCAAGCATCTTGAGGACCAAGGAAGCCCATGAAAGTTGTCAAATTCGTGCAAGACTTAATAGGCAATATTAGAGACCAAAAAAGGAAATATCTGGTCTTTATTTTCAAGGAATTATATCTTAATCAATGCAACATATTTTCTCTTTTTGTTGACCTAATTCTACTCTCTTATAAATACCACACAAGATCAGAAGTCAAGGACACGGAAAAAGGACGAATCCTTGCCTCCACAAAGAACCCTAAAGCTCTCAAAATTCTTCAAAACTTGAAAATTCGTATCACAATTTTCAGTCTTTTTCAATCAATTCCAAGCACACAAACGTGCTCCTGAGGTAATACAAAATAAGAATGGATCATTATCCATGGTTATAACATGTTAAATCATGCCATACATACACCTCCGTTTGCATTTTTTTCATGAATTCGTATTCTGATTTGTATTGTGTTTTGATCCAAACTAACCATGATAATGTGTTCTGGAGTCTGTTTAGAACAAGAATGAATCATCGTTTGCAAGCTTTAACGTCCAAATCGTAGACTGAAATTGTTAGGGCACAAATGAATGACTTAAGCGTATCCATAGTTCTAGGCCATTTCAGAACAAACTAATCCCACCATCGTGTTCACAAGGGTCTAATAATGGATTTGGGCATTTGGTTTCTGTTTTGTTGTTTGTTTTATAGGTTTTGGAATTTGGTTTGATCGGAGAAGGTGACCGGAATTGATCTCCGGCACCTCTGACCTTCATTTGACCGGCGAGGCATGCGTGGCGTATCCTGGCTGGTTGATTCGAATCTTCTAGGCCCCAACACATTTGGTTCATATTTGTCTTAATTATCAGAAGCTAAAATCACGTATATATTAATCCATGTAACTAAATATATGGATGTATCAACGCAATGATTCAACATGCACGTATGCGGTTTCCTCTCAAGGGCACGAGTTCGATCCTGCCTTTTTCCAATGTTTTTCTAACATCTTTCTTTCGAGTAACATATACAACCTCGGCTTGGAAAGAGGTTCCCGGATGTTGGAAGGAACTACCATCTGAGTTTCGGAAGTTGGAAGGAACTATCATACAAGTTTCGAGTTACGGAAGGATTTCAAAGTTCTGGAAGGAACAAAAGCGTGGTCCCTAGAAGTTCTGGCAAGGAACAATGATCCAATTTCCAAAAGTTCTGGAAAGAGTGAGCCAGAAGTTCTAGGTCAAACGCATCAGAAGTTCTGACAAGGAGCGATAATACAAAATTTCTGGAAGGAACGATTTCCAGAAGTTATGGCAAGGTAGGCTAACATAGGTCCCTAGAAGTTCTAGAAAGGAATAATGACCCAATTTCCAGTAGTTCTGGAAAGAGTGAGGCAGAAGTTCTGGAACGAACAGAGTCAGAAGTTCTGAAAAAAAACACAAAAATCATTGATGTTTCTATTTTCCTGTTAATTTTCTTAACTAATTTATTTTCTTTTCAATTATATTTTAAACTATTTTCTAAAACTCTAAAAAATGTTTAATTTTAGATTTAGGTTTCAAAAACCTTTATTAATTTTTGACAAAAAAACATTTTCTTTTTCAAATCATTTTTCTAATTAAATACTACTTAATTAGAATTAGGTTTTTCTTTCATTAAAATCAATCATAAAAAACTCCAAAAATAATTTCTTTTCTAGTAATTAGGGCTGCTAACATAAAAAAACATTTTCACTAACATTCTCTTATTATTCTGATTATCTATTTACTATTCCGCATTTAAATTCTAGAAAGGATGTATAGATCGCAAAGTTTTATTTTTGTAATAGCGTAGGATTACTTTTCGCACCTTTACATTTTCGCACTTTACATTCCGCACTCTTATTATGTATCTGCCCCAAAGCCATGTAATAGCGTAGGATTTACATTTCCGCACTTTACTTTCCGCACTTTAATTTCTGTACATATATTAACTGCTAGTAACTAGGCATGTATGGCAAGATTAAAAACAACATAGATCACTTCTAAATATAGGATGACATATCTGAATACAACACACTCTTCACACTTGCACACCCCTTATGGTATCCTCTTTTGTTTCCTTACGAATAAACAACGGTCATGTCCCTCGAACGTAGGGATATCTTAGAAAAGCTTCCCAAAAAAAAATCATCAGAGTCCCTTCAATTCAAAAGATCATAGTCCCTCGATGACCCTCGATGTTGCCTATGAATATATGATCTCGTCCTCGATTGTTGCCTACGAAAGTGATGATCTTCCCTACGAATATGCTAAGGTATCCTTACATGTTGCCTTCTATGACCATACGATGACCCTTCGAATGTCCCTTTACATCCAACGGATAGAGTTACCTACCAACTAATGGTATGGATAGCGCTACCCTAAAGGAAAGAAAAATAACATGGAAACAACCATTATGAGTAGGTAATAGACTCTTAATTACTTGCTCTATCAAATACTGTTTACACCTCACACTATTTTCAAAAGCTTTTCAAACACTTTGTTTACATTCCAACATGAATCATTACAAAGTTAAACACTTTTCCAAAACAAAACATTTCTAAACACTTTGTATACATTCAAGCGAGAATCATTACGAAGTCAAAGTGAAATTCCTTTTCAAACAAATATTTTCAAACACACACACAGAAAGCAATTTATAAAGTGATCTAAGCAATTAAGAGCCCGTAGATAACTACGGATGGAAAAGGGTGCTAATACATCCCACATTCATAGCGCCTCCCTTACTTAGAATCCAACGAAGGTCTTTTCTGTTCTTTTCGCCTTCCCTTAATTGGATAAAATAAAAGTTGGTGGCGACTCTTGCTATCCGCAACATTTGCGATAAAACGCAAAACAAACAAGTCAGTTTTCCCACCGTATCACAGGACTGGCGACTCTGCTGGGGTTGCACTCTAAAGAGAGGCTACCTTAGGGATTTAGATCACTTTATTGATTTCATTGTTTGACTTATCTGCTGTACTTTTAAGGGTTTCTTGGGTACTATACTTGTGGGGGATCCTACACCCGGATGCAGGTTTCCTTAGGTAAGTAACAATAAATCATCGTGACTATTAGGCATATATCGAAACGGTCAAAATGATGGCTATGTTAGTGCGACACTTTGGATGTCCCGATGCTCCTCATGTTTAGATGAGGAAAGTATTTGGCGTCTATGTGGTTTCATAAGCACTAACTGAACTTTTAGAACCCTAATTGACCCATCTTGGCCATTAGAAGGTAGTGAGATGGACGGCTTCGGTGGATACCGAGGTTGGTTGATACTCGATGCTACGCTTATTAAGATTTGACTTTCGGGATATTTCGGTCGACCACTTGGTAGTCGTATTGAAATAAAGCCTACGAGAAAGATCAATTATATGAGATTCCTAGAACCCGGTCACTATTATAGGACAGGTTGAACCCACTTAAACTCTGGTAGGGTAGACACCTATACCTCATGCAAGCCATAAACCTAGGGCTATTTTGTGAATTGCTTGTGCTTGCTATTTGTTTTAAACATGACATCATGACATCATAACATCATAACATCATATCATTCCTAACTATTTCAAGGACCTAGAGATTTATCTTTCCTCAGGTTTGTAGGAGTTATGGCCTCCAGGAAGACTATCCGAATCAACTTCATGGGTATACCTTCTCAACTCAAAGAATTAGTTTCAAAAGTTTCCGATCATGCTCAGTTTATCAAAAGGCATGGTTATCTACTTAACTTGGTTATCTCCAGTTTTGGAGAATATATGATGCACGTCGTATTCCAATTCTTCGATCTGAAACATCACTGCTTTACATTCCTAGATTATCTGTTGGTGCCTATATTGGAAGAGTTCTATAAGCTACTTGGGATACCTATCCTTGATCAGATACCATTCACCGGTTCAGAAAAATCTCTAAAATACGAAGACATCGCATCAGCGTTACATCTAAAGTGATCATACATTGAAACTAATTGGGAAACAAGAAGCGGAGTTAAGGGTTTGCTTGCTAAGTTTCTGATAAAGAAAGCTCGAGAATTCCTAAAGGCTATGAGTTTCCATGCATTCAAAGAAATTTTGGCCTTGCTAATCTAAGGCTTGGTGCTATTTCCTAAACCCGACCAGTTTGTAGATGTAAACACCATCAAGATATTCCTCACTCATAATCCTGTGCCTACCTTACTTGGGGACATTCTGCATTCTCTCCACACTCGTACTACCAAAAGACAAGGAAGTCTCATGTGTTGTATACCTTTACTTTCTAGGTGGTTTATTTCCCACCTTCCTCAATTAGTAATGAAGAACGAGAAAAGATTGAAGTGGTCTCAAAGGCTAATGTCACTCTCTCATTCAAATATCCATTGGTGTCTTTTTTCTCAAAAGGACTTCACTTTCATTGAGCGTTATGGGGAATTCCCTAATGTACCACTCCTTGGCATAAGGGGAGCTATCAATTACAACCCTTCTCTAGCTTTACGTTAGTTTGGTTAGGCTCGAAGAGATGGTCCTCATGATATGCTTCTCCAAGACATTGTGTTTGACTACGAAAACGATCTCCAGAACTACCATCGAAGATTTGTGCACGCTTGGGGCATGGTGAAGAAGAATGATACCATGGATTTGGGGCACAAAAAATTCCATTCCTTGGGAACCTTACCTCAAATGGGTGCGAGCTCGAGCTCAAAACCTAATGATGCCTTTTACAATTGTTCTACCAATAATTATGGAACCTATTGCTGTAGGTGACGAACCTTACACCATTCTTCATCCAGACATGCCTACTGATTTCAAAGAATTAAAGAGATCCTGGATTCAACTCAAAGAAGAAAGGGATACATTCAAAGCTCAGTGCCAAGCAAGCGAGAAAAAGGTATTAGAGTTAACAAAGCTACTTCACAAGGAGCGAAGCATCAATACCTACTACAACACAAAGAGGAAGCGTCCATGGGAGACCTAAGCTCTATGAATTTTCTTTTATTTGTTTAAACTTTATTTTGTACTTGCTAAAAAGTAAACTAATAAAAAGTATGTTTGTGCTTGTTTAACAAATTTAAATTCCTAAGGTCCTTGAAAATATTGCATTGCATAACATCGCATATCATGGCATAACATTTCATAACAGGTACATTCAAGACCAATTTTTTTATTCTCTCGCTGTTTATTTCAGCAGAAATGGCTCTTGAACAGATTGTCAAAGATATCTAGGCTCAGAATGCCCAATTCCAGGAGATGTTCACCAATTTGGCCCAAGGCCAGAAAGATCTGAAAAAGCTCATCACCAGAAAGAAGAAGACCATTGGTATTCTCAAAATGGGAAGAAATCACAAGGGTCCAGTTAAGGTGGTCAAACAACTTGAATTCTCAGACAAGAGAGGTTAAACTGAAGAAAGTTTCAAACACAATGAAGGAAGCCATCATGAGTCTGAAAACGAAGAGGAAGACTATATGAGTGTCCAATATCCTGATGACGAAAAATACAAGCAACTAGAAGACCATCTGAATGCTGTAGAAAATCTGAAAATGTCAGGGCTTAACTTTGATGATCAGAGTCTTGTTCCTAGTGTGGTAATTCCCCGCAAGTTCAAAGTTCCCACCTTTGCCAAATTTGATGGCATCTCTTGCCCGATGCTGCATCTGAAGTCCTATGTTCAAAAGATCCATCCTCGTACTGAAGACAGAAAATTATGGATCCATTTCTTTCAAGAGAGTTTATCTGGAACTCAGTTGGATTGGTATTATAAGCTAGAGAGTACCCACATTCATACCTAGAATGAATTTGCAAATGCTTTCTACAAGAAGTACCAGTACAATGCTGAATTGGCACCTACCCGCTTGCAACTACAGAGCATGTCTATGGGTCGTGACGAGAAGTTCAAAGAGTATGCCCAAAAATGGAGAGATTTAGCAGGCAAAGTTCAACCACCCTTATCTAATAGGTAATTGATTGACATGTTTATGGGAACACTGACAAGCCCATTCTTCAATCATTTGATTGGAAACTCTTCAGCCGGATTCACCGAGCTGATATTGACAGGAGAACGTATTTAAGATGGAATCAAGAGTGGAAAAATACAAGTTCAGTCATCTTCAAATGCTGCGAAGAGATCTTTTGGTGGTAAGAAAGAAGTCAATGCTGTGTATGGTCAGAAGAGCCGTGACAAAACTGATCGCAATCAATCTGTGGGGGAAGTTGTGATCTCCAATCCCGCACTAGCGCAACCTCAACGAGACAACTCACGTATGCAGAATGTGCCACAAAGACAATTTACAACGATCAACATGTCGTTATCTCAAGCACTACAACACATGTTGAAAGAAGAGTTCATTACTTTGAGGGATTCTCCTCAACACGTCAACACTTCCTCTCCAAAGTACAATCCTAATGCAAGGTATGTATACCACTCCGACAGCCCAGGGCACGACACCAACAACTGTTGGGCCCTGAAGAACAAGATTCAAGACATGTTGAAGCAAGGGAAATTGAATTCGACCCTCCCGTCAAAACTCCAAATGTGATAAATGCACCAATGCCTGACCATGGTAAAAGTGCCAATGCTATTGCCGATGACTCCTATGTTTATGATGTGAAAGAGCCGACTATTCCTCTGATGACTGTCAAGAAAGACTTGCTGCAAGCCAGTGTATTTCCAGGATGCCCTGATAACTGTCGTTGGTGTGCATCTGAATCCGATGGATGTGCTTGGTTGAAGAGGCGTATTCAATGCATGATGGACAACCGAGAAGTGCTATTCCTAAAACCTCCATCTGTGGAGAATCTGTGTGAAGACGGTTCTAAAAATCTGAAGATCGAAGACGTAAGCAAAGCCATACCAGAAGTCTGGGATACCTTGGGGCACCCAAGTGGAAAGTTTGATTTCATGGTTAAATACACCGCTCCCGAATGTTACAATATTCCAATCGAAGACATCAAGGCAACAGATGGGGAGACGATTACCCAAAAGAATATGCTGATGTGAACACAATAAGGATCACCTCTACCGATCCTGCGCCTAGAGTGGCATCCCTGATTATTACCTCCCCCAGACTAATACCATATTCCTCTAACAAAGCTATACCTTGGAATTATGGAGCCGAAGTTTACTGTCATGGCGTCAAGCAAGAACCTTTGACCATTGCAGTTGGAGCCACCAATCCTAACATCGGCAACATCACCGGATCAAGCAAGGTAACCAGAATCGGAAGAGTATTTTCCCCAGAGATCTATCCTCCGAAAGACACTACAACACCAATTCGCATTCCTGCTATCGAACCAATTCCCGAAGATAGAGGGAAAAAAAGTAACTCATCTTGCTCAGACAGAAGTACCAAAGGAAGTTGCTGAGGATACCTCCAAGAAAGAAATGGAGGAAATTCTAAAGATCATCAAGAAGAGCGACTACAATATTGTGGAACAGTTGGGACAAACTCCGTCCAAGATATCCATGATAGCTTTGCTATTAAGCACTGAGGCTCATGCTAAAGCCTTAGTAAAGTTTCTGAAGAATGCTCACATACCGCCAGACACTACTGCTGATCAATTTGAAATTTATATTGCTAGCCTGACCGCCAATAATGGTTTAGGTTTCTTTGATGCTGATTTAACTTCTGTCGGAAGGAAACACAACAAAGCCTTGCACATCTCTATTGAATGCAAGGGCACTACATTGTCTCACGTATTGGTGGATACTAGATCTGCTCTAAATGTTCTGCCGAAGAGCGCTCTCGACCGAATTAATGCTGAAGAAGTGGTCATGAAGCCCAGTGACATAATCGTAAGAGCTTTTGATGGTTCGAAAAGAACAGTACTTGGAGAGCTCAACCTTCAAATTAAAGTCGGTTCCCAGACTTTTGACTCTACTTTCTTTGACATGGACATTCGTCCAGCTTAATCTTGCCTACTCGGACGCCCTTGGATACATGGGGCAGACGCTGTCACCTCTACCCTACATCAGAAGCTGAAGTACCCAATGAAGGGGAAGATTGTTACAATATGCGGTGAAGAAGAATATATAGTAAGCCATCTGCAATCATTCTGATATATCGAAATGGAAGGTGAATTCAACGAAACCCCCTATCAACCTTTCGAAGCAATTCCACGAGTCATGCCTGTTGACTCTCCTATCACTCCTGAAGTTACCAGAGTTCCACCAAAGATGGCTCACTGAAAGACGCCAAATCTGTGGTTGAAGAAGGAGACTGTACTATTTGGGGCCAGCTACTCGATTTTCCATTCAAATCTAATAAGACTGGTTTAGGCTTCACTATCAAAGGTCAGAAGATGATACACCGCGAACGTGTCGACAAACTTCCTTTCCATATCAACAAAAGCGGAGTCCATGCTATAGAAGACGACGATGGCGACTTTGACATCACCAATTGGATCTACCCAACTCCAGACGACAGACTCAACATTTGGGAGACTAAAGATGTCATATCAATCTCCTTTAGACAGGAGTAATTTCTTTTTCTGCTTTTATGCTTTCGAACAATAAACTTTAAGCCTAATGCCTTGCCCAGGGCACCGCGACTCGTTTGTGAGGGTTATTATTTATCATTTGCATATTTTCATTCAATAAATCATTGGACTTTTGCATTCAAGTACTGTGCTCTTTTATTTTACTTTATCACCCCTTTCAAAGCTATATGTTCTTACATACACCCATATAATACCTGCAGATTCACTTGAATCTAAATATGATAATCGACTACTGCTTTGTGCTAAATATGACGATAATCCGATCTAGCCAAATAGAAAGGTGATTCAGATTCTCCGGATGCAGCGAGACTATATCAAGATTTTTGCTTGGTCCTACGAAGATATGCCAAGTTTAGACATTGACATTGTGGTACACCGACTACCGACGAAAGAAGGTTTTCTCCCTATGAAGTAGACGGTTCGTCGTATGTGTCCTGAGATGTCCGAGAAAATCAAAGTCGAAGTTACGAAATAGTTTAATGCCGGTTTCCTTGCCGTTACTTCTTATCCACAGTGGGTTGTGAACGAGGTGCCCGTACCTAAGTAGGATGGAAAAGTACGTATGTGTGTGGACTACCGAGATCTGAACAAAGCAAGTGCGAAAGACGATTTCCCACTTCCACATATTGATGTCCTGGTTGATAACATTGCTCAACACAAGGTTTTCTCCTTCATGGATGGTTTCTCCGATTACAATAAGATCAAAATGGCTCCCGAAGACATGGAAAAGACTACTTTCGTTACACAATGGGGCATATTCTGTTACAAAGTCACGCCGTTCAGACTGAAGAACGTTGGCGCCACATATCAACGTGCCATGGTAGCTTTATTCCATGACATGATTCATCAAGAGATAGAGGTCTACGTTGACGACATGATAGCTCGATCACAAACTGAAGAAGAACATCTCGATCATTTGCAAAAGCTGTTTGATAGACTGAAGAAATACATACTAAGACTTAATCCTAACAAGTGCAACTTTGGAGTCAGATCCGATAAACTCCTGGGATACATTTTCAATGGTAAAGGTATTGAATTTGACCCTGCCAAGGTTAAAGCTATTCAAGAAATTCCAGCTCCCCGTACTGAGAAGGAAGTCAGAGGTTTCTTGGGACGAATAAACTACATTTCCAGATTCATTGCACATTTAACTGCTACTTATGAGCCAATCTTCAAGTTATTGAAGAAAGATCAAGTAGTGAAATGGAATGACGATTTCTAGAAAACTTTTGACAAAATCAAGGAGTATCTACAAAATCCTCTTATCCTGATACCACCAGTCAAAGAAAGACCTCTTATCATGTACTTAACAGTATTAGAGAACTCAATGGGGTGTGTGTTGGGGAACAATGACGAGTCTGGTAGAAAAGAGTATGCAATATACTACCTTAGCAAAAAGTTTACCGACTGTGAAACAAGATACTCACAGCCCGAGAAAACTTGCAGCGCTTTGGCCTGGGATGCTCGCCGACTAAGACTGTATATGTTGACTCACACTACCTTGTTGACCAAATTCGACATCTACTATACTACTTAGAAGGCGATCAAAGGAAGTATAGTAGCCGATCATTTAGCTCATCAAGCCGTAGATGACTATTAGTCTATGCATTTGAGTTTCGGATGAGGATATTATGTTAGTCACTAATTACGAAGAACACAGGCGGAAGATGGGCTGAACCAGGATCGATGGACCATGTGTCTGATGAAGCGACTTTGAGATTTTTGTATCGCAAATATGCGAGATAGTAAGAGTCGCCATCGACTTTTCTTTTATCCAATTAAGGGAAGGTGAAAAGAACAGGAAAAGACCTTCGTTAGATTCAGAGTAAGGGAGAAGGTTATGAAAAGGGAAGGTATTAGCACCCCTTTCCATCTGTAGTTATCTACGGGCTCTTAGTTGCTCTTAGATCATTTTCAAAAGTGTTTTCTGTGTGTTTGACAAAAACGTTTTGAAAAGGAATTTTGCTTTGACTTTGTAATGATTCATGTAGGAATGTATACAAAGTGTTCGGAAATGTTTCGTTTTTTTGAAAAGAGTTTGAACTTTGACAAAAGTGTGAGGTGAAAAAAGTATTTTGTTTGAGCAAGCAACTAAAAGTCTTATTACCTACTCAGAATGGTCGTTTTCGTGTTGTTTTACGTTCCTTTAGAATAGTGCTATCCATACCATTGGTTGGTAGGTAACCCTACTCGTTGGATGTAGAAGGGACATTCGAAGGGACATCGTATGGTCATAGAAGGCAACTTGTAGGAAGTATCCTAGCACATTCGAAGGGACTATCACCATTTTTTGTAGGCGACAATCGAGGGTCAAGATCATGTATTCGTAGGCGACATCGTGGGTCTATGATCTTTGTATCGAAGGGACTGTGACGATTTGTTTTGAAGGCAACGGTGCTAGGATACCTCTACGTTCGAGGGACTTGACCATTTGTATTCGTAAGGCAACGAGAGAGAATACTCTAGGGTGTGAATGTCTGAAAAGAGTGTATCAAATTTAGATATATTATCTTGGAATTAGAAGTGATCTACGTTCATTTTTATCTTGCCATACACGCCTAGTTACTAGCAGTTTATAAGATGCGGAAAGTAAATTGCGGAAGTGTAAAATGCGGAAAGATAAAGTCCTACGCTATTACATGGCTTTGGGGAAGTTACATAATAAGAGTGCGGAAAATAATAGTCCTAATTAAACTATTACATCTCATAGACAATTACATAATTGAAAAAGAAAAGCAACCCAAATTAGGGTTTGGTATCTCCCAGGGTAAGATGGACTTCCAACATCTCCAATGGTCTTCATGCCTCCTCATATGCTTCAAAGATTCTCCATGTCAAGTTTCAAGCCTCACAAGTCAAGTTTCCTCAGACAATTGCTCAGATGGTTGAAAATCAGTTGTATTGGACAAAAAAGTCAACTGTGGTCAACATACAGTCAAACTTCATAATTTTGGTCAACATCCTCATTTTGAAGTTACATTCATCATTTGATCAAGGGTTGATCATGATTCATCAAGAAAACTCAAGATTTGCTCAAAAGTCAAACTTTCTAAATTAGGGTTTCAGGTGAAAAGTCAATCGAACTTTGGTGATCATAACTTTCTCATACTTTCTCGAAATTTTTCCACCACCTCTTGTTTTGAAGGAAATTCAATTCTCTACAACTTCATGTCTCACAAGAATGTCCAAAAATGCTTCATTTGAGAGGTATAGCTCAAAACATTACAGAGTCATTTTCAAAGTCAACAAAAGTCAACTTTTTTTAAAGATATATTGAGCATGGTAACTCCAATTGAGATGATACCAAAAAGGTTGGTTAGAGGACTCTTAGAGCTTTCCAAAAAGTCCAAGAACACTCAAAAATGTGGAAAATTGAGCAAGATACACCATTCATAAGTTGGGCAATTTTGAAAGAATGCACAAGAGATACTTCTAAAAATCAAATTTTTGCAAATGGGCTTGCTTTTCTTCTTCCAAACTTATTCCTTATACAATTAGGAATATCCAAGCCCAATGCCATGAATTTTGATTTATTTTTCTATTTAATTTTGAATTTATTCATTTAAATACAAATTAAATTTTAAAATAAATTATAAAATCAAAATTAATTGAAAGATTGATTTTATTCCTTCCTTGAGATTCAAGAAACTCACCAAAGTCCAACAAATTTCGAAATTTGACAAAATGGCAAGATTGGATTGGAATTGATCAAGTTTTGAAAATTTGATTTTATACAAAATCAAATTTGATTTTCATTGAATGGTGATTGATTCTTGCCAATAATGATCCCAAATCCATCCGATACTTATACGATGCATACCAATCAAAGAGAGCGAAAAATTGCCTCAAGAAACCCTAACCTAGAGCCAAAAACCGTGTTCTTCAAGCTACTAGCAACCCTTGTTCCATTTCGTTTCAATTGATTTTGAGGATCCAAACACGTTCCTTGATACCCGGTGATTCAGACCCTTACATTGTCAAAAGCATCAAGAATCACGAAATCCAATTTGGTTTGTTCTTATATTTTCCAAAATCGATTACATTTATCATGTATTTTAACACGTTTTGATGTTTGATTCGTGTTTAGTTTGAAGTTTGCAAGCTATCGGACAATCGAATTGCATTTTATGGCTTGAATCGAGATTTGCCATGTTTAGGGTTTTCGTTCGAATTAGGGATTCACGAAATAGGACAAATTGGACAAAAAGGACACCACCATCGTGTTCGAATGGAATTTGAATCGGACCATGCTTTTAGATTTCATTTATATTGCTTGTCTTTGGCTTTTGGAATTTGCGGGGTCATAGCGTCGCTCGAGGCCGGCCAAAATGCCAAATTCAAGCGAGCGATGAAGTTCTTGGCGTGATTGGAGCGATCGAGGCGACACTGTTATAACCCACTCGTTTCAATTTCCAACGATGGGCGTTGGTTCAGATGGCAAGGGAGTGGGTTTTCAAAGTTTGAAGCTAGTGTCTCCAGTTCGATCCCTGGCTCAGACACTTATTTTTACAAGTTTGCAAAACCTCATATTTTCTATTTTTTCTATTTTATTTAATATTTTGCATCTATTTTAATTTCTTTTCATATTTTTATTTATGCATTAAAAAATTGTCAAAAATAATTTTCCTTTTGCATTTATTTTCTAAAAATCTTTATTTAATTTAATAAATTAAAAAAACATATTTTTGCATGCATATTTATTTTTATTTATAATTTTGCATTTAAATCACTTTTAATTCATTTTTAATTATTAAATTGCATCTAAAAAATCCCAAAAAATTATTTTAGCATATTTACATTATTTCCAGCATGTCATATTTTTTCCAATTAAAAATTTGCATTTTTTCTAAATATTTTCTCTTATTTCGATTTCATCATATTTTAGATTTCTAGTTCGTTTCACGAGTTAATCCGATTCGACGATCCTTCCGTTTTCATTTTATTTTTCAATAATGTATTTGTATACGGGATGTAATAGTTTAATTTAGGATTTTATTTTCCGCATTTTAAATTATGTATAAAGCCTTGTAATAGCGTAGGACATTTACCTTTCCGCTTTACATTCCGCATTTTACTTTCCGCACCTATAAATTGCTAGTAATTAGGCGTGTATGGCAAGACTAAAATTGAACATAGCCCACTAACTTCAAGATAAAATATACGAAATCAACACACTTCTTTCACACACGCACCTTAGGGTAATTCTCTCTCGTTGCCTTTGAATTCAAAATGGTCATGTCCCTCGAGCGTAGAGGTATTCTAGCACCGTTGCCTTCCAAACAAATCATCATAGTCCCTTCGATACAAAGATCATAAGACCCACGATGTCGCCTCTGAATACATGATCTTGACCCTCGATTGTCGCCTACGAAAAATGATTATAGTCCCTTCGATTGTCGCCTACAAGTTGCCTTCTATGACCATCCGATGTCCCTTGAATGTCCCGCATCAGAATGGAGCTACCTACTAACTAATGGTATGGCTAGCGCTATTCTAAAGGAGCGTAAATGCAACGACCAATTCGAGTGGGTAAATAAGTCTTTTAGTTGCTTGCTCTAAACCAAATGCTTTTCACACCACACTCTTTTGAAGTTCAAATTCTTTTCAAAACAAAAACATTTCCGAACACTTTGTATACACTCCTACATGAGTCATTACAAAGTCAAAGCGAAATACCTCTTTCAAAACATTTTTGTCAAACACACGAAAGCAATTTTAAAAAGTGATCTAGAGCAACTAAGAGCCGTAGATAACTACGGATGGAGAGGTGCTAATACCTTCCCTTTTCATAACCATTCTCCAACTCGAGAATCTAACGAAGGTCTTTTTTACTTTTACCTTCCTTAATTGGATAAAAATAAAAGTCGGTGGCGACTCTTGCTATCCGCACATTTGGATACAAAATTCCTACAAAGTCGATTCAAGTCACGGGGAGCACGAAGATGGACTTGAGATGCCATCTTGGAGAGAGTCGTACATCAGACCTTGCACTTGTCTTTGAATGAAGTTATTGGTTTGTATTGGTTTTTTAACCAAATATGCAGCATTCTAAAAGTGGAGAGATGTCGACAAATAGTTGGAGATGGGCTTAAGATGCCATCCGAGGCAACTGAGTCGTACGCCAGGCTCTATAGTTGCTGTTGATAATAAGAGAGAGTCAGAATAAATCTTCGTCTTGATTACTCTGAGGGGATAATAGTTGGCAAAATGTGGATAGCTTCCCTGTTGTGCTTCGGGTGTTGATCCAATGCCTGTTATCGGAGGATAACTTGTGTGATCGTTCGGATAGGGTTTCCCGTATGGCTTCGGGTATTAATCCTGGATATGTCGTCGGAGGACAACTGGGGATGGTCGTTCGGATAGGGTTTCCCGTCTGGCTTCGGGTATTTGTCCTGGACCTGTTTGTTTTCGGAAATGATTTTCACCTGTTTCGGGGAAAACAAAAGAAACTTTGATGGAATATCGTTAGTTTCTGTGATTACGGCAATCAGTTGGAATTCAAAGTTGTTAGGGATAGTAGCGGTTATTTGCTTTCAATGTAGCCTTTTCCCAATAAATTATCATTTCCAACTTTTGTAAATAGCTCATGGAATCACGCCTTTGGCTGATTACCATTCTATCAATAAAATTTGAGCCTTGTGCCCATTTGTTTGCAATTCTTGCTTTAGTCTGTTTTGCAAAATAACGCTTTTATTGTGAAAATCACTTTTGAAACTAAAAAAAAAAGTTTTAAATGAATTTTTACTTCAAAATTTTGAAATGAAAGTGGAATTTTCCTTTGAACTATGAACACAGAAGGAACTTCAACAGTTTTCTCCATGAGTGTTTCGATCTCTGAAAGACAGAACAACTACTACATAAGTTTTCTTCTCCTCAGTAGAGATCATCAAAGGACGGTATTCTTATCCAAAAAAAAAAAAGAATTCCCAACAAAGTTTCCAATGAAATACCTTTTTCAGAAAGTTTAAAGCATGCAACTCGGATCCTTCATCAGTAACGTCTACACCATGGCTGCAGATTTTGCTGAGTATTTGTTTGAACTGTGACGTAGTCCTTTTCCCAAATACCCTTTTTTGTCTTGTCAAGTATCGTCAGCATGCATATGATATTCATGACATTCATCATTCATACATAATAGCATCATTAATGCATTCCTGCATTTCTCAAATGTGTGCTTCAACATCACTTGTTTAGGTTGCATTTATTCCCAAAAACAAGTGTGGGTATGTCATCTCTCCAGTAGATTATCCCCAAACAGAAAAGTTCATTGTTTCCCATGTTCCCCGGTTGAGATCATTCCTCATTAGGAACAAAGTCTTGATTGACTGTTTCTTTCCAAGCTCATTCTTGGATAGAACCTTGTCTCTAATCATTTCAGGTTTGGATTTCACAAAAAAAATCTACCTGCAAACAATAAGCAATAGCCTCGACATCTGAGCTGCTTATTTCCTTTTTCATCTAGAAACATGTCATAAAAAGATTGTTCTTCTCAACAAGTTCAAATCATGACAGTACAAAAATCTCCACAGTTGCCTTTCTGTCTAAAGAAAACCTGTGTCTTTTCAATCAAAATGCCCGCATCTTCTCAAGAGAAAGATCCCCGACAAGATTGTAGATGTGAAAATAGAAACTCATTTGAGGTCTGTTTCCATCATTGTCTGTTATTCACAAGGCTGAATACTCAGCAATTTTCTCAAGAATTACCTTGTTATAATTATCACTTCGCTGATAATTGGTAATATCTTCAGAGCTCATTACCATAAACTATCACAAGGCTGATAAATTGGTAATATCATCTTACTTACCTTAAACATTGTCACAAGGCTGACAGAAGGTAATTTTCTCGTTTCCCAAAGTGAAACGGATATTCACATGCATTGTGAATCTATTTTCCCAATGAAACAAATTGCTTGTTTCCCAACCAACAGGATTCTCTTTTCTTAGACAGATCGAGTCATCCTCACCAAATTTTTCCCCATCATATCAATCTTTGATATTTCCTGGGTGAACTTTTTGCAATCATTTTGCATCATTTGCATTTTTTTTGGTATCTTAGGTCCAAAATTTGCGTATTCTGATATTTAAGTCTCTTCACACCTATCGAAACGAAGATATTCATCTTCATATCTCAGGTTAAAGAAACTTAAATAGGGGCATCTGTCATACCCCATTTTTGACCTAATATACCACCTTACATTTGCATTCTTGCATCACTATGATTCGAGCAATTAATCGGTGTCGCTTCTACGAGGTCAAAATTAGGGTTTCATCAATTTTCATCGATTCAAGAGGTAATCAATTAGGGTTTGAGTCTCACTCACCTAAATTGATATATCTTAATCGGATCATCAACCTCGATCTTGGATATCCATTTTCCCTCATGATCTATCGAGGATCGACCAATTAGGGTTTTATCGAGGATAAGCAATCAGATTTTCGATCAATGAATGACTTTTTGCTTGGAGATTGATCTTCATATCCTCAATACAACATCTTGACCTAATTTCACGATTCAAAACATCACGAAATTCACATTTTCATCGGTCCATTTACGGATCCTCTAATGAAATTTCATACGCACTAAAAAGTCAAACTTTGACTTTTGGTCAACTTTTCAAGATAAAACTTTTCAATCATCAAAATCCTTCAAATGATCCATCATGATCATAAAAATCACGAAATTTGGAAAAGTCAACAAAAGTCAAAATTTTCAACTTTCATGACATTTTTCAAGTGTTAAAATTTCATGTTTTTCCTACTTTCATGGCATTTTTCACATAGTTCCATTTGGAATTAGAAAAAACTCAAAACGTGAAAGTTGTAGCCCTTGAAACAAGCTTTCCAAAATGTCCAAGAACTTGAAAATCCATTATGTCTAGCTATACTTTTGATTTTGAAACATAGAGCTCTAAAAGCCATGATTTTCAAGTACAACCTTCAAAATTACAAGTCATTTTTTGCAAAATTGCCTTCTAGAAGCCTTGTCACTAATTGCAGATAGGCTAGAGCTGATAAAAATCAGTTGAGAGGTAATTATGATGGAGATAAGATCAAGTTAAATTTTAACCATGGTTAAAAGGAAGGTTCCTTTTGCATTTATGGCAAAAATGACTTTCTTGCCCTCTAAGGCAAGTTGTCCAAATTCAAGCCAATCTTCTTCACTTGCTAATCTGAATTCTTGACCTATAAATAGAGGTCATGTTTGCAATTTGAAACCACACCAAAGATATGCAAGAACAAGCTTTCTCTCTTCTTTCTTAAAATTCAAGTTACATAGTTCAAAGTCAGAATTTTTGCATTTTTGAAAACTTGTGAAACACTATGAGAAACTAGGTGTCTAACATGTCATAAACATCAAATAGAACGGTTTGAAACTTAAAATCAACACAAGAAAAGCTAAAAACCGAATTGCTTTTCAAAATTCCAAAACTTGTAAAAGCGCAAACTTCAAAGCGATATTTGGCTCGAGCAAGTTGTGTTTTATCATTCAAACATCATCAATACATCTCATATAGGTGATACAAACCATTATCCTTGACCATAACACCTTCAAGCTCGAATTGAAACTCATGCCAAGCATATGCAAGTGGACTTGGTCGGTGATTCGGTGATTCAAAGCAAGCGAGCATCCTCACGTTCCACAAGTCCGGTGCTATAGCAATCCTTAAAACAACTCATATGACTCCTTGAAGAATCAAAGTCGAGTTCAAGAGGTAAGAACACGAACTTTGAACTTCGTATTTTCGCATTCGGTTCAAAGCGGCTTGGCCGTTTGTTTACTGCTTCTACGATCATTAACCCTAAACTAATTGCTTGATTCCATGTCCATTACGATTTCAATTTGATTTTAAAGAACTAGGGTTCTTCGTGTTTTCTGGAAAATTAATCATGTTTAACTAAAATAAATGAAATTAAACCACATCATCATGTTCTGGTTCAATTTCGATCAAGTTTGATGTTTACATCGAGCAATTTCATTGAGAAACAAAGAATCCATGGTGATTGAAGGATCGTGGAAGAAAAAGATGAGTTAGCGTGTTTTCAAATTCAAATAAAAGTTTATAATATAATTAATTGGATTGGCACAAGTGAGCGGATGTATTGCTGCCCGATTGCTAGCTCACCCTTAAGTCACTTGCCATGCCTTGCCCAATGGTCCGGGTTCGAGTAGCCTTGGGACCATTTTTAAACTTTTCATTTTCTCTTGTATTTTTTCAAACTTTGACTCTTTCAAAACCCAATCAAAACTCCTCATTTTGAGGTGATTTTTTGCACACGTGTTATTTAAAATACCTATTTTAGGAATATGTCAAAAAAATTCAAAAATGTTCTCTTTTGATTATATTTTTATCGAGCCAAAAGCGTCGTTTTGAGTACTTTTAAAGCACTTTCAAGGCGTTTCTTTCAAACTTCGAAACCGAAACTTTTTCAAACTTCTTGTAAGTAAATTTCATCTTTCAAAACAACTTTCAAAATCTTTTTTCAAACTTTTCAACAAACTTAATCTCTTTTTCCATGATCGATCCGATTTGAAGATAAAACCGAACTCGTCTTTTCCTCGAACTTCTTAACCGATCATGGGCCTCCCTCACGGTGTAAGTCCCAATTCTTTTTATGTACATAATTCTTTCCTTGTACATATCCAATTCTTTTATGTACATATCAAATTTTGCTTGTACATAATACGAACATCTCTGTAAATTCTCAAGTACAGACAAACCTCGATCGTTTGTTTTCATTTCGCTTGTATATACACTGAATACCATTGGTATTAAAAGGAGCATTATTGCCGGTGAAACTACTTTTAAACCAATGGGCCTCCCTTATGGTGTAAGTCCCAACCCTCCTATGTACATACATATTTCTTTGTACATAAAAACTCATTCGTATACATATTCGCTCCCTTGTACACGATCAAACTTGTAAATGACCAAGTTACGCTCGTTTTAAACGCACGTTCTACACACTTGTTTATATTTCGTTCATTAAACTCTTGTAAATAAACATTACACATACTTGTTTATATTTCCTTCATAAACTCCTGTGAATAAACTCTATACATTTGTTTATATAACTGTCTAGTTATAACATAACAACTAGTCTAACCAATAGGTTCCCCGCAGAGTTTTAGCCTCCTCTTGGGCTTTGTACAAGGTAACTCATTTCATCTGAGTTCAGCCTCCTCTTAGGCTTCATATAAGAAAACTCATTTACTGAGTTTAGCCTCCGCTTAGGCTTCATATAAGACAACAGTCCCCTGTCGAGTCAGCCTCCTCTTGGGCTTCGTTCAAAAGATCTCCTCATTGAGTTTAGCCTTCTCTTGGGCATCAAACAAAGAAAGAGACCAGGAAATCTCTTAACAGCCTCCTACTGGGCTTCCAATACAAAGAATTACCCGCGCTAGGATAGAACCCTGAGAGTATGATTTCCCGGTGAAATCGCTCTTCAAATCCTAAGAGAATGGTTTCCCGGTGAAACCCTTCTTAAAGCCAAAGCAAGCCATACCTTATAGCTTCCTCTTGAGCTTCATACAAGGACCCTTGATGACCCTCGGAATGTCTCCTCCTGGGATTACAATACAAGGACCCATGGGCTTCTTAAAAGCATCCCCCTAATCCAATCAATTTCTCCTCGAGATTTAGACATCTATCATCTCTATGGAAGAAGTATCTCATCTATCACATCATATACAATCAAATCTTTTTCAAACTCTTTTCAAACAAAAAAACATCTCTTAATCGTAAGTGGTAACGCCTGTACACTCAAGCAAAACACCCAATCCTTACAATTAAAAGATTCAAACATCTTTATCAAACATCTTTCTTAAACTCGTAAGTGGTAACGCTTGTACACTCAACCTTTCAAAATGTATGTGATAAAATAGATTAGATAGATTTTTCATTAAGATGACATTTGTCTTTGTCTTATTAATAACATCCCGTTGCTTCCACTAGCATAAGTGGGAACTACGATTGCTCTGACTTTCTCAACCTCCCTTTGAGAATACGTGAGCCTGAGGTCTCATCCTTGGCGAGCAAATTTCTTTCTCCCTTAAACCAAACAAAACCATAGATCCCTTTAGATCCGAGCTACAAATGCTCTGATTCCCATTAAGGGATATGTATGCAGAAGATCCCAAAGATCTTTGCGAGCACAATAATAGCAAAACCTAGGATCCCACATAATCTACCCTTCTTAAAATCCAAAGGAGAAACTTTCCCAATCATAGAAATAGCAATTTAAAACACACAAACATATCAAACATATTCATATATAAAGCTATAGATAACTTTATATATTTAGGGTGCTCCATCTATTCCCTTTATATAACAAACCCCCTTTCCCGGAATCTCCCCAATGCATTACGTCTAGTTTGCGCTAGTCGTAATGCATATCAAATCAATTGAGGGTATTGCAGCTTTCCCCTTTTTCATAATCATTTTTCTTGTGTTGAAAATAATAAAGCTTGATGGTCGCGGCATCTTTATAAACAAATCAAAAGAGTAAATCGTTTTGAGCTAGAGAATCCGAATTCAGGTTTGATTCTCTAGCGCGTCACTTTTTAACGTGAACAGGAAAAATGGCGACTCTGCTGGGGAGTACGCTAAATTTTAATTTTCAAAAAAAAATGTGACTATGCTCAAGAGCACCAAGCTTTTTTTTTTGTTTTCAAAAAGAAAAAAAGGGGTTAAGCTTTCATATGTGCATATGTTTGTTTTTCTTTATTGTGTGTTTTCGCGATTTCATCTGATGGAAAGAAATCTAACCGGTTTAAGAAACATTTTAAGATCTAGGTGGGGTATAGTCCTATTAACTTGTGGGAAGTCTCGATACTTACTAAGTTAATTTGAGATCCCTCTCTCAGTGGAGGTTGTTTTGGGAGTATTTGTGTTTAGCAAGTATTTGCGAAGACATTTTGCTTTCAAGAGAACTTACGAAGGTGAGTGGCTGTAGAACACATAACCCATCCTGGCCATTTAGGATGTAGTGCAGAAATTATTCAGGCGTAAACTTAGAATAATTGTCATGCGAGACTACGATCAGGAGAGTTTTTCTTGAAAAATATTATTGGACTTCGAGTATTCAACAAATCCGATAATATTTCAAAGAGAAGCGTTGAACCTGTATTATCAGTAGAACCCGTTTCGCAGATGAATAAACCCTTAGAACTTACCCGCGTTTGATTCTTATCGTTGTGTTCGCGTTAAAAGGTGACGCGCTAGAAGATTCGAATATGAATTCAGATTCTCTGGCTCGAAACGATTTACTCTTTTGATTTGTTTATAAAGATGCCGCGAGCATCAAGCTTTATTATTTTCAACACAAGAAAGATGATTTAATGATTTATGAAAAGGGAAAGCATTAATAATTGATTTTGATATGCGTGACTAAGCGAAACTAGGCCAGCGCATTGGGAGATCGAGTAAGGGGATTGTTATATAAAGGGAATAGATGGAGCACCCTAAATATATATAGTTATCTATAGCTTTATATATGAATATGTTTGATATGTTTGTGTGCTTTTTAATTGCTATTTCTATGATTGGGAAAGTTTCTCCTTTGGGATTTTAAGAAAGATAGATTATGTGGGATCCTAGTGTTTGTTATTATTGTGCTCGCAAAGATCATGGATCTTCGCATACATATCCCCTAGTGAATCGGAGCATTTGTAGCTCGGATCTCTGAGATCTATGGTTTGTTTGGTGCGAGGGAAAGAAATTTGCTCGGCAGGATGAGACCTTGTGCGTACGTATTCTCAAAAGGATGTTGAGAAAGTCAGAGCAATCGTAGTTCCCACTTATGCTAGTGGAAAGCAACAAGATGTTAGTAAGAGACAGACAAATGTCATCTTAATGAAAAAATGTATCTAATCTATTTCATCACATACATTTTGAAAAGTTGATTGAAATGAAATCTTTCGTCGTAAGTATTAGGTGCTTTTCTCGAGTGTACAAGCGTTACCACTTACATGTTTAAGAAAGATGTTTTGAAAAAGATATTTGAATCTTTTAACTGTAAGTATTGGGTGTTTTGCTTGAGTGTACAAGCGCAACCACTTACAATTAAGAGATGTTTTTGTTTGAAAAGAGTTTGAAAAGTTTTTGATTGTATGTGATGTGATAGATGAGATACTTCTTCCATAGAGATGATAGATGTCTAAATCTTTAGGAGAAATTAATTGGATTAAAGGGATGCTTTTAAAGCCCATGGGTCCTTGTATTGTAAGCCCAGAGGAGGCATTCGAGGGTCATCGAGGTCATCGAGGTCATCGAGGGTCCTTGCAAGCTCAAGAGGAAGCTATAGGTATGGCTGGCTTTGTCTTAAAGATTTCAGGGAAACCATACTTTTGGAATTTAGAGCAATTTCAGGAAATTATACTCGGGTTCTCCTAACGGTGATTCTTTGTATTGGAAGCCCAATAGGAGGCGTTAAGAGATTTCATGGTCTCTTTCATTGTATGATGCCGAGAAGGCTACTAAAGAGGAGTTCTTTTGAGCGAAGCCCAGAGCTGACTCAACGGTGTTGTCTTATATGAAGCCTAAGCGGAGGCTAAACTCGAATGATGAGTTTTCTTATGAAGCCAAGAGGAGGCTAAACTCGTGGGAGAGTTATCTTGTATAAAGCCCAGGCTAAACTCATCTTGAGGATGAATTATCTTGTATAGAGCCCAGCGGAGGCTACAAGTGGGAACCTATTGGTTAGACTAATTGTTATGTTATAATTAGACAATTGTATAAACAAGTGCGTGTGTGTGATATGTATTCACAGGAGTTTATGAAGGAAATATAAACAATGCATGATGTTTATTTACAAATGTTTATGAAGTAAATATAAACAAGTGTCTGTGAAACGAACGTTTTAAAACAAGCGTAACTTGATAATTTACAAGTTTGAAGCTATACAAGGAAGTAAGTATGTACAGCAGTGTTTATGTACGAGACAAAAATGGATGTACATAGGAGGGTTGGGACTTACACCATAAGGGAGGCTCATTGGTTTGAAAGCAGTTTCACAGGGAATAATGCTCCTTTCAATACCAATGGTATTCAGTGTATATACAGACGAAACAAAAACGAACGATCGAATTTTATCTGTGAAAAGTATCTGTATTATGTATAGACAAAGATTTGTATGAATATAAAATGAATTTTTGATATGTACAAAGAAAATATGTACATAAAAGAATGTTTGGTTTGTATATACACAAGTGAAGTGAAAACAAACGATCGAAGTTTGTCTGTACTTGAGTATAAAAAGTATCTGTATTATGTACAGATAAAAATTGGTATGTATCTGAAGAGAGTTTGTTATGTACAAAGAAATATTATGTACATAAAAGAATGTTATGGGACTTACACCGTGAGGGAGGCCCATGATCGATTGAGAAATTCGAGAGAAAACGAATTCGGTTTTATCGTTTAAATCGGATCGATCATGGTAAAAGATGTAAGTTTGATGGAAAAGTTTTGAAGAAATGATTTTAAAAAGTGTTTTTGAAATGTGAGGTTCATTTATGAGAAGTTTTGAAAAGAATCGGAAGTCAAAAGTTCGAAAAAATCACTTTTAAAAGTGTTTTGAAAAAGTGCTCAGAACGTCGTTTTCGGCTCGATTAAAATATAATCAGATGAAATTTTTTTTGAAAATTTTTGCACTATCATAAAATAGATACATTTATTGATAAGTGTACAAAAAATCACCTCAAAATGAGGAGTTTTGATTGGTTAAAAAAAATGTGAAAGTTTTGTAAAAAACATGAAAAAATATGAAGAGTTTTAAAAAAATGGTCCTTTGGAGAGTTGAACCCATGACCTGTTGGATGGCTACGTGGCAGAGAGGACTAAAGGCGTGCTGGAAACCACTGGGACAAGCTTGCTTTTGTGTTTGTGAATCAAAACACGTGTTGATAAAATATTGGAAAGTTTGAATTTAAAAAAAACTCAAGAACACGCGCGAAGCCATGTTCTTCGTTTTTGATTCTCAGATTCTTCAACCCATGCTATAATATTCGTTTCTCAATGAAATTAGATGAAGTAAACATGAAAATTGCTCGGTTTTGAACAAGGAATACGATGATGACTGTTAATTGCATTTATTTTTTGTCTAGCATGTTTGACTTTCTGGAATCACGAAGAACCCTAGAAACTAAGATTCCAAATTAAATGATGCATAGTTGATGATTTTTCAATTTGTTTGAGGGCATATGATCGTGTTAGGTGCAGAAAGAGATTGGCCAAGCGTTTTTGCATTTAAATGCAAAGAATCATGATATCCAAGTTTGAGTTCATACCTGTTCAAGTTGAAATCGAAGAAGGTGATTGAGTGTTTCCAGAGCTTGTTTTATGATTGCTGTAGCATCATCGGCCTATGTGGAAGCTGTAGAAGTGGTCTGCACTCCTTGAATCAACCTGGATCGTGCTACACAAGTTCACCTGCATAAGCTCAAAATGGAAACTGGAAATCGTGTTTTGAGTTGTTACAGATGGTTGTTAATGATTTGGATCATCCCTATGATGTTCATGGATGATGTTTGAATGCTTAGAACTCAAGTTACTTCATCCAAACCAAGATTTCGAATCATAAGGCAGTTTGTACAAGCATATGTGACATGAAGTGCAATTCTGATTTCTAACTTGTTCTATGTTGTTTTTAAGTTCTAAACAAGTTTGATATTGATATTAGAGCATGTTTGACACCAAAGTTTATCATAGTTTTCACAAGATTTTAAAATTGCAAGTTTTGACAAATGAAACTATGATTTATGGATTTTTGAGTAAGTGGAAGGAAAGCATGGATTTGCATTGCTTTGGTGTGATTTTGAACTTGAAATGATGCTCTATTTATAGGCCAATGGTTCTGAAATGTTAGGCACAAGTACAAGGCTTTTGGTAAATCAAAGTTAACTTAAGGGGCAAGAAAGACTTTTTGCAAAGGAAAAGGAAGCTTCCCTTTTTTACCATGTGTTATTTTTCCAATCTTGATCCAATCCTCAATTATTACTTCCAAGCTGATATTTATCAGTTCCAAAATCAAGTTGGCAAGGTGGCATTGCTTCTAGATGAAGAAATCAAGAAATGACCTATAATTTGAAGTTTTGAACTTTGAAAATCATGTTCATGGAGCCTTATGTTTCAATTTCAAAAGTATAGCTAGACTCCATGGATTTGAGAGTTCTTGGACATTTTGGAAAGCTTGTTTCAAGAGCTACAACTTTCATGTTTTGAGTTTTTTCCAATTCAAAATGGAACTAGGTGAAAAAATGGCATGAAGTTTGGAAAAAATAAGAAATTTTAACACTTAGAAATTTTTCTAAGTGTTAGAACTTTTGACTTTTTGTTGACTTTTCCAAATTCTTTGATTTTTTATGATCATGATGGATCATTTGAAGTATTTTGATGATGGAAAAAGTTTTGTTTTTGAAAAATTTGACTAAAAGTCAAAGTTTGACTTTTCTGTGCAGATGAATTTTCATCAGATGTTTCTAAAATTGACTGATGAAGTCTGTGAACTTTTGTGATGTTTTGGATCCAGAAATTAGGTCAAGATGTTGTATCTAAGATATAATGACCAATCTCTATCCAAAAAAGTCATTTCTTGTTCAAAAAGTCAGAGAATACTCATGCCCGATCAAAACCCTAATTGGTCGATCCTTGATTGAACAATGAGAAAAATTGGATATCTGATGATCAGAGGTTAATGATTTGATCAAGATAGATCAAATGAGGTGAGTAAAACTCAAACCCTAATTGGTTGCCTCTTGAATCAGATGAAAATCTGATGAAACCCTAATTTTGACACATGAATGCTACAGATTAATCTTTATCAAGTTATGCAATGATGCAAATGTAAGGTGGTATATTAGGTCAAAATTTGGGGTATGACAGATGCCCTATTTAAGTTTCTTTAACTTGAAAGATGAAGATGAATATCTTTGTTTTGATAGGTGTAAAGAGACTTAAATATCGAATCATAAATTTTGGACCTAAGATACCAAAAGATGCGGATGATGCAAAATGATTGTAAAGTTTCACCCAGAGAAATATCAAAGAAATGACATGGTGGGGAAAAATTTGTGAGGATGACTCGATCTATTTAAGAAAAGAGGATCCTATTTTGTTGGGAAACGTGCAATATGTCTCGCTGGGGAAAAAGAGATTCACAAAACATGTGAACATCTGTTTTGTTTTGGGAAACAAAGAGGTTACCTTCTGTCAGCCTTGTGACAATGTTTAAGGTAAGTGAAAATGATATTACCAATTTATCAGCCTTGTGATAGTTGTGGTAAGGAGTTCTGAAGATATTACCAATTATCAGCAAAGTGATAACTATAACAAGGTAAATCTATGAAATTGCTGTATATTCAGCTTTGTGAACAACAGACAAATGATGGAAAAGGATCTCAAATGAGTTTTGAAGATATTACCAATTATCAGCGAAGTGATAACTATGACAAGGTAAATCTTTTAAGAAATTACTGAGTATTCAGCCTTGTGAATAACAGACAGCGAAAGAAACAGAACTCAAATGAGTTTCTACTTTCTTGAATAAAAATCTTACCGAGGATCTCTCTCTTTCGAGAAGACGCGGGCATTTTGATTGGAAGACACAGGTTTTCTTTCAGACCGAAAGACAACTGCTGGGGAATTTCTTGTACAGTCGTGATTTGACTTTGTTGAGAAGAAAAAAATTTCATGACAAGTTTAAGAATGAAAAAAAGAAATAAGCGGCTCAAATGATGAGGCTATTGCTTACTGCTTTGTTGATTATAGACGGGGTTCTATCCAGGAATGAACTGGAAAGAAAGGGTCAATCAAAACTTTGTTCCCAATGAGGAATGATCTCAACTGGGGAACAGGAGAGAGTAGAGATGTATTTCTCTGCTTTGAGATAATCTACTGGGGATAGAATTGTACTTACATGAGTAAGTGTGATTTACACCAGTGATATGAAAGCAAACATTTTCGAGGAATGCAAAAATGCATGAATGATGCTATTATGTATGAATGTCATGAATGTTATATGCATGCTAACAATACTTGACAAAGACACTAAAGAGGCATTTGGGAAAAGGACCACGTCACAGTTCGAACAAATACTTAGCAATATCCGCAGCAATGGTGTTAAACGTTGCTGATGAAGGATCTGAGTTGCATGCTTTAAACTTTCGGAGAAAGGCGTTTTATTGGCAACTTTGCTGGGAATTCTTTTTTTTTGGGTAAGAATACCGTCCTTTGATAATTTCTGCTGAGGAGAAGACTCCTGTAGCAGCCATTCTATCCTTCGGAGATCGAGACACTTATGGAGAAACTGTTGAAGTTCTTTCCGTGTTCATAGTTCAAAGGAACATTTTGCTTTTGTTTCAAAATTTTGAAGTAAAAATCATTTAAAACTTTTTTTTAGTTTCAAAAGTGATTTTCACAATAAAAGCGTTATTTTGCAAAAGCAGAATAAAGTAGGAATTGCAAACAAAAGGCACAAGGCTCAAATTTATTGATAGAATGGTAATCGACCAAAGGTGTGATTCCATGAGCTATTTACAAGAGTTGGAAATGATAATTTATTGGGAAAAGGCTACATTGAAAACAATAACCGCTATTATCCCTAACAACTTTGAATTCCAACTGTGTTTGCTGCTTCAGTATAGTTGATTGAAGATCCGTTGATAGAAGATTCTTGATTAATCTGGTTGATCGATTACTTTGTCATTTTGTATCCTTATTTTTGCCTAGATTGTCTTTTCAGATTTTCAATCTATCAGGATAATTTCTGTTTATTGTCTCTAATTTTTGCCTGGATCGCCTTTTCAGGTTTTCAATCCACCGTGATGCTCTTTTTTGCCTAAGCCGCCCTTTTGGTTTTCGACTTACCGAATTGTTCTTTTGTTTTATTAGACAAAGTATTTCTTAGTACATCAGCATTCTGGGATCACGGGAGTTCATCACCGTCCATGGTTGTGAGAGTCATACTTGAGAAAAGCTTCTTTTGACGATGTATGGGCCTTCGTAGTTAGGAGTCCATTTGCCCCTAGAATCTGGTTGAAAAGACAGAATCTTTTTAAGCACGAGGTCGGACCTTTTTGTCGAAAGCTTTCTTCATTCTTCTTTGATATAGTTGTCTGTGACACAGAGCGGTCAGACGCTTTTCTTCAATTAAGTTCAGTTGATCGTATCTGCTTTGACACCATTCAGCCTCAAATAACTTAGTTTCCATGAGAACTCTCATTAACGGGATCTCAACTTCTACGGGGAGCACTGCTTCCATGCCGTATACTAAAGAAAAGGGAGTTGCCCCTGTTGAAGTGTGTCGAATCGATACCCATCGAGCAAATGGCATCATTTCGGGCCAGTCTTTGTAAGTGATGACCATTTTCTGGACTATCTTTTTGATGTTCTTGTTGGCAGCTTCAACGGTGCCGTTCATCTTTGGCCGGTAAGGAGATGAGTTATGATGCTCGATCTTGAATTCCTCACACAATTCTTTCATCATTTTGTTGTTCAATTTTGATCCATTGTCTGTAATGATCTTTCTTGGAACTCCATATCGGCAAATGAGGTTGTTCTTGATGAACCTCACAACCACTTGTCTTGTAACGTTGGCGTAAGAGGCTGCTTCGACCCATTTGGTGAAGTAGTCAATAGCTACTAGAATGAAGCGATGTCCGTTGGACGCTTTTGGTTTGATCATCCCTATCATGTCAATACCACACATGGAGAAAGGCCACGGAGAGGAAAGAACGTTGAGTAGAGTCGGTGGCACATGGATCTTATCTGCATAGATCTGGCACTTGTGATATCTTTTGACGTGTTTACAGCAATTAGATTCCATCGTTATCCAATAGTATCCTGCTCTCAAGATTTTCCTGGACATTTCATGCCCATTTGAATGGGTTCCAAAGGACCCTTCATGCACTTCATGGATGGTCGTGTCTGCTTCTTGTCTGTCGACGCACCTGAGCAGAACCATGTCGAAGTTTCTTTTGTATAGCACATCTTCATTGAGGAAGAAGTTTCTTGAAAGCCTCCTTAGAGTTTTCTTATCCTTGTACGATGCCCCGAGTGGGTACTCTCGTGTTTGAAGGAAACGTTTGATGTCGTGAAACCACGGTTTATCGTTAAAGACTACTTCAGTTGCGAACACATATGCAGGTCTTTCAAGGCGTCTAATGCGGATCTTGGGCATATCATTCCAATCGTTGACTTTGAACATGGAAGATAGAGTGGCCAAGGCGTCTGCCATTCGATTATGATCTCGAGGGATATGATGCAGTTCAACTTTGTTGAAGAAAGTCAACAAACGTCTTGCATAATCTCTGTAAGGAATTAGACCAAGATGATGAGTTTCATATTTGTCTTTGATTTGATTGATCACAAGGGCTGAGTCTCCATATATGTCAAGGATCTTGATCCTCAAGTCGATGGCTTCTTCCGATACCCATGATGCAAGCTTCGTATTCTGCGATGTTGTTGGTGCGATCAAATAGCAATCTGGCGGAAAATGGGATATGAGAACCCTCGGGAGTGATGATGACTGCCCCAATTCCATTGCCATAAACGTTAACTGCTCCATCAAAGATTAGGCCCCATCTAGATTCTGGATCTGGTCCTTCTCCGGGTAGCGGTTCATCGCAATCTTTCATTTTTAAGTACATAACGTCCTCGTCTGGGAAATCAAATTTGAGAGATTGGTATTCGTTGAGCGGCTGATAAGCCAAGTGATCGGCGAGAATGCTTCCTTTGACCGTTTTTTGAGCGCGGTATTGGATGTCATACTCAGATAACAGCATTTGCCATCGAGCAATTCTTCTGTTAAGGCGGGCTTTTCAAAGGCGTATTGATTGCATCCATTTGGAGATTAACCAAGTCGTGTGATTGATCATGTCTTGGCGGAGCGTTTTGAAGCCCACCAAAGCGCGACATGTTTTCTCGAGCATGGAGTAGAGTTTCTGATCTGTGAACTTTTACTCGAGTAGTAGATGGCATGCTCCTTCTTACCGGTGTCATCTTGCTGTCAAAGTACACAGCCCATGGATTCTTCTAGCACGGTAAGGTATAGGATTAACGGTCTTCCTTCGACTGGAGGAATCAATATTGGTGGTTCTGACAGGTATTCCTTGATACTGTCAAAAGCCTCTTGACAATCTTCTGTCCATACAACTTCTTGATTCTTGCGTAGAAGTTTGAATATCGACCCGGTGTGATCATTTGAGAGATAAATCTGGAGATGTAATTCAACCGTCCGAGAAATCCTCTTACTTGATTTTCCGTATGTGGCGTAGGCGTTTCTTGAATAGCCTTGACTTTGTCAGGGTCAACCTCAATACCTTTTTGACTGATGATGAAACCTAGGAGTTTTCCAGATCTTACCCCAAAGGTGCATTTGTTAGGATTCGGTTGAAATTTCCTTAGTCGTTGAAACAACTTTAAGAGATAGTCTATATGCTCATCTTGATTATCGGACTTTGCTATCATATAGTCCACGTAGACTTGATCTCTTTGTGCATCATATCGTGAAGAGAGTAGTCATTGCCCTTTGGTAAGTTCTTGGCATTCTTTAATCCAAATGGCATTACTTTGTAAAAAAGTGCCCCATGGCGTGATGAAGGATGTCTTCTCCATGTCTTGGGAGCCATTACGATCGATTATAACGGAGAAACCGTCCATGAAGGAAAAGGCGTTAAATTTCGGTCTATCCACTAGCATGTCAATATGCGAAGTGGGAAATCGTCTTCGGACTTGCTTTATTCGGATCGGTAGTCACACACATTCGACCTCTCTTCTTGGAGCGGGTACTATGTTGGCTAGCCATTGAGGATATTGAAGTGCGAGGAAACTGCGTCGAGTTGTTTTGAACTTCCTTTTTGATTTTATCTGCCATATCAGGGTGAATTCTTCTCAGCTTTTGCTTAACTGGTGGACACTCTGGTTTTAATGGCAAGTGATGCTCCACAATGCTGATATCTAACCCTGGCATGTCCTGGTAGGACCAAGCGAACACATCGACATATTTTTCGAGAAGATCTATCAGTCTGCTCTTGACGTTGCTGTCGAGCGAAGCTCCGATGTTTACTTCTTTTTTGTCTCCCTCAGAACCTAAGTTGATTGCTTATAGAGGTTCTTTGTGAGGTTGAATGATCCTTTCCTCGTGCTTTAGCAGTCTAGAAATCTCATCTGGGATCTCTTCTTCAACTTCTTCCTCGGCGACTTCACAGGGGATTTCAAAGTTGGGAGAGAGCATAGAGTTATTGCTTTCAATGGATTTGTCCATCGGTTTAATCTGCATATTTGATTTATGTCTGATTAATTAATTTTTTATCATCATTTTTTTTTTTAAAAGTTAATGTGAAAGTGTATGCAGATTGTGTATATCTTTTTTTTGAAGATTTTTTTGTTTTATTGTGTTTTTTAGGATTATCATTTCCAAGAAAGGGTAAAATGAAAATAAACACAAAGTGTAGAAACAAAACAACGCGTTTTATTTATAATTCACACTATGAAATAGGGCCTAAAATACAAACTCATTTGTCTTGGGCAAGACAAAGAGATTATTTAAAAGCTAAACCCTATAAAACATCTCTACACTTTGGGCGAAGTGAGAGTTCAAAACAAAAAGCAAAGATAAACTACATAGAACTAGGGCGTTAGTCCGAAATTCAGCGGGTTTCGGTGGTAATTCACAGGAAGTCGGTACTATGGTGATTTTCCTTTTGGTTTAACCCTTGAGTAGACTTTGGTCATTGTTTGAGCGAGTTTTGAAGACTCGGACCGGACTTTGCCTTTCGTCTTTGCAAGCGGTCTTCTTCCGCTTGATGAACAGATCGATAAGTATGGGATACAGCATATGTGCTTCCTGTTGATCTTTGTGTTGAATTCTGAGGATGTTCCTTCCAATATTCAGAGTGAAGAGACTCGTTGTTGGCGACACTTTCCACTTCGTATCCCGAGTCGTATTCTTGATCTTCAGTGATCACGTTGATGTAGCGGTGATCAGGATCTGATTTAACAAATTCTACTGGCGCGTTAAAGCAGAAGTCTTCGTTTGGGATCTCGATTGGCTGATTATACTGAGAAGATGAGTATACCTTCTCTGATTGACTAGGATAATCAAAAGAATCATCCCATCCTGTGGGTTGGATATCTTCAATTCTGATTCTCGAGCTTTACAGCGCGATATATTTTACCATGTAGTCAAATTTACCGCTTGGTTCTCCCAAGGTATCCCAAACTTCAGAAGGGACAGGTGGATTTTCATGTCGCTGCAGGGACATGTCTTTGAATTGATCAATGGCGCGTACAATTCCTCTTGAGACACATATTCAGGGCCGTTTAAATAAGTGCTCCACTCTTCAGATTCAGAGGGATCCTCTTCATCATCTTCAATGGTGACAACGCTAACCTCTTGGAGAGCAGGGTTTAAGAAACCCCCTGAATACTTCTTTGATTAGGCGAAGTGCTTCATCCTTTTGCTTGTCTTTGGGAATACTGTGAACCGAGTCAAACTTTGTGTTTTTGGCGGGTTTGATTACATGTCCCCATCCTTGACATTGCCATCTTTCACCATCTGTGCGCTTCTTTATCGAAGAGATAGATGATCATTTTTTTGGTAGATTCATCTTCTAACGGATATTACGGAGTTGTGTCCTTCAATGTCATTAGCTATGATGAAAGAAAGGACAAATGACTTACAAGCAAAGCTTGTTCTGTGATGGTCACCAACTTTCCATTCTTGTGAATTTTAATTTTTGATGGAGAGTAGAATTCTTGCTCACCTCGTGGATCCAAGGTCTTCCTAGTAGACAAGCTGTAAGAAGTGATACGTTCATGACTTGGAAAGTAATTTGGAAAGTGTCGGACCAATTGTCATCGGAGTCGACTTCCCAATAAGCGATTTTCTTGATCCGTCAAAGCTCTTACTACTATGTCATTGAACTTCATTGGTGTTCGTTTGTAAGCCAAGCAGTGAGTGTAAATCTTGACATTACGTTCAAAGATGAACCGTATCTACCAATACATTGGACAGGGAATCTATTTGGAAAATCATCGAGATGTGCAAGGCCAAATTGTGATCTTTCCCTTCCTCTGGAAGTTCCTCGTCCTGAAACTTAGATTATTGCAAAATTTGTTATGTTGGCGACAATACCTCAAACTAGTGCATGGTTACATCATGGTCTACATAGGCTTGGTCTAGTACCTTCATTAAAGCTTCTCGATGAGCTTGAGTTAGGAGTAGAGCAGTATTGAAATCTTGGAAGGATGCATCGGTGATCCACGACTCGGTATTCACTCTTTTTGATTAACTTGTATCTCATCAAAATCTCGTTGGCGTTGGCTCTATCGGGAGGACCAACATTTGTGCTCGGGTTAACAATGGAATTGTTGCGGGATTCTCGGAAGATATGCTGGATTTTGTCGGACAACGAGGCTGGGCGGTCTTGGTGGCAATGGAGTGTGTACTCGTCCACTTCGTGTTACTCGTCCGATTTACATTATATTGACATTAGGTGGAAGAGTAGGCATGGGTTTCTCCTTCCATCCTCTATCGAGGGTTGCATTGTATTGGTAAGGAATTGCTTTGGTAGAGCTGTATGGAGCAGGACCGGGTAAGCAAATCACCAAAGGAGACTACGGGGTCTTGGGCTGTGCATTTAATCTCCACATGTTTGGGTATGTTGAAACAAGGGATGATAACGTTTACTTGGGTTTTCGAGTTGATATCGAGACTAAAAGCTCATGCGAAAATGCCCTTTGTATTTACGTCATGGTCATCTCATTTACGTAGATCTGTAAGTCACAGATATCTAACAATGTTGAATATGCGCTTTTATGGTGGGACATCCTTGAATATCCTTGGAGCGATATGGCAAGCTGCGTAATCGTGCTTAGTGAAGGTGCTCATTGTCTTGTATGCTTCATGGAGATGCACCAAGTTTCCTCTGATCGGGTTTACGTATGACAAGGTACTGTCGTATTTCTCGATATCAAACTCACTTTGAGTGTCCTTTGTGAGGAAGCGGATTGGCTTGCATGTTCGGACTTGTATTTCTGAAGGAAAGAAGATTAGATCTCACTAATCTTTGTACTTACGCCTTTAATGCTATGCAATGCTCAAGGTCATGGCCTGGTGCCCCTTGGTGAAAAGGGCAAGATCACGTCATTTTGTACCACCATGGTAATTTTTACGGAACGGAGGTGGTGATCTTGTCATGTCAGATTCTTTTCTATGAGCGCGGGTAAAGTTACGTATGCGTCATTGGAATTGGGTCAATTGCGTGACACAGGCACACGGTTTGATTCTTTGACTGAGCTTGTTGATGAGGTCAGTTTGTTGATTTTGTTGAATTTGTTGGAATTGCGGAGCAATTCACGTGTTTAGTTGTGTTGACGGCGGGTGCTATGGCGGCTACCTATCGTTGTTGAATGACATTCTTCGCGGTTTCCCTCGGGATACCATTCCTATGTCATGTTCTTTTTCCTTGGAAGCGGTTCCAATCTTTTTAGTTCCACTAGAAGATCCTGCTTCCTTGGTTAGGCGTCGATTCGAACCCCTCTTCTAATCGCATTCCATGCTTACCATCTCGGTGAAATCTTGGGGCGCTAGCGATCATTCGCTCGTAGTAGAATGAGCCAAGGGTGTTTAGGAACACCTTAGTCATCTCTTTCTCTTCTAGGCGGGTTTACTTGGGCAAATTTCCCTCCATCGTTCGCATATTCTTTGAATGTCTCTCTTTCACGAGACATGGAGTTGATCCCTATCGGAGCCATATCAAGTTGAACTTATCTTCTGGACAAAGGCTTCACCTAAGTCATTGAATGTTTGGATATTCGTGTTTGTCTAATCCATGTACCACTTGATGCGGCACGGTAAGACTATCTTGGATGTAGTGGATTAACAATGATGATCTTCGTTGTATGTAGACATTTTCACGGCATACATCGTGAGATGACTTTGTGGACGGGGTTTCCTTTGTACCTTTCAAATTCGAGGACTTTGAATTTTGCGGTATCCTTGCGAGGAACTAAGCAAAGATCACAGGCGTTTTCCCAAACAGTTCTTTTCACGAATTGTTTTATCTCAAGTTGCATTTTGAGGAGTTGTTCACGGAGATTCTCCATCGAGCCACGGAATTCGTGTTATTGCACAGGTGTGGTGAACTTCTTCGTCCATGGTAGTGTGCACTACTGGGAGTTTGTCATGATCGGTTGAGAAACCGGCATTGTTACTTGTGGAAGAGTTACTCCACGTTGTGGAGTAAATGTAGATTTTTTGCAAAGTAGGTATTTCAAGCGAGGTTGTTTGAGAAGCGGTTGGCGAAATCGATGCCAAAGTTGAAAGGCATGCCCATGGATAGCCTTATCTTGAAAAGGTGAACTCTTGCTGCGACGGTGGCCGAGTAGTAGTATCCTCTGAAGTCATTTGGTTTTGGTTCGATCTTTGCTTGTTGACTTTCTTGTGGCAAATAAGTTGACCAAAGATGTGAGTCTCTCCACCTCTTCTTGTAGCGTTGTTACTGTACTATGAAGTTCAACATTCTCTTGTTCGAAACCCTCCATTACTTTTCTTCTTTTTGATCTGGTATCATACGTTCGAGTTGGTGGGCGGCGAGAAACTCTAAGGCAGCGACTTGGCGATCTTTTCTATCTGTTGAAGCTTAAAACTATTCAAGTTGTTCAAACATCAAACTCTAGACAATAGACTTAAATGCAAAGTATAATGCATGATTATGATTGTAAAGAAAGATTTCCAAAGAATTTATGCTAAGGAGAGATATTTCTGGAAAATATTTGGATGGAAAACACGAATTTATTGATTATTGAAAGAAGATTACAACAATTTGTTTTGGAGCATTGCTCACACAAATGATAAAATAAATGATAAAAATTACAAACTAAATTGAACTAATTAAATATCTTCTTCGGATGAAGATCCAAAGGCTTGATGCAGCTTCAGCTTCAGGGTTTCCTTCCCATAGTGAGCTTTCAATTCAGCTTTCTCAGCTTTTAGCTTGCTAGTGACTTTCTTCCACTCGTCGGGAGCAAGATGATCATTTGTCAATTCTTCAAGCGTTCCTTTTCTTTCTTTGATGAATTTCTTGATCGCGTCATACTTTTGATAAATCTCCTCATCTTTTTCCATGAGCCTTGAATATCTGAGTTGACGTCTTGTCAAGAATGGGTTGTAGTTGATTCCTCCTTTCGTACCAATGAGGGGTACGTTGGCAAATTCTCCACAACTCTCAATGATTTCCATCTCATTATCTTCCAAGGTATACCGATGGATATCGTCGTTTGTAAGAGACATGAGTCTTCTTGACCAATGCCACTCGTCTTTGTTTTCGCAGAATATAGGAGATTTAGGCAAGTGTGAGGTAATCCATTTGAAAAGCAGTACCTGACACACGATAGTTCCGTCTCCTTGACGATTCCTATGATGAATGGAGACGTACGTGTCACCAAGTAGAGTGGGAACGGGATTTCCAATTAGAAAGATCCTTATGGTGTTAATATCAACGAAATTTGGGACGTTGGCAAATAACACCAATCCATAGAGGAGTAAAGCTAAAATAGCTTCGAAGGCTACCATACTACCAGCTGTAGAGAATTTAAGAGCCTTCTCCATTAGGAACTTTGAAGTTAGTCCTAAGAGTTTTCCTCTGGTAGTTAGGTTTTTGTCTATCTCAGATTTCTTTAAGTGAGTCATCGTTGCAATGGTGGTGACTTGGGAATGGCTTCAAACCATTGAAAGGCACTTTGTACGATCTTGAGATACCTAGGATATCGCGTACTCTTCCAAGTAGGCATCAATGATAGTCGGGAAAGTGAAGCGATGATGGCGGATCATAAAAGCGAGCGAAAGTTTTGAGAAGTCCTTCATCAACGTTAGTGTTCGGAAGAGTTAAAAGAGTTCCATAGCGTTTTCTAAAATCAGGGGATCTTCTACCAAAGATGCTAACTCTTTCAACTTTCCTACATCGGAGAATACTAAGCGTATCTCTTGGTGAATCTTCCTCGACATCCATCACTCTAACCTAAAATATTTTACAAAGAAAAATCTCTAAATTCTTTGGAAATGGGAAAAGAAATGAAGTTTTTTTGAATGAATGAATGCATGAATCGACAAACATGGTTAGTAGTTATACACATGGGCAAGCGTTGAAGTCACGAGCATGAAGCCAGCGATAAGAATCAACGTGGTTAAGTTCTAAGGGCTTATTCATACGTGAAGCAGGTTCTCGATAATACAGGCTAAACACTCCTCTTTGAAATATTATCGGATTTGTTGAATACTCGATGGTCCAATAATATTTTTCAAGAGAAACTACTTTGATCGTAGTCTCGCATGACAATTACTCTGGGCTTACACCGAATAATCTACACTACATCCTAAATGGCGGGATGGGTTATGTGTTCTCTGACCCACTCGACCGTAAGTCCCCTTGAAAGAAAAATGCCTTCGAAATACTTGCTAAACACTAATACCCCAGAGACCTCCTCCAGAGAGAGATATTAACTTCGTAAGTATTGAGACTTCTCACGTATTAATACCTCTACCTAGATCTTAAAAATGTTTCTTAAATCCGGGTTAGGATTTCTTTCCATCAGATGAAATCGTGAAAACACACAATAAAGAAAAACAAACATATGCATAATATGAAAGCTTATCCCCTTTCTTTTCTTTTTGAAAACAAAAAAAGCTTGGTGCTCTTGAGCAGAGTCACATTTTTTTTTGAAAATCAAAGTTCGTAATCCCAGTAGTCGCCATTTTTACTGCGTTAAAATGTGACGCGCTAGAGGATTCGAATATGAATTCAGATTCTCTGGCTCGAAACGATTTACTCTTTTGATTTGTTTATAAAGATGCCGCGAGCATCAAGCTTTATTATTTTCAACACAAGAAAGATGATTTAATGATTTATGAAAAAGGGGAAAGCTGTTAATACCCTCAATTGATTTTGATATGCGTAACGACTTGCGCAAACTAGGCATAACGCATTGGGAGATTGAGTAAGGGGATTGTTATATAAAGGGAATAGATGGAGCACCCTAAATATATATAGTTATCTATAGCTTTATATATGAATATGTTTGATATGTTTGTGTGCTTTTTAATTGCTATTTCTATGATTTGGAAAGTTTCTCCTTTGGGATTTTAAGAAAGATAGATTATGTGGGATCTAGTGTTTTTATTATTGTGCTCGCAAAGATCATGGATCTTTTGCATACATATCTAGTGGGAATCGAGCATTTGTAGCTCGGATCTCTGAGGATCTATGGTTTGTTTGGTGCGAGGGAGAAAGAAATTTGCTCGGCAAGGATGAGACCTTGTGCCTCGTATTCTCAAAGGATGTTGAGAAAGTCAGAGCAATCGTAGTTCCCACTTATGCTAGTGGAAAGCAACGGGATGTTAGTAAGAGACAGACAAATGTCATCTTAATGAAAAAATGTATCTAATCTATTTCATCACATACATTTTGAAAAGTTGATTGAAATGAAATCTTTCATCGTAAGTATTAGGTGCTTTGCTCGAGTGTACAAGCGTTACCACTTACATGTTTAAGAAAGACGTTTTGAAAAAGATATTTGAATCTTTTAACTGTAAGTATTGGGTGTTTTGCTTGAGTGTACAAGCGTAACCACTTACAATTAAGAGATGTTTTTGTTTGAAAAGAGTTTGAAAAGTTTTTGATTGTATGTGATGTGATAGATGAGATACTTCTTCCATAGAGATGATAGATGTCTAAATCTCTAGGAGAAATTAATTGGATTAAAGGGATGCTTTTAAGAAACCCATGGGTCCTTGTATTGTAAGCCAAGAGGAGGCATTAGAGGGTCATCGAGGTCATCGAGGGTCCTTGTATAAAGCTCAAGAGGAAGCTATAGGGTATGGCTGGCTTTGTCTTAAAAGGGATTTCACCAGGAAACCATCCTTTTGGAATTTAGAGCAATTTCACCGGGAAATTATACTCTAAGGGTTCTATCCTAACGGGTGATTCTTTGTATTGGAAGCCCAATAGGAGGTTGTTAAGAGATTTCATGGTCTCTTTCATTGTATGATGCCCGAAAGGCTAAACTCAAGAGGAGTTCTTTTGAGCGAAGCCCAGGAGGTGACTCAACAGGATTGTTGTCTTATATGAAGCCTAGCGGAGGCTAAACTTAGATGAATGAGTTTTCTTATATGAAGCCCAAGAGGCTAAACTACGTGGGAGAGTCATCTTGTATAAAGCCCAGCGGAGGCTAAACTCATCTTTGAGGATGAATTATCTTGTATAAAGCCCAAGCGGAGGCTACAATGGGGAACCTATTGGTTAGACTAATTGTTATGTTATAATTAGGCAGTTGTATAAACAAGTGCGTGTGTGTGATATGTATTCACGAGGAGTTTATGAAGGAAATATAAACAATGCATGATGTTTATTTACAAAAGTTTATGAAGTAAATATAAACAAGTGTACGTGAAGCGAACGTTTTAAAGCAGCGTAACTTGATAATTTACAAGTTTGAACTATGTACAAGGAAGTAAGTATGTACGAGCGAGTATGTCTGAGACAAAAATGGATGTACATAGGAGGTTGGGACTTACACCATAAGGAGGCCCATTGGTTTCAAAGCAGTTTCACGGGAATAATGCTCCTTTCAATACCAATGGTATTCGGTGTATATCTGAGATGAAACAAAAACGAGCGATCGAATTTTATCGTGAAAAGTATACGTATTATGTACACAAGATTTGTATGAATATAAAATGAATTTTGATATGTACAAAGAAAATATGTACATAAAAGAATGTTTTGTTTGTATATACACAAGTGAAGTGAAAACAAGCGAAGTTTATGCATACTTGAGTATAAAAAGTATCTGTATTATGTACAGATAAAAATTGGTATGTATCTGAAGAGAGTTTGATATGTACAAAGAAATATTATGTACATAAAAGAATGTTATGGGACTTACACCGTGAGGGAGGCCCATGATCGATTGAGAAATTCGAGAGAAAACGAATTCAGTTTTATCGTTTAAATCGGATCGATCATGGTAAAATATGTAAGTTTGATGGAAAAGTTTTGAAGAAATGATTTTAAAAAGTGTTTTTGAAATGTGAGGTTCATTTATGAGAAGTTTTGAAAAGAATCGGAAGTCAAAAGTTCGAAAAAAATCACTTTTAAAAGTGTTTTGAAAAAGTGCTCAGAACGTCGTTTTCGGCTCGATTAAAATATAATCAGATGAAAGTTTTTTCTGAAAATGTTTGCACTATCATAAAATACATACATTTATTGATAAGTGTACAAAAAATCACCTCAAAATGAGGAGTTTTGATTGGTTAAAAAAAATGTGAAAGTTTTGTAAAAAACATGAAAAAATATGAAGAGTTTTAAAAAAATGGTCCTTTGGAGAGTTGAACCCATGACCTGTTGGATGGCTACGTGGCAGAGAGGACTAAAGGCGTGCTGGAAACCACTGGGACAAGCTTGCTTTTGTGTTTGTGAATCAAAACACGTGTTGATAAAATATTGGAAAGTTTGAATTTAAAAAAAACTCAAGAACACGCGCGAAGCCATGTTCTTCGTTTTTGATTCTCAGATTCTTCAACCCATGCTATAATCTTCGTTTCTCAATGAAATTAGATGAAGTAAACATGAAAATTGCTCGGTTTTGAACAAGGAATACGATGATGACTGTTAATTGCATTTATTTTTGGTCTAGCATGTTTGACTTTCTGGAATCACGAAGAACCCTAGAAACCAAGATTCCAAATTAAATGATGCATAGTTGATGATTTTTCAATTTGTTTGAGGGCTTATGATCGTGTTAGGTGCAGAAAGAGATTGGCCAAGCGTTTTTGCATTTAAATGCAAAGAATCATGATATCCAAGTTTGAGTTCATACCTGTTCAAGTTGAAATCGAAGAAGGTGATTGAGTGTTTCCAGAGCTTGTTTTATGATTGCTGTAGCATCATCGGCCTATGTGGAAGCTGTAGAAGTGGTCTGCACTCCTTGAATCAACCTGGATCGTGCTACACAAGTTCACCTGCATAAGCTCAAAATGGAAACTGGAAATCGTGTTTTGAGTTGTTACAGATGGTTGTGAATGATTTGGATCATCCCTATGATGTTCATGGATGATGTTTGAATGCTTAGAACTCAAGTTACTTCAACCAAACCAAGATTTCGAATCATAAGGCAGTTTGTACAAGCATATGTGACATGAAGTGAAATTCTAATTTCTAACTTGTTCTATGTTGTTTTTAAGTTCTAAACAAGTTTGATATTGATATTAGAGCATGTTTGACACAAAAGTTTATCATAGTTTTCACAAGATTTTAAAATTGCAAGTTTTGACAAATGAAACTATGATTTATGGATTTTTGAGTAAGTGGAAGGAAAGCATGGATTTGCATTGCTTTGGTGTGATTTTGAACTTGAAATGATGCTCTATTTATAGGCCAATGGTTCTGAAATGTTAGGCACAAGTACAATGCTTTTGGTAAATCAAAGTTAACTTAAGGGGCAAGAAAGACTTTTTGCAAAGGAAAAGGAAGCTTCCCTTTTTTACCATGTGTTATTTTTCCAATCTTGATCCAATCCTCAATTATTACTTCCAAGCTGATATTTATCAGTTCCAAAATCAAGTTGGCAAGGTGGCATTGCTTCTAGATGAAGAAATCACAAAATGACCTATAATGTGAAGTTTTGACCTTTGAAAATCATGTTCATGGAGCCTTATGTTTCAATTTCAAAAGTATAGCTAGACTCCATGGATTTGAGAGTTCTTGGAAATTTTCGAAAGCTTGTTTCAAGAGCTACAACTTTCATGTTTTGAGTTTTTTCCAATTCAAAATGGAACTAGGTGAAAAAATGGCATGAAGTTTGGAAAAAATAAGAAATTTTAACACTTAGAAATTTTTCTAAGTGTTAGAACTTTTGACTTTTTGTTGACTTTTCCAAATTCTTTGATTTTTTATGATCATGATGGATCATTTGAAGTATTTTGATGATGGAAAAAGTTTTGTTTTTGAAAAATTTGACTAAAAGTCAAAGTTTGACTTTTCTGTGCAGATGAATTTTCATCAGATGTTTCTGAAATTGACTGATGAAGTCTGTGAACTTTTGTGATGTTTTGGATCCAGAAATTAGGTCAAGATGTTGTATCTAAGATATAATGACCAATCTCTATCCAAAAAAGTCATTTCTTGTTCAAAAAGTCAGAGAATACTCATGCCCGATCAAAACCCTAATTGGTCGATCCTTGATTGAACAATGAGAAAAATTGGATGTTTGATGCCAGAGGTTAATGATTTGATCAAGATAGATCAAATGAGGTGAGTAAAACTCAAACCCTAATTGTTTGCCTCTTGAATCAGATGAAAATCTGATGAAACCCTAAGTTTGACCTGTGAATGCTACACCCGATTAATGTTGTCTGAACTGTTAGTTATGCAATGATGCAAATGTAAGGTGGTATATTAGGTCAAAAATTGGGGTATGACACGTTGGCCTCATGCTCGTGACTTTGAACGCTTGACCATGTGTATAACCACTAACCATGTTTGAATCTTTGTGGCATTCATTCATGCATTCATTCAAAAACTTCATTTCTCTTCCCATTTCCAAAGAATTTAGAGATTTTTCTTTGTAAATATTTTAGGTTAGAGTGATGGACGTCAGAGGAAGATTCACCAAGAAATATAGTTTTAGAATTCCTGATGTAGGAAAGTTAAGAGAGTTAGCATCCTTGGTAGAAGATCCCTCAGATTTCAGAAAACGCTATGGAACTCTTTTAACAGTCCTGAACACTAACGTTGAAGAAGGACTTCTCAAAACTTTCGTTCAGTTTTACGATCCAGTCTATCGCTGTTTCACTTTCCCTGATTACCAGTTGATGCCTACTTTGGAAGATTACGCATACATCCTAGGTATCTTAGTATCAAATAAGGTGCCTTTCAATGGTTTGGAAGCCATTCCTAAGTCACCAATCATTGCAACAATGACTCACTTAAAGAAATCTGAGATAGACAAAAACCTAACTACCAAAGGAAAACTCTTAGGACTAACTTCAAAGTTCCTAATGGAGAAGGCTCTTAAATTCTCTGAAGCCGGTAGTATGGTAGCCTTTGAAGCTATTTTAGCTTTACTCATCTATGGATTGGTGTTGTTTCCCAACGTCCCATGTTTCGTTGATATCAACGCCATAAGGATCTTTCTGATTGGAAATCCCGTTCCCACTTTACTTGGTGACACATATTTCTCCATTCATCATAGGAATCGTCAAGGAGATGGAACTATTGTGTGTTGTGTACCTCTATTTTTCAAATGGATTGTCTCACACTTGCCTAAATCTCCTATCTTCCGCGAAAACAAAGAAGATTGGCATTGGTCTCGAAGGCTCATGTCTCTTACAAACGGTGATATCCATTGGTATACCTTGGCAGACAATGAGATGGAAATCATTGAAAGCTGTGGAGAATTTGCCAACGTACCTCTCGTAGGTACAAAAGGAGGAATCAACTACAACCCATTCTTGGCAAGACGTCAACTCGGGTATGCTAACTCTAGTAAACCTCTTGGTTTTACAGTAGAAAGCTACTTCTATCATGAAGGGGAAGATTCCCAAGGCTTGAAAGCCAGAATGATCAGAGCTTGGCATCACATCCGAAGGAAGGAAAAGGGTAATGCAAGAAATTGTGTAGCCATGGAAATCTACACTTCTTGGGTAAAGAAAAGAGCGAAGGAATTTCGAATGCCTTATGCTTATGAAGAACCCATGTTTTCAACAGCTTCCAAATCAACAATTTTTCCCGTCGAGACTATGGGAGAATACCAAGAAGCTTTGGCCAAGATGAGGCTCGAGAAAGAGGCTTTGGAAGACAAGTTCTTTAAGACTGATCTCGAAAATGAGAAGCTGAAGAAGCAGGTCAAAGATCATGAAAAGACGCTCTACTTCCAAGATGAATGACTCATGGAGAAAGATGAGAAGATTCGTCAGAAAGATAATGCGATCAAAAGATACATCAAAGAAAGGAAAAGAAAGCTTGAGGAAATGACAACCAGTGATCCTGCACCTGACGAGTGGAAGAAAGTCATCAGCAAGCTAAAAGCCGAAAAAGCTGAACTAAAGGCTCACTATGGGAAAGAGATCTTGAAGTTGAAGCTACATCAAGCCTTTGGATCTTCATCCGACGAGGACGATTAATTAGTTTAGATTGTAGTTTTATCATTTATTTTATCATTGTATGAGCTATGCTCAAAAACAAGATTTGTTGTAGTCTTCTTCCAATAATTAATAAAATAAGTGTTTTCCATCCAAATATTTGCCATAAATTTCTCTTTTAGCGTAAATTCTTTGGAAACTATTTTCTCTTTGCATTCATAATCATGCATCATACTTTGCATATCGAGTATTGTTTAGAGTCTTATCTTTTGGAATTTTTTCCATAGAAAGAGAAAGATCGTCAAGCTGTCGCGTCTTAGAGTTTCTCGACCACGTCCACAGCCAACTCGTACATATAATACTCGTTCAAAAAGAAGGAAAATAATGGAAGGTTTTGAGCAAGAAAATATTGAGCTTCGTAGCACAGTGACAACACTTCAGGAAGAGGTGGAGAGACTCACTTCTTTAGTAAGTTCGTTGGCAACTACGCAAAGTCAGCAAGCAACATTAAGTAGTCAAAATCAAACGAGGATTTTAGAGGTCACTACTACTCCAGTTTCAACTGTTGTAGTCAGTAGTCCACTTTTCCGTATGCTAGAAGGTTATCCATGGGGCATGCCTTTCAACTTCGGTGTCGGATTTCGTCAACCTGTTTCTGAGGTACATGCAACCATATTTGAGGTTCCTACTTTACAGAACTTAGCACTTACTCCGCAGCATAGAGTAACCTTTCCGCAAGTGACCATGACGGTTTCTCAACCAATCATGACCAACTCAGCGTCCGTAGTTCACACTACCGCAGACGAAGAAGTCCACCATAGTCCAGGCGATAACACGAATCCTCGTGGCCAGATGGAGAATCTCCAGGAACAGCTCCATAAAATGCAGCTTGAGATCAAAACAATTTGTGGAAAGGAATTGTTTGGGAAAAATGCCCACGATTTGTGCCTAGTTCCTCGCGTAAGGATACCCGCAAAGTTCAAAGTCCCTGACTTTGAAAAGTATAAAGGAAATTCCTGCCCGTAGAGTCATTTAACAATGTACGCTAGGAAGATGTCTACGTACAATGATAATCACCAATTGCTAATTCACTATTTCCAAGACAGTCTCACTGGTGCCGCACTGAAGTGGTACATGGGACTAGACAGTGCGAATATCCAGACATTCAATGACCTAGGCGAAGCCTTTGTCCAACAGTACAAATTCAACTTGGACATGGCTCCAGATCGGGATCAACTCCACTCCATGTCTCAGAAGGAAAAAGAGACGTTCAAAGAATACGCCCAGCGTTGGAGAAATGCTGCCCAAGTCAACCCACCGTTAGAAGAGAAGGAAATGACCAAGGTTTTCTTAAACACCCTTGGCCCATTTACTCTGAGCGAATGATCGCCAGCTCCGGAGATTTCACGAGACGGTAAGCATGGGAATGCGACTAGAGGAAGGAGTTCGAACAGGACGCCTAGTCAAAGAGATAGGATCTTCCAGTGGAACCAAGAAAGTTGGGACCAGTTTTCCAAAAAGGAAGGAACATGACATAGGAATGGTATCCCGAGGGAAACGAAGGAAGAATGTCAGTCAACAACAGGTAGCTGCCATAGCGCTAATTGTTAATACAAGTCCAAATAAAGGAATTGCTCCGCAGTTCCAGCAAACTCAACAGCCTCGACAGCAGGCTCAACAATACAACAATCAGAACCGTGCGCCCAGGGTCTCACAATTTGATCCAATTCCAATGACGTACACGGAACTATATCCTGCATTAATAGAAAGGAATCTTGTGCAAACAAGGTCACCACCCCCGGTACCAGAAAAATTACCATGGTGGTACAAAGCAGACGTATCTTGCCCTTTTCATCAAGGGGCACTGGGTCATGATCTTGAGCATTGCATAGCACTAAAAGCTGAAGTACAAAGGTTAGTAAGGACTAATCTTCTCTCCTTCAGGAACACAAATCCAAACGTGCAAGCAAATCCACTACCCAATCATAGTGGACATACCGTGAATTTGATACTAAGGAATACAGATCGGTATCTTGTCACAGATGTGAATATGATAAGAGAAAGTTTGGTACAGCTCCATGATACGTACAGTACAATGGGCGCTTTCACTAAACATGACTACACAGCATGCATAATCTGCTTCAAGGATTTTCGAGGATGCCCAACTGTGAGAGAAGACATTCAACGGTTGATAGACATTGGTGATATACAGATCTTCAGAAACAGAATCGACTATGACGTGAATATGGTAGGGCATTTTCCGCATGAGCTTTTAGTCTCAGATATCAACTCGGAAATTCCCGAAGTAAACGTCATTATCCCCTGCTTCAATGTACCTAAATGTGTGGAAGTTGAGTACAACAGTGCAAAAGTCCCATAATCTCCTTTGGTAATCTGTTTACCCGGTCCTGTTCCATACAGTTCTAATAAAGCAATTCCCTATCAATACAATGCGACCATGATAGAAGATGGGAAGGAGAAACCCATGCCAACTCTTTCAACTGATGTTAATATAACTGAAATTGGACGAGTAACGCGAAGCGGACGTGTACATACTCCGTTACCCTCAAAGCCGCCTGTTGTTCCCACTGTTGGACAAAATCCAGTTAATACGCCTCCAAAGAACCCCACGAGGATTCCCGTTGGTAATCCAAACATAAACGTTGGTCCGTCTAATAAAGCCAACATCAACTCAGATTTCGATGAGATTTTGAAGCTAACCAAGAAAAGCGAGTACAGAGTTGTGGATCATTTGATGGAGACTCCCTCCAAAATTTCGATACTATCTCTACTTCTGAATTTCGAAGCCCACCGAGAAGCTTTGATGAAAGTACTAGATCAAGCTTACGTAGATCACGACGTGACTACGGATCAATTTGGTGGAATTGTGGGCAACATAACAACTTGCAACAATTTAAGCTTCAGTGATGAAGAACTCCCAGAGGAAGGGAAAGATCACAATCTGGCTTTGCATATCTCAATGATTTGCCAATCAGATTCTCTGTCCAACATACTAGTGGATACCGGTTCATCCTTAAATGTAATGCCAAAAACGACTCTCGCTCGTTTATCTTACAAAGGAACATCGATGAAATTCAATGATATAGTGGTAAGAGCCTTTGATGGATCAAGAAAATATGTTATTGGGGAAGTCGATCTTCCAATGACGATTGGTCCACATACCTTCCAAATCACTTTCCAGGTCATGGATGTGCCAGCAACTTACAGTTGTTTGCTAGGAATGCCATGGATACACGAAGCAGGAGCTGTAACGTCCACTCTCCATCAGAAACTAAAATTCACAGTGAATGGGAAGCTAGTGACCATCATCGGTGAACAAGCGTTACTAGTAAGCCATTTATCCAGCTTTTCTTTCATTACAGCCAACGACGTTGAAGGAACACAGTTCCAAAGACTTTCGTTAGAAGATGAATCTACAAGCAAAAGCAGATCGTCTATCTCCTCTTACAAAGAAGCAGCGCAGATAGTAAAAGACGGTAATGCTGCAGGTTAGGGACAAGTAATAAAACCTGTCAACAACGAGACAAAGGCCGGGCTCGGGTTTGCTCCAATATTTCCTAAAGACAATCAAAGGGGTGAAGCTCTTCGCCCAATTAGAGAAGTATTCCACAGTGGGGGTTTCTTAAACCCTGTTCTTCAAGAGGTTAACATTCTTACCAATGAAGGTGATGAAGACGATCTCTCCGGATCTGAAGAGTGGAGCAGTTATCTTACCAGCTCTGAATATGTGTCTCAGGAAGAATCGTACGCACCCTTCTATCCTCCGACTGACCAATTCAAAGGCATGTCTCTACAAAACAATGAGAATGAAAATCCACCTATCCCTTCTGAAGTTTGGGATACCTTGGGAGAACCAAGTAGAAAGTTTGACTACATGGTGAAATACACTGCGCCTGAAAGCTCAAAAATCAGAATTGAAGACATCCAGCCCACTGGATGGGACGATCCTTTTGAGTATCCTAGTCAACCAGAAGAGTTATACACGTCTTCACGATCTCATCAACCAATTGAGGTTCAAAATGAAGATCTCTACTTTAATGCGCCTGTGGAGTTTGTTAAAACAAATCTTAACTATCACTACATCAACATGATTACTGAAGATCAGGGATATGATTCTGGAAACGAATTGGAAAGCATTGCAGACAATGAGTCTCTTCACTCAGAAGATTGGAAAGAACATCCCCAGAATTCAACACGAATGCCAATGGAAAGTACATATGCCACGTTCCATGCTTCTCAATCTATCCATCAAGCAGAAGAAGATCGCTTCAGCAGCACAAAGTCAAGGTCAAACATCCAGAGTCTTCAAGGCCTGTTCGACCAACAACCAAAGTCTATTCAAGAAATAAGCCAAGTGGAAAACTACCAGAGTATCTTGACGTCCAAGGAGTTCGCTACTATTGGAAGCCTGTTGAAGTTCGGACTAATGTTCATAGTTCTAAGTAGTTTATTTTGCTTTTGTTTTGAACTCTCGCCTCGCCCAAAGCGAAGAGATGTTTTATAGGGTTTAGCTTCTAAATAATTTCTCTTTGTCTTGCCCAAGACAAATGAGTTTGTATTTTAGGGTCCTGTTTCATATCGTGAATCATAAATAAAACGCGTTGTTTTGATTCCACATTTTGTGTTTGCTTTTCATTTTACCCTTTTTCTTGGAAATGATAATCCTAAAAAACACAATAAAAATCTTCAAAAAAATAATAACATAATCTGCATCCACTTTCACATTAACTTTTTCTAAAAAAAATGATGAAAAAAAAGAGTTAATTAATCAAACATAAATCAAATATGCAGATGGACAAATCCATTGAGCATAATAACTCTATGCTCTCTCCAACTTTGAAATCCCAGTGAAGTCGAGGAAGAAGTTGAAGAAGATATCCGGATGAGATTTCTCGACTACTTAAGCACGAGGAAAGAATCATTCAACCTCACAAAGAGCCTTTGGAAGCAATCAACTTAGGTTCTGAGGAAGACAAAAAAGAAGTGAACATCGGAGCTTTACTCGTGACAACGTCAAGGGCAAATTGATAAATCTTCTCAAAGAATACGTCGATGTATTTGCTTGGTCCTACCAAGACATGCCAGTTTAGATACCGCATCGTGGAGCATCACTTGCCATTAAAAGCGGAATGTCCACCGTTAAACAAAGGCGAGAAGAGTTCACCACGAAATGGCGACAAAATCAAAAGGAAGTTCAAAAGCATTTCGGCGGGTTTCCTCATCATACGAATATCCTCAATGGCTAGCCAACATAGTGCTGTCTCCAAGAAAGATGGAAAGGTCGAATGTGTGTTGACTAGGGACTTGAACAAAGCAAGCCCAAAGATGATTTCCCACTACATATCGACATGCTAGTGGATAGTACCCATAAAGTTCAACGTCTTTTCCTTCATGGACGGTTTCTCTGGTTACAATCAGATCAGAATGGCTCCCGAAGACATGGAGAAGACATCCTTCATCACGCCATGGGGCACCTTTTGCTACAAAGTAATGCCGTTTGGACTAAAGAATGCAGGCGCAACTTACCAAAGGGCAATGACTACTCTCTTTCATGACATGATGCACAAAGAGATCGAAGTCTACGTGGATGACATGATAGCAAAGTCTGATACTGAAGAAGAGCATATAGAATATCTCTTGAAGTTGTTTCAGCGACTAAGGAAATTTCAGCTTCGCCTGAATCCTAACAAATGCACCTTTGGGGTAAGATCTGGAAAACTTCTAGGTTTCATCGTCAGTCAAAAAGGTATTGAAGTTGACCCTGACAAAGTCAAGGCTATTCAAGAAATGCCTACACCACACATAGAAAAGCAAGTAAGAGGATTTCTTGGACGGTTGAATTACATCTCCAGATTTATTTCTCAAATGACTGCTACCTGTGGGCCGATATTCAAGCTTCTCCGCAAAAATCAAGAGGTTGTGTGGACAGAAGATTGCCAAAAAGCGTTCGACAGTATCAAGGAATACCTATCAGAACCACCCATATTGATTCCTCAAGTCGAAGGAAGACCATTAATCATGTACCTTACCGTGCTAGAAGATTCTATGGGCTGTGTGCTTGGACAACAAGATGAAACCGGTAAGAAAGAGCATGCCATTTACTACTTGAGTAAAAATTTCACTGACTGTGAAACTCGTTACTCCATGCTCGAGAAAACATATTGTGCTTTGGTGTGGGCTTCAAACGTCTCCATGATACATGATCAATCACACGACTTGGTTAATCTCAAAATGGATCCAATCAAATGCGTCTTTGAAAATCACATGGGAAGGATTGCTCGATGGCGAATCTTTGTCGAATATGACATCGATCCGTGCTCAAAAGCGGTCAAAGGAAGCATTCTCGCCGATCACTTGGCTTATCAACCGATCAATGAATACCAATCTCTCAAGTTTGACTTCCCTGACGAGGATGTTATGTACTTAAAGATGAAAGATTGTGATGAACCATTACTTGAAGAAGGCCCAGATCCAGAATCTAGATGGGGCTTAATCTTTGATGGAGCAGTTAATGTCTTTGGCAATGGAATTGGGGCAGTCATCATCACTCCCGAAGGTTCTCATATCCCGTTTTCCGCCAGATTGCTATTTGATTGCACCAACAATATAGCAGAATATGAAGCTTGTATCATGGGTATCGAAGAAGCCATCGACTTGAGGATCAAGATCCTTGACATATATGGAGATTTAGCCCTGGTGATCAATCAAATCAAAGACAAGTATGAAACTCATCATCTTGGTTTGATTCCCTACAGAGATTATGCAAGACGTTTGTTGACTTTCTTCAACAAAGTTGAACTGCATCATATCCCTCGAGATCAAAATCGAATGGCAGACGCCTTGGCTACTCTATCTTCCATGTTCAAAGTTAACCATTGGAACGATATGCCTAAAATCCGTATCAGACGCCTTGAAAGACCTGCATATGTGTTTGCAACTAAAGCAGTCTTCGATGATAAACCGTGGTTCCACGACATTAAACGTTTTCTTCAAACTCAGGAGTACCCACTCGGGGCATCGCACAAAGATAGGAAAAATCTAAGGAGGCTTTCTAGAAATTTCTTCCTGAATAAAGATGTGCTATACAAAAGAAATTTCGACATGGTCTTGCTCAGATGCCTCGACAGACATGAAGCAGACACGATAATTCACGAAGTGCATGAAGGGTCCTTTGGAACCCATTCAAATGGGCATGCAATGACCAGAAAAATCTTGAGAGCAGGATACTATTGGATAACTATGGAATCTGATTGCTATAAACACGTCAAAAGATGTCACAAGTGCTAGATCTATGCAGATAAGATCCATGTGCCACCGATTCTACTCAACGTTCTCTCCTCTCCGTGGCCTTTCTCCATGTGGGGCATCGACATGATTGGAATGGTCGAACCAAAAGCGTCCAACGGACATCGCTTCATTTTAGTGGCTATTGATTACTTCACCAAATGGGTCGAAGCAGCATCTTACGCCAACGTTACAAGACAAGTGGTTGTGAGGTTCATCAAGAATAATCTCATTTGCCGATATGGGGTTCCAAGTAAGATCATTACACACAATGGATCGAAATTGAACAACAAGATGATGAAAGAACTGTGTGAGGAATTCAAGATCGAGCATCATAACTCATCTCCTTACCGACCAAAGATGAACGGAGCCGTTGAAGCTGCCAAGAAGAACATCAAGAGGATCGTCCAGAAGATGGTCATCACTTACAATGGTGCGCAATGCGCCATTTGCTGCACGGATATCGTGCTTGATGCGTGCTTCAAAGGGCAACACCTTTTTCTCTAGTATACGGCATGGAAGCAGTGCTCCCCGTAGAGGTTGAGATCCCATCAATGAGAGTTCTCATGGAAACTTAATCGAAGAAAAGCGCCTGACCGCTCTGTGTCACGGACAACTATATCAAAGAAGGATGAAGAAAGCTTTCGATAAAAAGGTCCGACCTCGTGAATTCCGAGAAGGTGACCTCGTGCTTAAAAAGATTCTGTCTTTTCAACCAGATTCTAGGGGCAAATGGAGTCCTAATTATGAAGGCCCATACATCGTCAAAAGAAGCTTTTCTGGCAGTGCTGTGATTCTCACAACCATGGACGGTGATGAACTCCCGCGTCCTATGAATGCTGATGCAGTCAAGAAATATTTTGTCTAAAAAAATAAAAGAACAGCTCGGTAAGTCGAAAACCCGAAAAGGGCGGCTTAGGAAAAAAAGAGCGTCTCGGTGGACTGAAAACCTGAAAAGGCGGTCCAGGAAAAAATTAGAGACAATAAACAGAAAATATCCTGATAGATTGAAAATCTGAAAAGGCGATCTATGCAAAAATTAAGGATACAAAAATGACAAAGTAACTGCCACAGTCTGTACTTCGTCAATCTAAAGAAACTTCCATCAACGGATCTTCAATCTAACCTTCTGAAGCAGCAAGCATAGTTGGAATTCAAAGTTGTTAGGGATAGTAGCGGTTATTTGCTTTCAATGTAGCCTTTTCCCAATAAATTATCATTTCCAACTTTTGTAAATAGCTCATGGAATCACGCCTTTGGCTGATTACCATTCTATCAATAAAATTTGAGCCTTGTGCCCATTTGTTTGCAATTCTTGCTTTAGTCTGTTTTGCAAAATAATGCTTTTATTGTGAAAATCACTTTTGAAACTAAAAAAGAAAAGTTTTAAATGAATTTTTACTTCAAAATTTTGAAATAAAAGTGAAATTTTCCTTTGAACTATGAACACAGAAGGAACTTCAACAGTTTTCTCCATGAGTGTTTCGATCTCTGAAAGACAGAACAACTACTACAGAAGTTTTCTTCTCCTCAGCAGAGATCATCAAAGGACGGTATTCTTATCAAAAAAAAAAAAAGAATTCCCAACAAAGTTGCCAATGAAATACCTTTTTCAGAAAGTTTAAAGCATGCAACTCGGATCCTTCATCAGTAACGTCTACACCATGGCTGCAGATTTTGCTGAGTATTTGTTTGAACTGTAACGTAGTCCTTTTCCCAAATACCCTTTTTTGTCTTGTCAAGTATCGTCCGCATGCATATGACATTCATGACATTCATCATTCATACATAATAGCATCATTAATGCATTCCTGCATTTCTCAAATGTGTGCTTCAACATCACTTGTTTAGGTTGCATTTATTCCCAAAAACAAGTGTGGGTATGTCATCTCTCCAGTAGATTATCCCCAAACAGAAAAGTTCATTTTTTCCCATGTTCCCCAGCTGAGATCATTCCTCATTAGGAACAAAGTCTTGATTGACTGTTTATTTCCAAGCTCATTCTTGGATAGAACCTTGTCTCTAATCATTTCAGGTTTGGATTTCACAAAAAAAATCTACCTGCAAACAATAAGCAATAGCCTCGACATCTGAGCTGCTTATTTCCTTTTTCATCTAGAAACTTGTCATAAAAAGATTGTTCTTCTCAACAAGTTCAAATCATGACAGTACAAAAATCTCCACAGTTGCCTTTCTGTCTAAAGAAAACCTGTGTCTTTTCAATCAAAATGCCCGCATCTTCTCAAGAGAAAGATCCCCAGCAAGATTGTAGCTGTGAAAATAGAAACTCATTTGAGGTCTATTTCCATCATTGTCTGTTATTCACAAGGCTGAATACTCAGCAATTTTCTCAAGAATTACCTTGTTATAATTATCACTTCGCTGATAATTGGTAATATCTTCAGAGCTCATTACCATAAACTATCACAAGGCTGATAAATTTGTAATATCATCTTAATTACCTTAAACATTGTCACAAGGCTGACAGAAGGTAATTTTCTCGTTTCCCAAAGTGAAACGGATATTCACATGCATTGTGAATCTATTTTCCCAGTGAAACAAATTGCTTGTTTCCCAACCAACAGGATTCTCTTTTCTTAGACAGATCGAGTCATCCTCACCAATTATTTCCCCATCATATCAAGCTTTGATATTTCCTGGGTGAACTTTTTGCAATCATTTTGCATCATTTGCATTTTTTTGGGTATCTTAGGTCCAAAATTTGCGTATTCTGATATTTAAGTCTCTTCACACCTATCGAAACGAAGATATTCATCTTCATATCTCAGGTTAAAGAAACTTAAATAGGGGCATCTGTCATACCCCAATTTTTGACCTAATATACCACCTTACATTTGCATTACTGCATCACTAACAGTTCAGAACAGAATTAATCGGGTGTAGCTTCTACAGGTCAAAATTAGGGTTTCATCAATTTTTCATCTGATTCAAGAGGTAATCAATTAGGGTTTGAGTCTCACTTGCCTAAATTGATATATCTTAATCAGATTATGAACCTCTGATCTTCAGATATCCATTTTTCCATCATGATTTATCGAGGATCGACCAATTAGGGTTTTTATCGAGGTTAAGCAATCACTGATTTTCTGATCAATGAATGACGTTTTTGCTTAGAGATTGATCTTCATATCCTCAATACAACATCTTGACCTAATTTCCTGATTCAAAACATCACAGAAATTCACATTTTTCATCAGTCCATTTCTAGATCCTCTGATGAAATTTCATCTGCACTGAAAAGTCAAACTTTGACTTTTGGTCAACTTTTTCAAGATAAAACTTTTTCAATCATCAAAATACTTCAAATGATCCATCATGATCATAAAAAATCACGAAATTTGGAAAAGTCAACAAAAAGTCAAAATTTTCAACTTTCATGACATTTTTTCAAGTGTTAAAATTTCATGTTTTTTCCTACTTTCATGACATTTTTTCACATAGTTCCATATGGAATTAGAAAAAACTCAAAACATGAAAGTTGTAGCCCTTGAAACAAGCTTTTCAAAATGTCCAAGAACTTGAAAATCCATTGTGTCTAACTATACTTTTGATTTTGAAACATAGAGCTCCAAAAGCCATGATTTTCAAGTACAACCTTCAAAATTACAAGTCATTTTTTGCAAAATTGCCTTCTAGAAGCCTTGTCACTAATTGGAGATAGGCTAGAGCTGATAAAAATCAGTTGAGAGGTAATTATGATGGAGATAAGATCAAGTTAAATTTTAACCATGGTTAAAAGGAAGGTTGCTTTTGCATTTATGGCAAAAATGACTTTCTTGCCCTCTAAGGCAAGTTGTCCAAATCCAAGCCAATCTTCTTCACTTGCTAATCTGAATTCTTGACCTATAAATAGAGGTCATGTTTGCAATTTGAAACCACACCAAAGCTATGCAAGAATAAGCTTTCTCTCTTCTTTCTTAAAATTCAAGTTACATAGTTCAAAGTGAGAATTTTTGCATTTTTGAAAACTTGTGAAACACTATGAGAAACTTGGTGTCTAACATGTCATAAACTTCAAAATTCCAAAACTTGTAAAAACTGCCTTAAACTTCAAACTGATATTTGGCTCGAGCAAGTTGTGTTTTTATCATTCAAACATCATCAATACATCTCATATGAGTGATACAAACCATCATCCTTGACCTGTAACACCTTCAAGCTCGAATTCGAAACTCATGCCAAGCATATGCAAGTGGACTTGGTCAGAGTGATTCAGGATGATTCAAAGCGAGCAGAGCATCCTCACACGTTCCCTGAAGTCCACTGGTGCTATAGCAATCCTTAAAACAACTCTGTAACAGCTCCTTCGAAGAATCAAAGTCCAGCTTCAAGAGGTAAGAACACGAACTTTGAAATTCATATTTTCTGCATTCCAGTTCAAAAATGGCTTGGCCGGTTTGTTTCTGCACCTTCTCTGATCATTAACCCTAAACTAATTGCTTGATTCCATGTCCATACACGATTTCGATTTGATTTTAAAGAACTAGGGTTCTTCGTGTTTTCTGGAAAAGTAATCATGTTTAACTAAAAATAATTGAAATTAAACCATATCATCATGTTCCTGGTTCAATTTCGATCAAGTTTGATGTTTACATCGAGCAATTTCATTGAGAAACAAAGAATCCATGGCTGATTGAAGGATCGTGGAAGAAGAAGATGAGTTCGCGCGTGTTTTTCAAATTCAAATAAAAGTTTATAATATAATTAATTGGATTGGCATAAGTGAACGGATGTATTGCTGCCTTTGCCAGCTCACCCTTAGTCACTTGCCATGCCTTGCCCAATGGTCCGGGTTCGAGTAGCCTTGGGACCATTTTGCTTTTCATTTTCTCTTCATATTTTTTTCAAAATTTGACTCTTTCAAAACCCAATCAAAACTCCTCATTTTGAGGTGATTTTTTGCACACGTGATATTTAACATACCTATTTTAGGAATATCTCAAAAAAATTCAAAAATGTTCTCTTTTGATTATATTTTTATCGAGCCGAAAACGATACGTTTTGAGTACTTTTCAAAGCAATTTCAAAGACGTTTCTTTCAAACTTTCGAAACCCGAAACTTTTTCAAACTTCTTGTAAGTATATTTCATCTGTCAAAACAACTTTCAAGATCTTTTTTCAAACTTTTCAACAAACTTACACTCTTTTTCCATGATCGATCCGATTTGAAGATAAAACCGAACTCGTTTTTTCCTCGAACTTCTTAACCGATCATGGGCCTCCCTCACAGTGTAAGTCCCAATTCTTTTTATGTACATAATTCTTTCCTTGTACATATCCAATTCTTTTATGTACATATCAAATTTTGCTTGTACATAATACGAACATCTCTGTAAATTCTCAATTACAGACAAACCTCGATCGTTTGTTTTCATTTCGCTTGTATATACACTGAATACCATTGGTATTAAAAGGAGCATTATTCCCGGTGAAACTTCTTTTAAACCAATGGGCCTCCCTTACGGTGTAAGTCCCAACCCTCCTATGTACATACATATTTCCTTGTACATAAAAACTCATTCGTATACATATTCGCACCCTTGTACACGATCAAACTTGTAAATGACCAAGTTACGCTCGTTTTAAACGCACGTTCTACACACTTGTTTATATTTCCTTCATTAAACTCTTGTAAATAAACATTACACATACTTGTTTATATTTCCTTCATAAACTCCTGTAAATAAACTCTATACATTTGTTTATATAACTGTCTAGTTATAACATAACAACTAGTCTAACCAATAGGTTCCCCGCAGAGTTTTAGCCTCCTTTTGGGCTTTGTACAAGGTAACTCATTTCATATGAGTTCAGCCTCCTCTTAGGCTTCATATAAGAAAACTCATTTACTGAGTTTAGCCTCCACTTAGGCTTCATATAAGACAACACTCCCCTGTTGAGTCAGCCTCCTCTTGGGCTTCGTTCAAAAGAACTCCTCATTGAGTTTAGCCTTCTCTTGGGCATCAAACAAAGAAAGAGACCAGGAAATCTCTTAACAGCCTCCTATTGGGCTTCCAATACAAAGAATCACCCACGCTAGGATAGAACCCTGAGAGTATGATTTCCCGGTGAAATCGCTCTTCAAATCCTAAGAGGATGGTTTCCCGGTGAAACCCTTCTTAAAGCCAAAGCCAGCCATACCTTATAGCTTCCTCTTGAGCTTCATACAAGGACCCTCGATGACCCTCGGAATGTCTCCTCTTGGGCTTACAATACAAGGACCCATGGGCTTCTTAAAAGCCTCCCCCTAATCCAATCAATTTCTCCTCGAGATTTAGACATCTATCATCTCTATGGAAGAAGTATCTCATCTATCACATCATATACAATCAAATCTTTTTCAAACTCTTTTCAAACAAAAAAACATCTCTTAATCATAAGTGGTAACGCTTGTACACTCAAGCAAAACACCCAATGCTTACAATTAAAAGATTCAAACATCTCTTTCAAACATCTTTCTTAAACTCGTAAGTGGTAACGCTTGTACACTCAAGCAAAACACCAATAACTTACGATGAAAGATTCAATCAATCAACCTTTAAATATGTATGTGATAAAATAGATTAGATACATTTTTCATTAAGATGACATTTGTCTTTGTCTTATTAATAACATCCCGTTGCTTCCACTAGCATAAGTGGGAACTACGATTGCTCTGACTTTCTCAACCTCCCTTTGAGAATACGTAGGCACAAGGTCTCATCCTTGGCGAGCAAATTTCTTTCTCCCTCAAACCAAACAAAACCATAGATCCCTTTAGATCCGAACTACAAATGCTCTGATTCCCATTAAGGGACATGTATGCAGAAGATCCCAAAGATCTTTGCAAGCACAATAATAACAAAACCTAGGATCCCACATAATCTACCCTTCTTAAAATCCAAAGGAGAAACTTTCCCAATCATAGAAATAGCAATTTAAAACACACAAACATATCAAACATATTCATATATAAAGCTATAGATAACTATATATATTTAGGGTGCTCCATCTATTCCCTTTATATAACAAACCCCCTTGCCCGAAATCTCCCAATGCGTTAGTAGTCGCATATCAAATCAATTGAGTATTGCTTTCCTCAAATATAAACATCTTGCATCAAAGAGTAAATCGTTTGAGCTAGAGAATCCAAAGTTCGATTCCCTAGCCACTTGACGCTAGTGGAGGAAAATGTGTACTCCGTTGGGAAATTTTGTGGTGAGTGACATCTGTGGAGGGGTACTGCGATAGAGGTCATCTCAATTGTGGTAATTTGTCGCATGAAAGATTTTTTATTTTGTAAAGAGCAAGCATTTGTATTGAAAGGTCTCTTTAAGCACAAGAAAAGTAAAAGCTATGCTCAATCTCGTTAAGTTTCAACTATGCTAGTACTCATATATTTCTAGTAGTGAATTGATCTTCGCCATTTGAATCTTGAACGCTGATGTAGTCTGTAGATAAGTGATCTGGACGAGACATAATCGTACGCTTAAATCCCTAACTTTTTCCTAGACCGCCCTTTCGGGTTTTCAGCCTACCGGGATACCCTTTTTCCCCAAGCCGCCATTGCAGGTTTTCGACTTGCCGGGTGTACATGTTTTGTATATATCCTTAACTTTTGCCGAACCCTTTTGGTTCGTCAGGATGCCCTTATTTTTGCCTAGGCCAATCGACCTAGCGGGTCTCTTTTATGCGTAGTATTTTTTGACTATGTCTGCGTTCACAGGGTGTGGGAAGTCTTCGCCATCCATGGTGCTAAGTATCATAGCTCCACCTGAAAATACTGTCTTGACTACAAACGGTCCCTTGTACGTGGGAGTCCATTTGCCCCTGGGATCACCTTGTGGAAGAATGATACGTTTGACTACTAGATCGCCGACTTGGTAGACTCGGTGCTTGACCTTCTTATTAAATGCTCTGATAATTCATTTCTGATAGATCTGTCCATGGCAGATGGACCCGAGTCGTTTCTCATCTATCAAGTTGATCTGATCAAGGCGAGTCCTGATCCATTCGTCTTCGCCTAAATCTACGTCCTGGAGGATTCTGGTTGAGGGTATCTGAACCTCGATTGGTAGGACTGCTTCCATACCGTACACAAGAGAGAAAGGGGTTGCCCCTGTTGATGTCTGAACTGTAGTACGATAACCGTGAAGAGAAAATGGTAACATCTCATGCCAATCCTTGTAAGTCACTGTCATCTTCTGTATAATCTTCTTGATATTCTTGTTGGCGGCTTCCACTACGCCATTCATCTTAGGCCGATATGGAGAAGAGTTGTGATGCGCGATCTTGAACTGCGTGCAGAGTTCGGTGATCATCTTGTTGTTGAGATTAGACCCGTTATCTATGATAATCCTTTCAGGAGTGCCATACCGACAGATAAGATTATGTTTGATGAATCGAGCCACAACATTCTTGGTAACAGATGCAAACGAGGCTGCTTCTACCCACTTGGTGAAATAATCAATTGCCACAAGGATGAAACGATGTCTGTTGGAAGCTATGGCTTGATTTCTCCGATCATTTCAATGCCCCACATTACGAAAGGCCAAGGAGCGGTTAAAACATTCAACAACACTTGAGGTACGTGTACTTTGTCGGCATATATTTGGCACTTGTGACAAGATCGAGCATAACGGTGACAATCAGCTTCCATGGTGGACCAATAGTAACCTGTTCTCAGAATCTTCTTAGCCAAGGTATGTCCACTGGAGTGGGTACCAAATGTGCCTTCGTGTAACTCTTCCATGATACGTACTGCTGTCTTTTGGTCCACACAATGGAGTAAGCACAAGTTGTGATTGCGCTTGTATAGGACGATGTTGCTGAGGAAGAATTTGGATGCAAATCTTCTCAAGAACTTCTTATCGTTGACGGATGCCCCTGCGGGATATTCCTGAGTCTCAAGATACCTCTTTACGTCGTAGTACCAAGGTTTCTCTTCTGTATCAAGTTCACAACAATATGCTGGTTCGTCAAACTTTTCGATGATGATTTGGGGAGCCTCGTTGTCCCATCTGACCTTGAACATAGATGACATAGTAGCTAATGCGTCTGCCAACTGATTCTCTTCTTGTGGAATGTGATCAAAAGTAATCTCTTCGAAGTAGGGGATCAAACTCAGAACATGCTCTCGATATGGAATGAGATTCGGATGCTTCGTATCCCACTCGCCTTTGATCTGATTGATTACCAAAGCTGAGTCTCCGTACACTTGCAAGAATTTGATCCTTAAATCAATAGCAGCTCTAATACCCATGATGCACGCTTCGTATTCGGCCATGTTATTGGTACAGTTGAAACATAATCTGGCGGTGAAAGGCGTATGTCCGCCTGCAGGGGATATAATGATGGCACCAATGTCATTGCCAAGTGCGTTTAAGGCTCCATCAAAGACCATGGTCCATCGGGATCCTTGTTTAGGTCCTTCGTCTGGTCCTGGTTCTTCGCAATCAGTAACTATCAAAACATCTTCGTTTGGAAACTCGAACTGCATAGATTGATAGTCATCTACGGCTTAATGAGCCAAATGATCGGCTACTACACTTCCTTTGATCGCTTTCTGAGAAGTATACTGGATGTCATATTCGGTCAAGATCATTTGCCATCTTGCTATTCTTCCAGAGAGAGCTGGTTTCTCAAATATGTATTTTATCGGATCCATCCTAGAGATCAATAAGGTAGTGTGAGTCAACATATACTGTCTTAGTCGTGAGCAAAAAAGCGCAAGTTTTCTCGAGCTGTGAGTATCTTGTTTCACAGTCGATAAACTTTTTGCTAAGGTAGTATATTGCATACTCTTTTCGACCAGACTCGTCATGTTGCCCCAACACATACCCCATTGAGTTCTCTAATACTGTCAAGTACATGATAAGAGGTCTTCCTTCGGCAGGCGGCATCAGGATGGGAGGATTCTGTAGGTACTCCTTAATTTTGTCAAAAGCGATCTGGCAATCGTCGTTCCATTCCACCACCTGATCCTTCTTCATTAACTTGAAGATTGGCTCACAAGTAGCAGTTAAATGTGCAATGAATCTGGCAATGTAATTCAATCGGCCCAAAAAACCTCTGACTTCCTTCTCGGTGCAGGGAGCTGGCATTTCTTGAATAGCTTTAACCTTGGCGGGGTCAACTTCAATACCTTTCCCACTGACGACAAACCCTAGGAGTTTATCGGATCTGACTCTAAAGGTGCACTTGTTAGGATTGAGTCTCAATCTGTACTTCTTCAACCTGTCAAACAGTTTCCGCAAATGATCGAGATGCTCTTATTCTGTTTGTTATCTAGCATCATGTCGTCGACGTAGACCTCTATCTCGTGATGAATCATATCATGAAACAATGCCACCATGGCACGCTGATAAGTGGCGCCTGCGTTTTTCAGTCTGAACGGCATGGCCTTGTAGCAGAAAGTGCCCCACTGTGTAACAAAAGTAGTCTTTTCCATGTCTTCAGGAGCCATTTTGATCTGATTGTAACCGGAGAAACCATCCATGAAGGAGAAGACCTTGTGTTGAGCGGTGTTGTCAACCAGAACATCAATATGAGGAAGTGGGAAATCGTCTTTCAGACTCGCTTTGTTCAAATCTCTGTAATCCACACACATTCGTACCTTACCATCCTTCTTAGGTACAGGTAATATATTTGCAACCCACTGCGGATAAGAGGTGACAGCTAAGAAACCGACATTGAATTGCTTCATAACTTCGGCTTTGATTTTCTCTGACATCTCGGGACGCATGCGACGAACCTTCTATTTCACTGGGAGAAAACCTTCTTTTGTCGGTAATCGGTGTACTACAATGTCAATGTCTAGACCTGACATGTCTTCGTATGACCAAGCGAAAACCTCGATGTAGTCTCGTAGAATCTGAACCAACCTCTCTTTGACACTGTTCTCAAGACCCGCTCCTATCTTGATCTCTTTTCTGTCTTCATCAGTACCCAAATTCACAACCTCAACTAACTCTTCATGTGGCTGTATAACTCGCTCTTCTTGCTGTAGCAGTCTGACAAGTTCTCCTGGCACTTCACAATCTTCCTCACCTTCGTCTTCGGCTTGGTAGATCGGATTATCAAAGTCATATTTAGCAATAGCATAGCTGTTATCAATGAGATTAAGAGTGATTCTGCAGTGTACCACGTGGGTGTGTGTAAGAAACACATAGCTTTTTGAAGGGGTGATAAAGTAAAAGAGAGAAAGAAACAATTAAATGCAAAAGTCCAACGATTTTATTGAATGAAAATATGCAAATGATAGATAATAACCCTCACAAACGAGCCATGATGCCCCGGGCAAGGCACTAGGCTTTAAATTTTATTGTTCAAAGTGTAGAAAATACGAAAAGCAAAACAAAAACAAAGGCAATTACTCCTGTCTAAAGGAGATTGGTATGACGTCTTCAGTCTTCCAATTGTTGAGTCCATTGTCGGGAGTTGGGAAGATCCACCTGCTGATGTCGAAGTCGCTGTCGTTGTCTTCTATAGCATAGACTCCATTTTGATCGATGCGGAATGGAAGTTGGCCGGCACGTTCGCGGCGTATCATCTTCTGACCTTTGATGGTGAAGCCTAAACCAGTCTTGTCAGATTTAAAAGGGAGATTGGGTAGCTGACCCCAAATAGTACTACCTCCTTCTTCAACTGCAGCTTGAGCATCCTTCAACGAGGCCATCCTAGGCGGAGCTTGTGTAAATTCAGGAGTAACATGAGAGTCAAAAGGCATGACTCTGGGGATTATTTCGAAAGCTTGACAGGGAGTCTCGAAGAATTCACCTTCCATCTCGAGGTATCGGAATGACTGTAGATGACTGACCATATATTCCTCTTCACCGCATACTGTAACAACCTTCCCCTTCACTTGGTACTTGACGATGCAAGGTGGAGGTACCGCCCATGTATCCAAGGGCGACCAAGTAGGCAAGAGTAAACTGGACGGATGTCCATGACAAAGAAAGTGGAATCAAAAGTCTGGGAACCGACTTTAACAGGAAGAATGAGCTCTCAAAGTACTGTTCGCTTAGAACCATCAAAAGCTCTCACAACTATGTCACTGGGTTTTAGAACCAACCCTTCAACATCAAGTCGATCAAAAGCACTCTTTGGTAGGATATTCAGAGCAGAACCGGTATCTACCAAAACATGAGACAATGTAATACCCTTGCATTCAACAGAGACATGCAAGGCTTTGTTGTGTTTCTTTCCGGCCGGAGTCAAATCAGCATCAGAGAAGCCAAGGCCGTTGTTGGCAGCCAGGCTAGCAATACAAACTTCAAATTGATCGGTAGTAGTGTCTTGCGGTACATGGGCATTCTTCATAAACTTCACCAAGATTTTAGCATGAGCCTCAGAGCACAAGAGTAGAGCCAACATGGAGATCTTGGACGGAGTCTGTCCCAACTGTTCCACAACATTGTAGTCACTCTTCTTGATGATCTTCAGAATTTCCTCCATTTCTTGTTTGGAGGTATCTTCAGTAACTTCCTTTGGTACTTCTGTCTGAGCAGGATGAGTCACTGGTTCTTTCCCTCTAGCTTCGAGAGCTGGAATGCGAGCTGGAGTCGCAGTGTCTTTTGGAGGAGAGATCTCTGGAGAGAATACTCTTCTGGTTCTGGTCACCTTACTTGATCCGGCGATGTTGTCAATGTCAGGAATAGTAGCTTCAACTGTAATTCCTCAATGGTCAGAGGGTCTTGCTTAACACCATGATAGTAAACCTAAGCTCCATAATTCCAAGGTATCGCTTTGTCAGAGGAGTATGGAACTGATCTGGGAGAAGTAATGATGAGAGGTGCCACTCTAGGCACAAGATCAGCAGAGGAAATCCTTATTGTGTTAACATCAGCATAGTCTTCTTGGAAATCGTCTCCCCATCCGGTCGCCTTAACATCTTCAATAGGAATTTTGTAGCTTTCAGGAACAGTATACTTCGCCATGTAATCAAACTTTCCACTTGGATACCCCAAGGTACCCCACACATCTGGTACAGTTTCACTCACATCTTCGATCTTCAGTTTCTTAGACATGTCTTCACACAAATTCTCCACAGGTGGTTTCAGGAATAGAACTTCCCCATCCATCATGCCTTACGTCCAACCAAGCACAACCATCGGGTGAAGATGGGCACCAACGACAATTCTCTGGGCATCCTGGATTGACACCGGCTTGCAACAAATTCTTCTTAACAGTCATCAGCGGAATGGTCAAGTCATCTATATTAAAAACATAAGAGTTCTCGCCGATAGCATTGGAACTTTTGTCATGGTTAGGCATAGGCGCATTGATCACATTTGGAGTCTCAACAGGAGGATCAAACTCAATCTGGTTAGCTTCAATCATATCTTGAATCTTGTTCTTGAGCCCAACAGTGTTGTCGTGTCTCTGTTGGAGTGGTAAGCACACTTAGCATTAGGATTGTATCTCGGAGAGGAAGTGTTGACATTCTAAGGAGGATCCCTCAAGGTAATCATCTCTGCTTTCAACATGTGTTGCAAGGCTTGCGACAATGGCATGTTGATCTTTGTAAACTGTCTTCGTGGCGCGTTCTGTTTACGCGCGTTATCTCGCTAAGGTTGTGCTGATTTAGGATTGGAGATAACAATTGCCCCCACAGATTGAGCACGGTCGGTCTTGCCTCGGCTTTTCTGACCATACACAGCACTGGCTTCTTTCTTACCACCAAAAGATCTTTTTGCAGCACTTGATGATGACTCTACATGAATCTTTCCGCTCTTAATACCAGCTTCAATGTGTTCTCTTGTCAATATCAACTCGGTGAATTCGGCTAAAGAGTTTCCAATCAGATGATTGAAGAATGGTCCTGTCAGTGTTCCCATAAACATATCAACCAACACTTTATGGGACAAGGGCGATTGAACTCTGCCTGCTAGATCTCTCTATTTCTGAGCATATTCTTTGAACTTCTCATCACGATCCATAGACATGCTCTGTAGTTGCATACGAGTGGGTGCCAATTCAGCATTGTACTCATACTGTCTGTAGAAAGCATCTGCTAAGTCATTCCAAGTACGGATACAGTCATTTTCTAACTGATAATACCACTCCAATTGAGTTCCGGACAAACTCTCTTGGAAATAATGAATCCACAACTTTCTGTGATCAGTGTGGGGGTTGATCTTCTGAACATAAGACTTCAAATGCAGCTTCGGACAAGAAATGCCATCATATTTGGAAAAAGTAGGAACTTTGAACTTGGGAGGAATCACCACACCAGGGACAAGACTCAGATCATCAAAATTCATCCCGGATATCTTTAGATTTTCCACAGCATTCAGATGGTCTTCAAGTTGCTTGTATTTGTCATCTTCATCAGAGTACTGATCCTCATAGTCTTCTTCTTTCTTCTCAGGCTCACGCTGATCATCTTCGTCATTGCCCTTGACACTTCCCTCAGTCTTGACACTTTCTGAGAGCTCTATCCGGCTGACCACTTTAGGACCACCTTTGTAATGTCTACCAATATTGAGAACACCAACGACCCTCTTCTTTCTGTTGATGAGCTTCTTCAGATCTTCTTGGCCTTAGACCAAGCTAGTGAACATCTCCTGGAACTGAGCATTCTGAGCCTAGAGATCTTTGACAGTCCGTTCAAGAGCCATTTCTGCTAAAATAAATAGCGAGAAAATGAGAAAACCGATCTTTAATGTACCTGTTATGAAATGTTATGCTATGATATGCGATGTTTATGCAAATGCAATGCAATGTTTTCAAGGACCTTAGGAATTTAAGTTTGTTAAACAAGCATGAACAAACTTTATTAGTTTCCTTTTTTATTCTTTTTTTTTTAAGTACAAAAGATAGTTCAGAATAAAAAATAAAAGAACAAAATCACTAGCTTCCTCTTGCTGCCGAGGTAGGTGTTGATATTCTGCTCCTCGTGAAGTAGCTTGGTCAACTCTAGTACCTTCTTCTTGCTTGCATAGCACTGAGCTTCGAATGTATCCCTTTCTTCTTTAAGTTGAATCCAGTATCTCTTCAAGTCTTCAAAATCAGTAGGCATGTCGGGATGGAAAATAGTATAGGGTATGTCACCTATAGCAACAGGTTCCATAATTACTGGTAGAACAGGCGTGAATGGCATCATGAGGTTTTGAGCTCGAGCTCGCACCCATTTGAGGTAAGGTTCCCAAGGAATGGAGTTTTGGTGCCCCAAAGTCTTGGTGTCAGTTTTCTTTACCATGCCCCAAGCGTGTATGAACCTTCGTGATCGAGATCATGGTTGTAGTCGAACACAATATCTTAGAGAAGCATATCATGTGGACCATCTCTTCGAGCATAACCAAACTGACGTAGAGCTAAAGAAGGGTTGTAAGTAATACCTCCCCTTATGCCAAGGAGTGGTACATTAGGGAATTCTCCACAACGCTCTATGAATGTGAAGTCCTTTTGAGAGAAAAGACACCAACGGATATCTGAATGAGAGAGTGACATTAGTCTTTGAGACCACTTCAATCTTTGCTCGTTCTTCAAAACTGATGGAGGAAGGTGCGAAATAAACCACCTGGAAAGTAACGGTATGTAACACATGAGAGTTCCTTGTCTTTTAGTAGTACGAGTGTGGAGAGAATGCAAAATGTCTCTAAGTAAAGTAGGCACAGGATTGCGAGTGAGGAATAACTTGATGGCGTTCACATCTATGAATTGATCCGAGTTAGGAAATAGAACCAAACCATAGATTAGCAAGACCAAGATGTTTTCAAACGCATGTAAACTCATAACTTTGAGGAATTCCCGGGCTTTCTTTATCAAGAACTTGGCGAGTAAGCCCTTAACTCCACTTCTAGTTTCCCAATTGGCTTCAATGTCTGAGCGCTTTAGATGTAAGGCTGATGTGATGTCTTCGTACCTAGGAACCTTTTCTAAGGTAGGTATCCCAAGTAGCTTAGAGAACTCTTCCAAGGTAGGAACCAACTGATAATCTGGGAATGTAAAGCAATGGTGTTTCGGATCGAAGAACTGGAATAGGACGTGCATCATATCTTCTTCAAAACCGGAGATAACCAACTCAAGCAGATAACCATGTCTTTTGATGAACTGAGCATGATCGGGAATTTCTGAAACCAATTCTTTGAGTTGAGAAGGTATACCCATGAAGTTGATTCGGATAGTCTTTCTAGAAGCCATAATCCCTACAAAACAGAGCAAAGATAAATCCCTAGGTCCTTGAAATAGTTAGAAATGATATGCAATGTTATGATGTCATGTTTAGCAAGCACAAACAATTAACACAATAGCCCTAGGTTTTAGGCTTGCCTGAGGTATAGGCGATTACCCTACCAAAGTTTGAGTTGGTTCATCCTGTCCTATAATAGTAACCGGGTTCTAGGAATCTCATATCATTGATCTTTCTCGTAGGCATTTATTTGAATACGACTACCAAGTGGTCGACCGAAAATATCCCAAAAGTCTGATCTTAATGAGCGTAGCATCAAGTATCAGCCAACCTCGGTCTACACCAAAGCCGACCATCTCACTACCTTCTAATGGCCAAGATGGGTCAATTAAGGTTCTGAAGGTTTAGTTAGTGCTGATGACACCACGCAGAAGCCAAATACTATCCTCAACTTGGAAATGAAGAGTATCAGGACATCCAAAGTGTCACACTAACGTAGCCATCATGTTGACCGTTTCGGTATACGCCTAACGGTCGCAACGATCTATTGCTACTTACCTAAAGGAAACGCGGATCCGGGTGTAGGATCCCCCACAAGTATAATACCCAAGCAACCTTTAAGATAAAGCATACAAGTCAAACAAAAAGCAGTAAAAATGATCTAAAAATCCCTAAGGTATTCTCTCTTTAGGGTGTCTCCCCGGCAGAGTCGCCAGTTCTGTAATACGGTGAACTGACTTTGAGATTTTTGTATCGCAAATGTGCGGATAGCTAGAGTCGCCACCGACTTTTCTTTTATCCAATTAAGGGAAGGTGAAAAGAACAGGAAAAGACCTTCGTTAGATTCTGAGTAAGGGAGAAGGTTATGAAAAGGGAAGGTATTAGCACCCCTTTCCATCCGTAGTTATCTACGGGCTCTTAGTTGCTCTTAGATCATTTTCAAAAGTGTTTTCTGTGTGTTGGACAAAAATGTTTTGAAAAGGCATTTCGCTTTGACTTTGTAATGATTCATGTAGGAATGTGTACAAAGTGTTTGGAAATGTTTCGTTTTTTTGAAAAGAGTTTGAACTTTGACAAAAGTGTGAGGTGTAAAAAGTATTTTGTTTGAGCAAGCAACTAAAAGTCTTATTACCTACTCAGAATGGTCATTTTTGTGTTGTTTTACATTCCTTTATAATAGTTCTATCCATACCATTGGTTGGTAGGTAACCCTACTCGTTGGATGTAGAAGGGACATTCGAAGGGACATCGTATGGTCATAGAAGGCAACTTGTAGGAAGTATCCTAGCACATTCGAAGGGACTATCACCATTTTTCGTAGGCGACAATCGAGGGTCAAGATCATGTATTCGTAGGCGACATCGTGGGTCTATGATCTTTGTATTGAAGGGACTATGATGATTTGTTTTGAAGGCAACGGTGCTAGGATACCTCTACGTTCGAGGGACTTGACCATTTGTATTCGTAAGGCAACGAGAGAGAATACTCTAGGGGATGCATGTGTGAAAAGAGTGTATCAAATTCAGAAATATTATCTTGGAATTAGAAGTGATCTACGTTCATTTTTATCTTGCCATACACGCCTAGTTACTAGCAGTTTATAAGATGCGGAAAGTAAATTGCGGAAGTGTAAAATGCGGAAAGATAAAGTCCTACGCTATTACATGGCTTTAGGGAAGTTACATAATAAGAGTGCGGAAAACAAAAGTCCTAATTAAACTATTACATCCCATAGATACTTACATAATTGAAAAAGAATAGCAAGAGAAATCGTCCGAAACATTACAACCTGTGAACAGATACAAAATCGGAAAACGAGAGAAATTGCATAAGAGGAAAAATGTTAATAAAAGCATGATTTTCAGATGAGGAAAAAAAGTTTTATGTTAGTAATGAAAATAAGATGATAAGATAATTTTTTGGTAATTTTCGGAATCGATTTCGATAATTAAAAACAATTAAAAGTCAAATTAATGATTAATTAATAATTAAATAAAATATGCATGCAAAAATATATTTTTTAATCTTAAAAATTAAATAAGCATTTTTATGATAATAATGCAAAAGGAAAATATTTTTGGAGTTTTTTAGATGCATGAGAAAATTGTTTGAAGATTAATTAAATTAGCATGAAAATATTAAAGAAAATAAGAAGAAAAAAAAACATGTTAGTTTTCTAAGTGACAAAAAATATTTGGTCTTGCCAGGATTCGAACTCAGGTCCCCAAGGAAAACACGCGCCTCCTTCACCACTGGACCAAACTGTGTTTGGTGTCATGATATTGAAACAACGCGTTTTTAAACAAACTCGCTCCCTGATTGCCCAGATTACGCGCGAAGAACATCGTCTTCTTCGTTTGAAAATTCAAACACTTAGCGTCGACTTCGTTCGACGCTATAGTCCCTGCAAACGACATTCTAAACACAATGGTGGCACTGGTTTCGTCCAATTTAACGGATTTAGAGAAACCCCAATTTGAACTAGAAAACCCTAACTATGGCATAACTCGATCCAGGCACTCAAAATGCAATTAAACCAACCAGATAGCTTGCAAACACGATGCTGAATAGGAACAAACAATCAAAAAACGTTAAATATGCATGAATAACAGAAATCGATTTTGGAAAAAAGTTAACAAACCGAAATCGTGATTTCTCAATTCTTGATGGTTTTGAGGTTGTAAAGGTCTGGATCGACTCTAAAGACTCCAAAGAATGCAATGGAAGGCTTAGAATAAATTGAAACGAGCTGGAACTATGGCTGCAAGTTGCTTCAAGAACACGGTTTTTTCGACTTAGGTTAGGGTTCCTCCAAGCAATTTTTCTGTTCTTTCTCATGTTGTATGCATTGTATATTTATAATGGATGGATTTAGGTCTAAATTCAAGAGCAAATAATGATCAATCAATGTAAAAAATATTTGATTTTGTATGAAATCAAATCTTTCTTTTTTGATCCAATTTTCATCAATTCTCTTGCCAATCAATGTTAATTTCGAAATTTTCCAGCTTTGATGAGTTGCTTGAACCTCAAGAATGAGAGAAAAATCAATCTTGCATTTAATTTTGATTTTCTATCTTTATTTTTAATTTAAATTGTTTTTAAATGAATAAAATCCAAATTAAATAGAAAAATAAAGATAAAATTCATGGCATTGGGCTTGGAGGTTCCAAATAAGATGAGGAACAAGTTTAAACCAAGAAAAGTTGGGCCCATTTGCAAAATTTTAGGTTTTGGCAAGTATTTCTCTTTGTGCAATTGTCCAAAAATGCCCAACTTGTGAAAGGTGTATTTTGCTCAATTCTCAATATTTTTTAGTGTTCTTAGACGTTTTAGAAATCTCTAGATGTCCTCTAAACAACCTCTTTGGTTTCATCTCAATTGGAGTTTCCATGCTCAATAAAACTTCATTACAAAAAGTTGACTTTTTGTTGACTTTGAAAAGGACCTGTAATGTCTTGATCCATATCTTCAAAATGAAGCATTTTTTGACCATGCTTGTGAGACATGAAGTTGTAGAGAATTGAATTCTCTTCAAAATGAGAGGTGTTGGAAAAAATTTTGATAAAGTATGAGAAAGTTATGCTCAGTCAAAGTTCAGTTGACTTTTCTCTAGGAAACCCTAATTTGGAAAGTTTGACTTTTGAGCAAATCTTGAGTTTTCTTGATGAATCATGATCAACCCTTGATAAAATGATGAATGTAACTTAAAAATGAGGATGTTGACCAAAAATCATGAAGTTTGACTGTATGTTGACCACAATTGACTTTTTGTCCAATACAACTGATTTTCAACCATCTGAGCAATTATCTGAGGAAACTTGACTTGTAAGGCTTGAAACTTGACATGGAGTTTCTTTGAAGCATATGAGGAGGCATGATGATCACTGGAGATGTTGGAAATCCATTTTGATCTGAGAATTTCCAAACCCTAGTTTGGGTTGATGGCCTAGGAGAGGGTTTGTCTGGTCAACCCTTGAGGAATCCTTTAGTATGGAGGTATGAAATGTCTTGAGAAGTAGGAGGGAAAATTTTGGGGTATGACACCATGGTCTTTGATGGAGCCTCAAATGCACTTGGCAATGGTATTGGCTCCATCATTACATTTCCTATAGGCGGACACACGCCTTTCACCGCCAAAGTATGTTTCGACTGCACCAACAACATGGCCAAATACGAAGCGTGTATCATGGGTATCAAAGTTGCTATTGACTTAAGAATCAAATTCTTGCAAGTGTATGGAGACTCAACTTTGGTGATCAGTCAGATTACAGGAGATTGGGATACGAAGAATTTGAATCTCATTCCATATCGAGAGCATGTGTTGAATCTGATCCCTTACTTCTAAGAAATCACTTTTAATCACATCCCACGAGAAGAGAACCAGTTGGCAGACGCATTAGCTACCATGTCATCTATGTTCAAGGTCAGATGAGACAACGAAGCTCCCCAAATTATTGTTGAAAGACAAGACGAACCAGCATACTGTTGTGAACTTGATATCGAAGGAACAGAAGAGAAACCTTGGTTTTATGAAGTGAAGAGGTATCTCGAGGCTCAGGAATATCCCGCAGGGGCATCTGTCAATGATAAGAAGTTCTTGAGAAGATTCGCCTCCAAATTCTTTCTCAGCAACAACTTCTTATACAAGCGCAATCACGACTTGTGCTTACTCCGCTGTGTAGATCAAAAAACAGTGGAACGAATCATGGAAAAGTTACATGAAGGAGTATTCGGTACCCACTTCAATGGACATATAATGGCTAATAAGATTCTAAGGGAAGGTTACTATTGGTCCTCCATGGAAGTTGATTGTTACCGCTATGCTCGATCTTGTCACAAATGCCTGATATACGCAGACAAGGTGCACATACCTCCAGTCCCATTGAATGTTCTGACCGCTCCGTGGCCTTTCACAATGTGGGGAATTGACATGATTGGAGAGATAAAACCCACCGCTTCCAATGGACATCGTTTCATCCTTGTTGCTATTGATTAATGTTGTGACCGCTCTGTTACCAAGAATGTTGTGACTCGATTCATCAAGCATAATCTTATCTGTCGGTATGGCGTCCCCGAAAAGATTATCACGAACAATGGTAACAATCTCAATAATAAAATGAATACCGAACTCTGCACGTAGTTCAAGATTAAGCATCACAATTCTTCTCCATATCAGCCAAAAATGAACGGCACAGTGGAAGCCGGCAACAAAAATCTGAAGAAGATCATACAGAAGATGACAGTGACCTATAAGGATTGGCATGAGATGTTGCCATTTTCTCTCCACGATTATCACACTACAATACAAACATCTACAGGGCAACCCCTTTCTCTCTCGTATATGGTATGGAAGCAGTCCTACCTATCGAGGTTCGGATACCCTCAATCAGAGTACTCCAGGATGCAGAGCTAGACAATGACGAATGGGTTTAGACTCGCCTTGACCAGATCAACTTGATCAACGAAAAACGGATCGCAGACATCTGCCATGGACAAATATACCAGAAGCGAATGATTAGAGCATTCAATAAAAAAGTCAAGCATCGAGTCTACCAAATCAGTGATCTAGTAGTCAAGCGCATCATTCTTCCACAAGGTGTCCCCATGGGAAAGTGGACTCCCACCTATGAGGGACCATTTGTAGTTAAAACAGTATTTTTCGGCGGAGCTATGATACTCAGCACTATGGATGGATAAGACTTCCCGCACCCTGTGAATGCAGACATAGTCAAAAAATACTACGCATAAACGAGACCCGCTAGGTTGACTGGCCTAGGAAAAAATAAGGGCATCCTGGCGAACCAAAAAGGTTCGGGCAAAATTTAAGGATATATATACAAAAATGTACACCCGGCAAGTCGAAAACCTGCCAAGGCGGCTTAGGCAAAAAAGGGTATCCCGGTAGACTGAAAACCTGAAAGGGCGGTCTAGACAAAAGTTGGGGATTTAAGCGTACGACTATGTCTCGTCCAAATCACCTACTTACATACCACACTACTATCAGCTTCAAGATTCAAATGGCACAAATCAGTTTAATCACTTTTTTCTGACAACAAGGAGATGAGATAGTCGAAAATATATGAGCAATAACATAGTTGAAACTCGACAGGATTGTTACCACCCAGATTTTTACTATTCTGACAATTTCCTCTTACTAGGATATTTGTCTCTTGTATACAAACTGCCTGACTATAGGACACTTTTCAAATTTAATGCAAATTCCTCTTTTTGAGTTCCAATTTTCATTGTTTTGTTTGCATAAAATCCAATGATTGCCTTGAATGATTATATGCATCTGACAATAAACATCTATCCACAAACATACGAAAAGCGAACAGAAATAGTAATTACTACAAGCTCTAGAAAATGATATGACGACTAAAGTCACCAATACATCCCCACAGAGTCACTTTCACAAGAAATACCTCCACAGGATCATCTCTACAATCCCCACAGAGCCATCGCTCTCCCTACAAAGACAAATCTTCTCCAACGAATTATTACATTATCATCTCCTCCCAACAGTGTTCGAACATTTCAACTTCATCACACTAGTCCTCGAGCAGTGATCCTATCAACATCACCATGTTAGTCCTCGAGCAGTGATCCTATCAACATTCATCACATTAGTCCCCAAGCAGTGATCCTATCAGCTTCAACTTCATCACATTAGTCCCCGAGCAGTGATCCTATCAACATTCATCACATTAGACCCCGAGCAGTGATCCTATCAGCTTCAACTTCATCACATTATTCTCCGAGCAGTGATCCTCTACATTCATCACATTAGTCCCCGAGCAGCGATCCTATCAGCTTCAACTTCATCACACTAGTCCCCGAGCAGTGATCCTATCAACTTCAACTTCATCACGTTAGTTCCCGAGCGGTGATCCTCTATATTCACCACATTAGTTCCCAAGCAGTGATCCTATTAGACTTATCTACATTCTCAAGTCATCATGTTACATTGGTCCCCGATCAGTAACACATCAACCAATTACATCAGTCTCCAAGAAGTAACAGGTTATTCCATACCACATTGTCCCCCAACAAGGTCTATACACAAGATATTCATCCTCAGTTGAATATCTCTCAATGATTATAATCCCCCCAACAGCAGTAATATCCAAACTTGAAACTTGGTCAGATAGTTAATCGGGGGAATTCACATCCCTTTTATTACCCAGTTAGGATTTTCAGCAACTTCATCCCCAAGTAGAAATCAAAGATCTCCAGCAGAACGTTCCTATCTTGCTGGGGAAATAAATCTTGACAGGATATGGTTAGTTTTATCTAAAACAAGAAGGGAGAAACTATGAAGGCGACCAACCTAGTATGAACTCCCGAAACAAGACGGGTTTACCAATAAATAGCAGACCATGGATTGATACCCGAAACAAGACGGGAAAAATATCTACATTCTGACAACTATTCATCTCAGAAATTGCCAAGACAATGGCTTATTCTGACTCTCTCTTATTATCAACCGCCCCGGATGGCATCTTTAAGCCCATCTACGATATTTCTCTCATCCAAAAGGCGAACGCAGAGTCTAGCGCATGACTCACTCTCCAGCATTAACTTCTCCAAATGGAATCTATAAGCCCATTCCAGTGCATCGTCAACTGACGTACCCATTCCATACAACAACGAGTGCAAATTTTCATGTGTACTCGAGTGTTCAATCATCTTCTACCTTCAGGTCAAGAAAGGAAAGCATACCAATCTAACCCTTTCGGTACAAGAAGATTGAACAGGGGCAACTGTCATACCCCAAATTTTCCCTCCTACTTCTCAAGACAATTCACAGGGATTTCACAAGGGTTGACCAGACAAACCCTCTTCTAAGCAATCAATCCAAGCTATGGTTTTGATTCTCTCAAGTTAGAATGAATTTCCAAGGCTTCAAGTGCTCATCATACCTCATCATATGCTTCAAGGGATCACCATGCCAAGTTTCAAGCCTTACAAGTCAAATTTGCTCATCCAATTGCTCAGATGGTTGAAAATCAACTATATTGGACAGAAAGTCAAATGTGGTCAACATACAGTCAAACTTCATAATTTTTGGTCAACATCAATATTTTGAAGTAATATTCATCATTTGATCAAGGATTGATCATGATTCGTCAAGAAAAGTCAAGATTTGATCAAAAGTCAAAGTTTCTAAATTAGAGTTTTTCAGACAAAAGTCAACAGAACTTTAACCAGGCATAACTTTCACATACTTTATCAAAAAATATTCCACCAAATCTCATTTTTAAGGGAATTCAATTCTCTACAACTTCATGTCTCACAAGCTTTGGCCAAAAATTCATCATTTGGAAGTTATGGATCAAAATATTACAGGTTCTTCTAAAAGTCAACAAAAAGTCATCTTTTTGCAAAGAAGTGTACATAAACATGGGAATTTCAATGAAGATGAAAACAAAAGGATTTTTTAGAGGACATCTTGAGCTTTCTAAAAAGTCCATGAACATTCAAAAATATTGAAAATTGAGCAAGATACAAATTGTGCAAGTTTGACATTTTTGAGGAGGTGCACAAAGAGAAATACTTAGCAAGTAAAAATATTTTTCAAATGGGCCTAAGATTTTATGATCCAAACTTAATATTGACATTATCCATGGCCTGGAAACTCAAGTGCACGCCTCCTATCTTTTTATTTAATTTATTTTTGAATTAAATGACTAAAATTCAAAATTAATTAAATAAAATACAAAGGTCATTGATAATACATGTTAGGCTTATTTTCCAAGCATCTTGAGGACCAAGGAAGCCCATGAAAGCTGTCAAATTTGTTCAAGACTTGATAGGCAAGATTAGAGACCAAAAAAGGCAATGTTTGGTCTTTATTTTCATGGAATTATATCTTAATCAATGCAACATATTTTCTCCTTTTGTTGACCTAATTCTACTCGGTTATAAGTACCTCACAAGATCATAAGTCAAGGACACAGAAAAAGGACGAATCCTTTCCTCCACAAAGAACCATAAAGCTCTCAAAATTCTCTCAAAACTTGCAAATTCGTATCACAATTTCCAACCTCTTTCAATCAATTCCAAGCATACAAACGTGCTCCTGAAGTAATACAGAATAAGAATGGATCATTATCCATGTTTATAACACGTTAAATCATGCCATACATACACCACCGTTTGCATTTTTTTTCACGAATTCGTATTCTGCTTTGTATTGTGTTTTGATCCAAACTAACCATGCTAATGTGTTTTGGAGTTTGTTTAGAACATGATTGAATCATCGTTTGCAAGCTTTAACGTCCAAATCGTAGACTGCCATTGTTAGGGCACAAACTGGATGAAGCTTCGTATCCATAGTTCTAGGCCATTTCATAACAAACTAATCCCACCATCGTGTTCGCAAGGGTCTAATTAATGGATCTGGGCACTTGGTTTCTGTTTTACTATTTGATTTTGCAGGTTTTGGAATTTGTTTGATTGGAGAAGGTGACCGAAATTGATATCCGACACCTCTGACCTTCGTCTGACCGGCGAGGCATGCGTGGCGTATCCTGGCTGGTTGATTCGAATCTTCTGGGCCCCACCGCATTTGGTTCCTATTTGGCTTAATTTTCAGAAGCTAAAATCACATATATTAATCCATGTAACTAAATACATGGATGTATCACCGCCCCAGTGGTTCAACATGCGCACGCTATGTCACTTTCCTCTCAAGGGCACGGGTTCGAACCCTGCCTTTTGCCAATGTTTTTTCTAACATCTTTCTGATTTACGCAGCTAACATATAAAGCCTCCAAAAGTTCTAGAAAACAGGTTCCTAGAAGTTCTGGAAGGAACTACCATATAGGTTTCCAGAAGTACTAGAAGGAACTACCATACGGGTTTCCAGAAGTTCTGGAAGGAACGATTTCCAGAAGTTCTGGAAGGAACAAAAGCATGGTCCCTAGAAGTTCTGGCAAGGAACGATGACCTAATTTCCAGAAGTTTTGGAAAGAGTGAGCCAAAAGTTCTAGGTCAAACGTATCAGAAGTTTTGGAAAGGAGCGATAACACAGAAGTTCTAGAAGGAACGGTTTCCAGAAGTTCTGGCAAGGTAAGCTAACATAGGTCCCTAGAAGTTCTAGAAAGGAACAATGACCCAATTTTCAGAAGTTCTGGAAAGAGTGATCCAGATGTTCTGGGACGAACAGAGTCAGAAGTTCTGAAAAGAAACATAAAAATCATTTATTTTTCTATTTTCCTGTTAATTTTCTTAACTAATTTATTTTATTTTCAATTATCTTTTAAACTATTTTCTAAAACTCTAAAAAATGTTTAATTTTAGATTTAGGTTTCAAAAACCTTTATTTAATTTTTGACACAAAAACATTTTCTTTTTCAAATCATTTTTCTTATTAAATACTACTTAATTAGAATTAGGGTTTTCTTTAATTAAACTCTATCACAAAAATGTCCAAAAATAATTTATTTTCTAGTAATTAGGGTTGCTAACCTAAAAAACATTTTCACTAACATTTCTTATTATTCTGATTATCTATTTACTATTTCGCATTTAAATTCTAGAAAGGATGTATAGGTCACAAAGTTTTATTTTTGTAATAGTGTAGGATTACTTTCTGCACCTTTACATTTCTGCACTTTACTTTCCGCACTCTTATTACGTATCTGCCCCAAACCCATGTAATAGCGTAGGATATACATTTCCGCACTTTACTTTCTGCACTTTAATTTCTATACATATATTAACTGCTAGTAACTAGGCATGTATGGCAAGATTAAAAACAACATAGATCACTTCTAAATACATGATGACATATCTGAATACAACACACTCTTCACACTTTCACACCCCTTAGGGTATCGTCTCTTGTTGCCTTACGAATAAACAATGGTCATGTCCCTCAAACGTAGGGATATCTTAGCAAAGATGCCTATCAACAATAACATCACAGTCCCTTCAATTCAAAAGATCATAGTCCCTCGTTGACCCTCGATGTTGCCTACGAATATACGATCTCGTCCCTTGATTGTTGCCTACGAAAAGTGATGATCGTCCCTACGAATATGCTAGGTATCCTTACATGTTGCCTTCTATGATTATACTGAAGGAAAATTGTGACATTAAAATTTGCAGCGGAAAACAATTTTCCTTTGTGATCCTTACGAATGATCATGGTCAGTGATATAATGTTTTACCTCTTGTGGCGATTTGGATTTCTGATGCTGTGATCACGAACGTTGATGAAGAACAACGTCTCTACTCATTCCACATGAACAGGTCACTTCTGATCACAGTGCTAGCTGCTCACGAATAAAAGCTTTGAGTGAGAGAGTGAGCGAAATCATGGCAGGGATTCCATCAAGTGAAAAAGCTTCATCACAAGGGTTCTATTTATAAGACCACAAGTGTGGGCTGCAAGCTAAAAGCCCAATAAAGGCTGTAAACTAAAAGCCCAACAAAGCACACGAATAACATACATTATGATGTATCGTATATCACTTAAGCATGTGGTACCTTACCACATTCCATATTCCACTTCCGTATTCTACTTAAGTACACCATACCCTACGATGTTCCTTATTTACACTATCTCTCATTAATCTGTCCTTATGTGTGTGACCCTGTAGGTTTCCCCGACGTTGGCAATTATATTAAATCACATTTAACATAATAAACAGTGAGCGGTATCTAGCAACACATCACTTCTACCTAAGTCACGAAAATGTCATGTGATCTGACAAAACCATTCTGTGATAATACTCGTGTGTATAATTACCCTTTTGCCCTTATGTCTATATTGAACTCAAGGAATAGGTCGTGTCATCCTTGTCCAGTTCAATATTGGGCCCTCAGACATTTATCCCGTTATGCAGGATGGGTAAATTCCATCTAGGTCACTCATGTCCCTCAGCATGCTTTGTGAAGTACCCATCAACGGTCTTTATGATCATCCAATTACAGATAACGTTTGATCAACAATAAAGCACTTGACTCTACATCTAGGGTCCATAGTGGTTTCAGGTCGAAGGGTGGTATGCACCACTTATCAACATGAGAATAACTTATGACACTTTGCATAACATTCTATGTAGTATTCTCATAGCGGATCAATCCAGTATAAATATTACTTCTAATATTTATACCTATGTCAAGACTTGATAACTCCTTTTCCATGATCCATGAGATGTGATCATCAGTCTATCTTTATAATAATCTCAATGCTTTAATGTTATCCCACTTCACAATAAAGCTCGATTATGGATACTTTAAGAATAGTGTCCTTGTGTTTAATGGATCTCATGATTAAGTCACACTTAACATTGCATTAAACATACTAACTATTCTAGGGACTTTATTATTTTTCAAAATCAAACATAATAAAGAAAAGCCTTTTATTATTAATAAATAATTCGATACAAGTACCAAAAGGTATTGGCCTCTAGGGCTTACACCAACATATTCGATGACCCTTCGAATGTCCCTTTACATCCAACTGATAGAGTTACCTACCAACTAATGGTATGGATAGCACTACCCTAAAGGGTAGCAAAATAACATGGAAACGACCATTCTGAGTAGGTAATAGACTCTTAATTGCTTGCTCTATCAAATACTTTTTACACCTCACACTATTTTCAAAAACTTTTCAAACACTTTGTATACATTCCAGCGTAAATCATTACAAAGTTAAACACTTTCCCAAAACAAAATATTTCCAAAAACTTCGTATATATTCCAGCAAGAATCATTACAAAGTCAAAGTGAAATGCCTTTTCAAAAACATCTTTTCAAACACACACAAAAAGAAATTTATAAAGTGAGCTAAGCAATTAAGAGCCCGTAGATAACTACGGATGGAAATGGTGCTAATACCTTCCATTTTCATAACTGCCTCCCTTACTCAGAATCTAACGAAGGTCTTTTCCTGTTCTTTCCGCCTCCCCTTAATTGGATAAAAGAAAAGTCGGTGGCGACTCTTGCTATCTGCAACATTTGTGATAAAACACAAAACAAACAAGTAAGTTCTCCCACCGTATCACAATTACCTATTTCCTTAAAGCATGTAACATTTTTCTAAATAATTAACCGATATCATCCGACTTTCTACCGATGCTAGTTACTGGGGTTGCTTCAATACTAAAACTCACGGTTTCAAAATAATAGGTATTTTAACTAGTTTATTATACTCTAGGGTTGTAGAGTGTCAAGACGGTAGTGATTTCGTCTAATCTTGCTAAAGTTTCTAACTAGTTTAAAAATTGGCAACCTACGTACTTGTCGAGTGAGTCAAGTTATGTATAAAACCGTAAAATGTTTGTTGGGGTTAATAAAATAGGGGAATCGGAAAAACAACACAAATGTTCTATAAATAACTTGATGAAGACAAAAAATTTATAGAAGGGAAATTACAAAGAAAATATAAAATTACTAGAAAAACGAAAATACTTCCTCCCCCATACTAAAATCGTACATTGTCCTCAATGTATTGATAAAGATGAAAAAGGGAAGTGGAAACTAAATATTCACTCCTCAATTGAACTTTTAGTGATATTCGTTTTCCATGGCCACTTATCAAGCCATCTCACATATCCCTCACCTTTTCTTTTCTTTCTTCTATGGGGTGGTTAATTCTTTTGAACTCGTGGTGGCAGTTCTAGATCTATCTTAAGTAACAGCTTTTCAAGTTTGGGCTTAGTTATTTCATCCACCATCTCTAATGTTAACCTTCCCTTCTTACCGCCAATGGTTTCCCTAGTTTCATGGTCCTTAAATTTTCTCTTTTTATGCAGGACCTCAGACGAAGATGCATTGGTGTGCATACTTTTCAATGCCTCCACATACATTTTGGATCGGCAACCTACATTAGCTTCCACAAATATTTGTGAAAAAGAAATAGGTGCGTTATAGGGAGGAGGAACAAAAATAGATGTTTCCTTCTCTACCTCTTCGACAACCTCCCTTTCGGATGGTGTTGGTGTATTTTTCTCACTTTCTACTCTTCTCTCACCAGAACTCTTCTCAACCTCATTGTTACTCTCTTCAACCTCATTATTACTCACCTTAGGATTTTGAATTTGTTTTGATTTACTAGTTGTTACAATGTCCACATGATTTTCAAGGTAGGGTCCTAGAGGTGTTTGTGAAAGCATGGAGATTTGGGCCTCTAATGCCTCGTTGTGAGTCACTAGGGACTCAACCGCATTGTTCAACATCCTAAGGATTTCATTATTTTGAAGACTTTGTTTTCTTATCTCTTCATTTTGGACAGTTTGTGTCTCTATATAGTGCTCAATCATAGATTCTAGCCTAGAGTGAGTTATCGTTGCATCGAAATCCTCCATTGATGTTTCGAGGTTGGAATTATAGGATTCTTGCGGTTCCTCAAAGTGAATCTGCATTGCATTTCGTGTTTCCACAAAGCGCTCTATCCTCATAGTTTCTAGCCTTGTGCGATGTTGTGTCGTAGTCATTTCTTCCATTAATGCGTCGAGAGTGGAAATTTGGGGTTCGTGCGATTCCTCAAAATAGTGGGCGTGGTGATTGTAGAGGAGATTCGGTTGAGGATAAGTTAGTGTCGCATTGTAATCATCCAATAACGTTTTGATATCGGATCTTTGGTATTCTTGCGACTCCTCAAAATGTTGGGATTGGTAGTTTTAGAGGTAATTTGGGTAAGAGTGAGTTTGTGAAGCATTGAAATCTTCCATCAGTATTTCGAGGTCGGATTTATGGGATTCTTGTGATTCCTCAAAATACTTATAATGGGTGTAGAAAAAATTTGGGTGATACATAGTAAAGAAAGTAAAAGTGCCTTAGTCTATACGGCATAACCTAAAGAGTTATGACATCGACTTAAATAGTCCCCGACAGCGGCGCCAAAAACTTGATCGCGACTTTATCGTCTATAGGTCGGGAGACTGCAAGTGCACAGTCTATCGCATAGTTTTAAAAGATATCCAATCCACAGGGACTATAAATCGATCTACTGTTATCCTAAGTTACTATATATAGCTAAAGCCAATAATTCGTTTGGGATGATGATTAAAGAGAAATTACTTAAATCTAGATAAAAATATTAATTAAACGAATATCGATATGTAATTCGTCAAACTTCGAGAATCCTAAGTTCTACTGGCCTGGTTCTTAAGTGATAAAAACTCTTTTCAGCAAACAATATTTATTTAAAAATCCTATCTCAAACTCTCGCTCTATTGAATCAGATTATGCAATTAAATCCTAACGTATGCTCTCGCTATCCCACCGAACTTAAGAACACTCTTTGAAAATAAATAAGATTTAATCGGTTTTAAAATGCTTCCTCTGTCTTTAAAATAAATTCCTAGTATCCACTATCCAGTTTTAAACCTCAAACTCTCGCTCTGTTGATTTCTAACATTAGTTGGTTTTTTTAAATCTCAAACTTTCGATCTGTTGATTTCCTAACCTTCTAATAAATTCAATTAGATACTAAAACCAGAAAAGGTATTTTTAACAAAATAATATTAGGCCAGTTTATTTCGGATCCCTTTAGTTTGATTAGTTTACATACCGATATCTAAACGATTTAGCCAGACATAGAATTTAGCATAAACAAACTAAACATGAAGATTGAAATTAAGAGCAACATGATAATTAAATTAACAACAATAAATGATAATAATAATAATAATAATATAAGCAATACAATAAAGAACCTGGAAATGCGAGAAATGAAGAACTTGATATAAACTTCTATTATGATGTCAAGATTGTGATTCATGAGTACATAGACTATAGGCCTAAAACTAATGGTGAGATAGTTCCCCGATGTGACAAACTACCACTTTTAAAAATATGATTTATGCCTAAAACTATGAACGTTTTCACGCATAAACTTGGATGCTTCTAAAATGAATACAAACTAGTTTATATAGTGAGAAATTGTGGAAGTTATCATGAGAGAAGTAGTGGAGATAATGGAGAAAGTGGAGAAAGAAGTGGAAAAGTGGGAAGTTGGGAAAATCATGGAGAGAGTGGGGTTGCCCTTTTTTTCTGTATGAGTCGTGGGCGAAAATAAAGGAAAAATGTGGAGACAACATGGCAAAATAAGAAAAAGCCTTTGAGACGTGCGTCTCAATTGAGTACTTGGTCTTGTGGGCCACCTTTAGCTTGGAGGCGGGCGCCTCCTTAAAATGAAGGGCTGGGAACGGTCGCCTCAAGCACTCTAGGAGGTCGCCTAAGGCAATTGGGCCATGATTTATCTTCTTCTTTTGGTTCTTTTTGTTCTTTTTACACCCCTTTTTCTTCTTTTCTCACAAATTGCTCATTTAATTAAATATCTGCAAAATAAACAATTACCAACGTAATAGCAATTCAAAGCCATTAAATTAAGATAAAAAATGGGAAATAACTTAAGTAAATCCAGCTAAATATACGATACATTTATGCGTTATTAGTTGACAAAGAGGAGGATAAAGATACTAGTCATGACAAAGATGAGGAAGAAGGGACATCAGAAGTGAAAAGTCTTCCACCAGCCTGGAAATCCTCAAAAGACCATCCTATTGACAACACATTGGGAGACATATCAAAAGGAGTGACAACTCGTTCTAAGATAAGTAATTTCTGCTATCACTTCGCATTTGTTCCACAATTAGAACCTAAGAACACCAAAGAGGCCTTGATTGATGAATTTTGGCTAATGGCCATGCAAGATGAGCTTAATCAATTTAAAAGAAATGACGTTTGGGAACTTGTCCCTCGTCCGCGAGACCATCATATCATAGGCACTAAGTGGGTTTTTAGAAATAAACTTGATGAACACGAAGTGATAACTCGAAATAAAGCTCACTTAGTGGCACAAGGGTATAACCAAGAGGAGGGCATAAACTATGAAGGAACTTATGCTCCAATTGCTCGCCTTGAGGCTATACGTCTTTTGCTCGCTTATGCGTGTTCTAAGAATTTTAAGCTTTATCAAATGGATGTAAAGAATGTGTTTCTAAACGGTGGCATAAATGAAGAGGTATACTTCTCATAACCTCTTGGTTTTGAGAATGATGAATATCCAGATCATGCTTACAAATTAAAATGAGCTTTGTACGGTCTTAAGCAAGCCCCTCGGGTTTGGTAAGAAAGACTTAGCAAATTTTTGTTTGATCATGGATATTCAAGAGGTAAAGTGGATACCACTTTCTTCATTAAACATAAAGGAAATCACATTCTTTTAGTTCAAGTATATGTAGACGATATAATTTTTGGTTCAACTAACCTACACTTGGTCGAAGAATTTTCTAATGTTATGCATGGGGAATTTGAAATGATTCTTATGGGGGAGCTAAATTACTTTCTCGGTTTACAAATAAAGCAGCTCGATGAGGGTGTTAGAACAAAGTTTGTTTATAATAATATATATTAAAATTTTGATGATAACAAGCATAATAAATTTTGCATGAATGAATATGATACTCTGACGTGTGCATGTTTCATTTCAAAAGACGTTATGACTCTAGCGCAAAAATGGAAGATAAATCAAGCTGAGCAGAAGATGAAGTTAGAAGTTCGAATGAGATAGAACTTCTGGACAAAGCACGTTCAAAGAAACTGTTGACAGGAACGAGCCTTAGAAGTTCTGATGAGAGTAGAACTTCTGGAACTAGACACGCTCCAAAGAAAGCTTCTGAAGTAAAGAATAAAATACATCTTCTGATGGAAGCTAGCAAAGCGCAATGTCTGATAACACGCTCCCAAAGAAAACTTCTAAAGTAAAGAATAAAACACAACTTCTGATGGAAGCTAGCAAAGCACAACGTCTGATAACATGCTCCAAAGAAAGCTTCTGAAGTAAAGAATAAAATACAACTTCTGATGGAAGCTAGCAAAGCGCAAATTCTAATAGAAGCAAGCACATCGCAACTTCTGATAGAAGCTAGCATAACGCAACTTCTGATAGAAGCAAGCACAACACAACTTCTAATAGAAGCAAGCAAAGTGCAACTTCTGATAGAAGCAAGCATAGCACAACTTTTGATAGAAGCAAGCAACGCACAACTTCTGATAGAAGCAGGCAAGAGTAAACTTCTGATAGAAGCATCCACAAAAGTTCTGACGAGAAGATATTCTAACAAGGCTTATAAAAGATCATTATCAATATGATGTTATCTGCTAAAAAGACAAAACCTGCCAATAGTAATGTAAACCCACTGAGTGAAGAAAAGAAATACTTGAGTGGTTCAACTTCCAAGAAATATTTAGCAAGCAAATTACGTAAAGCTAAGAAAGTCACGTGAAGGTAAGCAAAGTCATAATTACTTTTTTCCATTATCCAAGACACGCTACAAGAAACAGACAGATTCTGGAAGCACTATTTAAAGGATTCAAATTCAAAGAAGAATTCAACAATTCAATAATAACTTACACAAGAACACTGTACGAACAACTTATATCAACTTCTAACAGCTTGCAAAAATCATTTCAAAAGTAAACTCACGCTGCTAGTACAAAGTATTATTTTTTGTAAATTAGTTTACTATTCATTGAGCTTCAATTTTGTGTAAACTTCACTTAGTGAAGAATAGCTTTTCTAGAAGCATAATTGTACACAAACAGTCTGAATTAACATTCTGATAGTTGTTCCTTGAGAAGACCAGTTTGGGTCAGAATTCTTGAGAGGGATAGGACTAGTTGAGTCTTAGAGGTGTTAGTCACAACGGTTGGTTGTGCGATTTGTTCCTTGAGAAGACCAGTTGGGTCAGAATTCTTGAGAGGGCTAGGACTAGTGAGTCTTAGAGGAAGTTTGTCACACCAGTTGGGTAGTGCACTATGTAATCGTTTATTATAGTGGATTAAGTCCTCGTTGAGAGAGGCGAAATCACCTTGGCGGGTGGACTGGATTAGTTTGAGTTTCAAACGAACCAGGATAAAAATACTTATTTTATTTATTGTTTAGGTAAAAGATCTAAAAAGTAAGAAAAACTTATTCAACCCCCCTTCTAAGTGTTTTTCTAAGCCTTCAATTGGCATCAGAGCTCTTGGTTCTGGGTGCAAACACTTAACAATGACAGATAAAGATCCAAAAGGGAAGAACACAAGATGGCAACAAATAACAACAGCGTAAAAGCTCCAATGTTTGATGGAGAATATTTTGTATATTGGAAGGATAGACTAGAAAGTTTTATTTTAGGTTATGATACTGATCTATGGGATGTGGTGTTGGATGGCTGCAAACATCCAGTAGATGCAAAAGGAAACAAAATTGATAGAAAATCAATGGAGAAACAACAAAAGATTGATTACAAAAATCATCACAAGGCCAAAAGCATTCTGTTAAGTGCTATATAAAAATAGAATATGAAAAAATCATAAACAAAGACACAACACATGACATTTTTGAGTCACTCAGAATGTCACATGAAGGGAACACTCAAGTTAAGGAGACTAAGGCTCTGGCGCTGATCCAGAAGTACGAGGCATTTAAGATGGAAGAAGGCGAATCAATTGAGGCTATTTTCTCAAGGTTCGAAACTCTAACTGCTGGTCTAAGAGTGCTGGACAAAGGGTACACAAATGTTGACCACGTAAAGAAGATCATCAGAAGCTTACCCAAAAGATGGGCACCAATGGTGACTACCTTCAAAGTGTCGAAGGATCTAAATGCAATCTCTCTTGAAGAACTCATTAGTGCTTTGAGGAGTCATGAGATTGAGCTGGATGAATTTGAACCCCAGAAGAATGGTAAGTCAATTGCATTAAAATCCACAAAAATTCTAACATTAATACTTTTTAGGTAGAAGATGAAAGTTCTGATGATTTAGAGTCAAAAGATGAATTATCTATGATCTCTAGAAGAATAAATAAAATGTGGAAATATAGGCCTAAGAAATTCAAGAACCATAGAAGATCTGAGGATAAAGGAGAATCTTCTGGACATACGAGGTTCAGCAAGAGAGGCATCCAATGCTACGAGTGCAAAGAATTGGGACATGTCAAAAGCGAATGCCCCAACGTACAAAAAGAAAAACCAAAGAAAAGGTTTGAAAAGAGAAGAGGAATGATGGCCATGCGGGATGACTCAGAATCCTATGAAGTTGAAACTGACTCAGAAGATGAACGTGCAAACCTTGCTTTCATGGCAACTACAACAGATGACTCTGCGTCTGCCTCTGAGACAGAAGAGGTATTTTCTGATCTAACTAGAACTGAACTAGAAGATAGTCTATCAGAACTTCTGGAAAATTATAGTCAAATCAAAATCAAACACAAGAAATTCAGAAAGAATCTTGTATCAAAAATTAAGAAACTTAAGGCAGAAAACTCTGAGCTTAAAGAAAATAATATTATACTTAAAAATGATTTTCAAAATGCTCAAAAACTTTCCAGCTCAGAAGATGCTTCAAGTTCTAAAAATATTTTGAAAGAATATGACTACAGTTTTCAAAAGTTTCTAGCTAGTAGCATAGACAGAAGCAAGATGGCTTCCATGATCTATGGAGTTTCTAGAAACAACAGAAAAGGTTTAGGATATAAATCCCCCAGAGGGAAAGAAATATATAAACCAAAATCTGTTGATGAAATGAAAATCACGTACAAACCATTATACAAACAATTTGAATTTGGTCACACACACACAACATTAAATACACGTCACACTCTGAAAGTTTTTTTGTTAAACCAAGGTTCAAATAGAACCTTAGAACTTCTAACCAAAAAGGACCCATAAGGATATGGGTACCAAAAGAAAAAATTATCTATGTTGCAGATATTCTAAAAGGTGACGTTGAAACACCAACCTTGGCACCTGGACTCTAGATGCTAGCTAGACATGATGGGAAGAAGGTTTATGTTCCAAGTTCTGGAACTTAAACGTAACCAGAAGGAAAACTCAGAAGTTCACATGTCAACTTCTGAAGACTCTGAATAGAAGCGCCACCCAGAAGTTCTGACTACTGAAGAAAATATGAACAACGTCAGAACCTCTGAAGAAACTTTCCATAGAAAATATCCAAGAATTATCTCAGCTCATCCAGAAGACATCATTATAGGAAAAAAATGACCCTATCAGAACTAGGTCCACCTTAAAAATAAATGAAGAATCTCTTTTTGCACTAGTCTCTATGATTGAACCAACTTCTGTAGATGAAGCTCTGAAAGATAATAATTGGATTATAGCTATGGAAGAAGAACTAAACCAATTCTCTAGAAATGAAGTATGGGATTTAGTTCCAAAACCAAAAGAGTTTAACATCATTGGAACAAAGTGGGTGTTAAGAAACAAGCTAAATGAGCAAGGAGAAGTTGTCAGAAACAAAGCACGACTGGTTGCACAAGGGTATAGTCAACAAGAAGGTATTGATTATAATGAAACCTTTGCTCTAGTTGCTAGGTTATAATCCATTAGATTATTAATTTCTTTTGTTGTACAAAACAATATTACTTTATATCAAATGGATGTTAAAAGTGCATTTTTAAATGGATATATAGAAGAAGATGTTTATGTCCGTCAACCTCTTCGATTTGAAGATTCAAAATTTCCAAAACATGTGTTTAAATTGAAAAGATCTCTTTATGGTTTAAAACAAGCTCCTAGATCTTGGTATGAGCGCCTTAGTAATTTTCTTCTAGAAAAAGACTTTACCAGAGGGAAAGTGGAAACAACCTTATTCAGAAAATCTTTAAAAAATGACATTTTAATATGCCAGATATAGGTTGATGATATTATATTTGGAACTTCTAATGTCTCTCTTGGAAGATAATTTGCTAAGTCTCTGCAGGCAGAATTTGAAATGAGCATGATGGGGGAGCTAAAACTCTTTCTGGGAATTCAAATCAATCAATGCTCAGAAGGTACATACATACATCAAACGAAGTATGTGAAAGAACTTCTGAAGAAATTCCAGTTGTCAGAAAGTAAAGAAGCTAAGACTCCAATGCATCCCACATGCATCTTGGGAAAAGACGAGGTAAGTAAGAAGGTAGATCAAAAGCTCTACATAGGTATGATTGGCTCTCTTATATATCTAACTGCATCTAGGCCAGATATTCTGTTCAGTTTATGTTTATGTGCTTGATTCCAATCAGATCCTAGAGAATCTCACTTAACTACTGTTAAGAGAATTCTAAGGTATCTTAAAGGTACTACTAATGTTGGTCTATGTTACAGAAAATCCAAAGATTTCAATTTAGAAGGATTTTATGATGCTGACTTTGCTGGAGATAGAGTGGAACGTAAAAGTACTTCTGGAAGTTGTCAATTTCTGGGAAACAACTTGATATCATGGTATAATAAGAAGCAAGCCACTATAGCACTATCAACAACAGAAGCAAAATATGTTGTTGCTGCTGGCTGTAGTACCCAGATGCTCTGGATGAAGAGTATATTAGAATATTATCATCTGTATGATAGTAAGATCCCTATCGTCTGTGATAGTACTTTTGCTATTTGCCTTTCTAAAGTCCTATTTTACACGCAAAGGCAAAACATATTGAAATTAAACATAATTTCATTAGGGACTATATTCAGAAAGGAATTTTGAATTTAAACTTTGTTGATACAGACCATCAATGGGCTGATATTTTCACAAAACCACTTTCTGAAGATAGGTTTAAATTTATTTTGAAAAATTTAAGTATGGAAAATTGCCCTGAATGAAATTATGTTCAAGATCAATTTAGTCAGAAGTTCTACGTTAAATGAACCTCTAACTAATTAACTCTTCAGAAGTGAGAAGAGAAGTTAAGTTAGAAACCATATCTAGAAGTTCTAAAACCTTCAAACGTTTCAAGTTTTGATTATGGTCAGAAGTTCATTAAAATAAAATAGCTGTAACGCTGTAACCCAAAAGTTGAATACGGGTTCAAAAACTTCTGATAGGTTACTTAACATGCGTGCTAGCTATTGACAAGAAATTTCTTACTAACTGTTGATATTTTTTCAAATCTCAAGAAATCCCTATAGTGTCAGATGCTACTTATGAGTGATGACTACTTTGCTCTTAAAGTTTTAAATATTTTGGTTTGTGACAAAACTTCACTAATTTTTTTAAGTCATCAGAACTTCGTTTCACTTTTCATTTTTTTAATGAATTTTTGATTATGACAAAAAGGGGGAGAAAACTGAGATTTTGAACTGATTCACTATAACATGTTCCTGGAACAAAATGTCAAACATTTCTAACAAAATATACAAGTGTACTCTTTTCCTTCTAAGTGATACAAAAAAGTAAACTCTGGATCAAAAGAATTAAGCAAACTCTAAAAAGTAAACTCTGGAAGAAAAGAAAAACTCAGGGATGTTCTACCTTGAAACTTTTTCTTTTCAATATTTAGTTCAGGGGGAGACTATTAATTTCAGGGGGAGATTATTAATCTCAGGGGGAGATATTTTTTTTACATATACAAAATTTCTTAAATCAAAATCAAGATAGTTTTGTCATCATAAAAAAGGGGGAGATTGTTAGAACAAAGTTTGTTTCTAATAATAGATATTAAAGTTTTGATGATAACAAGCATAATAAATTTTGTATGAATGAATATGATACTCTGACGTGTACATGTTTCATTTCAGAAGATGTTCTGACTCTAGCGCAAAAATGGAAAATATATCATGCTGAGCAGAAGATGAAGTTAGAAGTTCGAATGAGACAACTTCTGGACAAAGCACGTTCAAAGCAACTGCTGACATAAAGGAGCCTTAGAAGTTATGATGAGAGTAGAACTTCTGGAACCAGACACGCTCCAAAGAAAGCTTCTAAAGTAAAGAATAAAATAAAACTTCTGATGGAAGCTAGCAAAATGCAACGTCTGATAACATACTCCAAAGAAAGCTTCTGAAGTAAAGAATAAAATACAACTTCTAATGGAAGCTAGCAAAGCGCAACATCTGATAACAAACTCCAAAGAAAGCTTCTAAAGTAAAGAATAAAATACAACTTCTGATGGAAGCTAGAACAGCGCAACTTCTAATAGAAGCAAGCACAATGCAACTTCTGATGGAAGCTAGCACAGCGCAACTTCTGATAGAATCAAGCACAATGCAACTTCTGATAGAAGTAAGAAAAGCGCAACTTCTGATAGAAGCAAGCACAGCGCAACTTCTGATAGAAGCAAGCAAAGCGCAACTTCAGATAGAAGTAACTTCTGATAGAAGCAGGCAAGAGTAAACATCTGATAGAAGCTTACAACTTATGCAAGAACACTATATGAACAACTCACCTCAACTTCTAACAGCTTGCAAAAATCATTTCAAAAGTAAACTCACGTTGCTAGTACAAAGAATTATTTTTTGTAAATTAGTTTACTATTCATTGAGCTTCAATCTTGTGTAAGCTTCACTTAGTGAAGAATAGCTTATCTAGAAGCATTATTGTACACAGTCAATCTAAATTAACATTCTGATAGTTGTTCCTTGAGAAGACCAGTTTGGGTCAGAATTCTTGAGAGGTCTAGGACTAGTTGAGTCTTAGAGGTGTTAGTCACAACAGTTGGTTGTGCGGTTTGTTCCTTGAGAAGACCATTTGGGTCAAAATTCTTGAGAGAGATAGGACTAGTGAGTCTTAGAGGAAGTTAGTCACACCAGTTGGGTAGTGCACTCTGTAATCGTTGATTATAGTGGATTAAGTCCTCATTGAGAGAGGCGAAATCACCTTGGCGGGTGGACTGTAGTAGTTTGAGTTTCAAACGAACCAGGATAAAAATACTTGAGTATTTTATTTGTTGTTTGGGTAAAAGATATAAAAAGTAAGAAAAAATTATTCAACCCTCCCCCCCTTCTAAGTGTTTTTCCAAGCCTTCAGAGGGCACAAATGTGTGTCAAACGAAATACTGCAGAGAGCTGCTCAAGCACTTTGGAATGAATGACTCAAAGTCCATTAACACCCCGATTCCTACTAATGGGAACTTGGATAAATATGAACATGGTAAGAGTGTAGATGTCATGAAGTATAGAGGTATGATTGGATCCCTTTTGTATCTTACTGCATCTAGGCCTGACATCATGTTTAGTGTTTGTATGTGTGCACGATATCAATCGAATCCCAAGGAATCACACTTGAAAGTTGTCAAGCGTATACTTAGATACCTTCATGGAACATTTAAGTATGGGCTTTGGTATTCCAAGGGAAACGATTGTAGCTTAGTTTGTTACTCCAATTCTGATTTTAGAGGATGCAAATTAGATATGAAAAGCAGTAGTGGCACATTCCACTTATTTTCTAACTCCTTAGTGAGTTGGCACAACAAAAAGCAGGTTTTTGTTGCATTGTCAACTGCTGAGGATGAATACGTTGTAGCCGATAGTTGTTGCGCCCAAATTTTGTGGCTAAAGCAACAACTGCAAGATTTCGATATTCAACTAAAACATATTAAAATAAAATGTGATAATACTAGTGCCATCAATCCCACTAAGAATCCTGTTTTACATTCACGAACTAAACACATAGAGATTAGGCATCACTTTCTTCGCGATCATGTTGAAAAAGAAGACGTTGTGTTTGAGCATGTTGATACTAAAAATCAACTTGGTGATATTTTCACCTTATTTATGTATATATATATATTTATATATATATATATCACCATGATATTGAGATGTATTCTAGTTTTTGTACGTGCGTATTAAAGGTTCATCAACTAAGGTAATATTGTTCCTCTCCATACCTCGTTAAAATTCATTGATTTTATGTAGGTGTAATATGTTCCTTAAATATATTTTATATGTTTCTCTTTACATAAATTGTTTGAGAATTCTCACTAGCCATGTGCATTGCATTACCATTATGCATAATCATCCCTAAAATAACTCATTATGCACAAACATACATTTACTGATGAGTCCCCTATCTCACTGTCCATAAAAACTTGTTAAGGATTTATTTTTATTAGGTTTAGGTCGATGCATAACACCATGAATCAATGCAAATTAAACTTCGGTCGATACATAAATCGCACGAGTCGATCCATAACTCTGATATTTCTTATTTTTCAAAATTCTTTCAGTATGTATCGATACATACGTGTTCTGTATCGACTCATGTAACTTTCAGAATAAATTTTTATTTTTGGATTGATTCATAATCCTTTGCGTTGACACGTAACTCTTTTTGGGTCAAACCATCATCCCACTTAGCAATTTATACATTCTCAAAGCATTCTCATACATCTCATAACATCAATTATGGTCATAACCCCTTTTAATCCACTATCATATCATCTCATTCAATCTCATTGCATAATCATTTTATTAGTTTCTATGTAATTCTATTCAAACAATTGTACACTTTTGGTACCGATTATGTAATATTTACCTATTACTGAGTTAAGTGTTTATTCTTGTTTACTTGCTTTTGCCAATCTCTGACACTCTTTGTGAGTGAAAGCCTGTGATTGCCTAAACCTGTCACTCTTTGTGAATGACATATTTTTAATCAATACTATTGTGTATGCCATCTTATTTACCTCTTAAACTATAATTAACTACTTAAATACTGTCATTTTCCTCTTTTTGATGTTGACAAAGGGGGAGAAAAGGCAGATGCTAGAAAGGAAACTTGTCAGTACAGTCAAGCTTAAACTCAGGGGGAGTGATTGTACATCTATGCATAAACTCAGGAGGAGTGTTTCATCATTCACCAATGGTCAATCATCACACATCTTTCAAGAATTTTCCATCATAAAAAGGGGGAGTTTGTGAGCAACCCTTTACTATGGATAGTTTTGTATGATAGCAAATATGTGTGTTTAATTGTCTAATTAGGTCTGAAATATATGTGTGTTTGTCATGACATAATTGTAACATGTTTAAAATTGGTCAAAGTATGTTCTTACTCATGTTCAAACCTCCTAGGTCGATCCAAAAAGACATCCATCGATACATATAACTAACTAATCTCACAAAAACAATTTTCCTTCAGTATGAGTCGAGTCATATTAGGTTTGTATAGATTCATGTCAGTTTGATGCCTCTAAAAATTAAGCTTTGCATCGACAAATATAAACATCAAGAATTAGGATTCACCTCTGTTTGTTTTTTGCATCAATACAAAATCTTTGGCATCGATTCAAATCAGTTCTTTTATTTTGGAAAATAAATCTCATACAGTATGCATCGACGCATACGTGTTTTGGATTGACTCATACAAGAACTGAGGTTCTAGAATCTTGCATGTTTTAAATCTTGCATAAATACATAAGTGTTTGCATCGATACATTTCTTACTTGCATCAACTCATCCATTCCATGCATTGACTCATATTCAATTTAATTCTCTGGAAGTAGTTTAATTATAGTATGCATTGATACATAATCCCTTATATCGACTCATACTTAACTTAACTTAACTTTCTGAAAGCAATTTTAGTACAGTATGCATCGACAAAAAATCACTTGTATCAATATATTCATTGACTTGGGTCGACTCATATGAAACTTGTATCGACTCATAAATTTGTTTTTCTTCTAACATGTTTCTGTTTCCATATATAAGCAAAGTTTGACAGTTTAGTTTGGGGGGTGTCAAAAATACAATTGGTGAGCATCGGTTTTTCTTAGCATTAGAAACCTGAAAGAGACTTCTATCTTCATCATCTTCTCAATCTCCTTGGTTCAAGAACATTGACACATAATCATCATTTCTTATTGGATCAAGGGATCAAAGAGATAAAGTTCAGTGGTACGATCGGTGATCTAGCTGGGTTGAAGATTTAGAAGGGGGTTTCAAGGAAAAATCAGAAGGTTTGTCCAGCAAGAATGGACATTTTCTTGTGGGTTTGTTAGTCACGATTGCAAAGAGCAGATTCAGCCGTAGCGTATGGTTTGGAGATCGGGGTGATTTCACAAACTGGTCGTGGAAGTGGTGAATTATCTGTGAATATTGCAGGTGTATTCTTGATCACCTCATATCAAGAGAAGGTTTATACAAGAAGAAGAAGATCTGAGTGATTAGTTTTCTGTCTTTGTATCGCAACCTTGTAAACAATATTTTAGCGTATTGATATAGAAAATTCTCAATTCCGATTTGGAAATTGAGAGGGAGACGTGTTGGTGTAAGCCCTAGAGGCCAATAATTTTTGTACTTGTATTGGATTATTTATTAATAATAAAAGGCATTTCTTTATTATGTTTGTTTTTCCAAAATAATAAAGTCCCTAGAATAGTTAGTCTGTTTAATGAAATGGTAAGTGTGACTTAATCATGAGATCCCATTAAACATAAAGAAACTATTCTTAAAGTTTCCGTAATCGAGCTTTATTGTGAAGTGGGATAACATTAAAGCATTGAGATTATTATGAATATAGACCAATGATCGCATCTCATGGATCATGGATAAGGAGTTATCAAGTCTTGACATAGGTATGAATATTAGGATAATATTTATATAGGATTGACCCGCTATGAGAATACTACATAGAATGTTATGCAAAATGTCATAAGTTATTCTCATGGTGATAAGTGGTGTATACCATCCTTAGACCTGAAACTACTATGGACCCTAGATGTAGAGTTAATTGCTTTATTGCTGCTCAAACATTATCCATAACTAGATGACAATAAAGACAGTTGATGGGTACTTCACAAAGCATGCTGAGGGACATGAGTGACCTAGATGGAATTTGCCCATTCTGCGTAACAGGATAAATGTCTAAGGGCCCAATATTGAACTGGACAAGGGTGACACAGTCTATGCCTTTTGTTCAATATAGACATGAGGGGAAAAGGGTAATTATATACGCAAGTATTATCACGGAAAGGTTTTGTCAGATCACATGACATTTTCATGACATTTTCATGACTTGGGTAACAATGATGTGTTTCTTGATACCGCTCATTTCTTATAATGTTAAATGTGATTTAATATAATTTCCAACGTCGCGGAAACCTACAGGGTCACACACATAAGGACAGATAAATGAGAGATAGAGTAAATGAAGAACACCATAAGGTAGGGTGCACTTAAGTGGAATACGGAATGTGGTAAGGTACCACGCGATTAAGTGATATGTGGTACGTCATAAGGAATGATACTCGTATGCTTATTGAGCTTTTAGCTTATAACCTTTATTGGGCTTTTAGCTTGCAGCCCACACTCATGGTTCTATAAATAGGACCCTTGTGCTGAAGCATTTCACTTGATGAAAATTCGGTCTTCTAACCCTAGCCGTATTTTCGCTCACTCTCTCACTCAAAGCTTTTGTTTGTGATCAGCTAGCACTATGACTGGGAGCGATCTGTTCGTGTGGAATAAGTAGAGACGTTGTTCTTCATTAATGTTCATGATCACAACATCAGAAACAGAAATTTCCACAAGAGGTATAATATTCTATCACTGACCATGATCATTCGTAAGGATCACTAAAAGAAAATTTAATTTCCACAGCGTTGTTATATCGCGATTTTCCTTCAAGACGTACCCACACGCGAGGACGATAATGGGGAACTTCCTTACCAAACTGCTTTGTGTATCATATTCTTTCTCTCTCCCTCTCTCTCTCTTTACTTTTACATCACGTTTGTGATTCAATTGGTGTACAATTTTTCACATTCATTGATACAAGGTTGGAAGAAAATCTTTATCAAAACTCCATTGCCATTGAACATTGAACAAGCATACTCCAATTGTTTGACAAAAGTGCTAGCTTGATTTTATTCATTGGAAATAGTGTTATAGTGATAAGTGCATTGATTCAATATAAATTCTGTGTTAATTCATCTTATTCATCTCAATTAAAATCCAGCAAACTATTGTATGTCCATTTTTCCAATAGCCGATTCAGAATAGACGAAAGTCAATTTAGGACCGTGTGTCACTTTCCGTAGTTTTATATTAACTCTGATAGATAATTTTAAATCCGTGATAATAAAAGAGGTGATCTATTCACCCCTTCTCGATCACTTGCCACACCGTCTAACATTCACTTGTATACTCAAAACATTTACTAAAACTCTGTCCATTCCGAGCGTCAGGAAACAAGGAGTTGCAAAGTGCTTGATCTACGTGAATCACCATCTTTATTTCAATGCAAAACCTTTACATTTCAGTCATCTCTTTTGAAACGTTTACTTGCGTTTTATTTACTTTTCAACAATCTCTTTGCGTTATAATTTATGTTGATTCGTTTTTCGTTACAAATTTTGAGTTAACAAAGGAGTCAGTCAACAATTACTTCGTTTAGAACAAGCCTGGAGTTCACAGCCTTTTGTCGGTCACGAGTCACCATAGTTGGTCAAATCATATTGTGAGCAAACAAATTGTTATTTCGTTTGGGCTCTTTCTGTCGGTCACGAGTCACCAGTCAGTTGAGTCTAACCATAGTGTGGAAAGTTGTTATACTTATTCCCTTAGTCTTAGAAAACCCTTTCTTAGATAAGGACTTCGATAGAACTAGTATAATTTCAAAAAGCCTTAGCACATGTCTTAATATCAATTGGTCGATCTTGCGAGTAACCCTTAATTTTAGGACTTTGGGAGGACTAGCGGTTTTTTACCATTTTCCACAGTAAACAAATTGGCATACCTGGTGGGACCAATGCTAAGTGTCTAAGTATATGTTGTTAAATGTCATAAGTGTATGAAACTTAGAAGTGAGAGTTTAACCAAAGAGTATAATAAACCACCAACTAGTAGTTTCATCACAAACATTAAGTTCGACAGATCCAGTAGTTTCTCAGGTTGAATCATTACCTCCTCCACATGTCCCTATATCGACTACACTCACTGCGCCTATTCCTTAGACTCAGCCGGTGATTCTAGGGGCCACGATGATAACGACTGAAATCCCACAAGTGCCTCGTTTTGGAACTGCAAATCCTCTTTATAGAATGTCATATTCCTTAATGTCAGGTTATCAGTCGACTTCGAATGCAGCAGTGGTGTCAGATAATGTTCAATATGTGAACTCTCCTTTACAAGGATCTGCACCAAGAGGAAATAATAGAGGTAACCAAAATAGAGGAGCGCCTTCTCAGCCTGGAGTGCCGCCTCTTACTAATACTTCAATAGCGGTATTAAGGCAACAAATGGATGATAGTAACCATGAGTTGGTTAATATGTTAACTAACCAAATGGGTAATGTATTTAACCCTATAGTACAAGAGTCGACTGAGACTAATAGATAGTCCGCTGAAACAAATCGATAGGTGATTGCCCAATTAACACGTCTGTGTAATTTTTTGGGTGCTCCCCCTGCGCCTATTCGACATGCGCCACCTGTCCGACTAGCTTCCCCTGGCCAAATAGACATTGGGGAAATAGAAGATGAAACTGTCCATCAGGGACAAGTTGCAGTGCCTCAAAGGAATTTAGTTGTCGACCCACCTAGGGTATTAGTACATCAACAACAAGAGGCTGATCAAATTGTAGATCAAATCCGACAAGAGGAATTAGTTGTAAAAAATAATTTAACTATGATTGTTGAAAGAATTATGGCTAGAAATGGCATGAATACTACACTTTAGAGGCCAACATATTCTTCCCCTTTGTCTGAGTATATCATGGACTAAGTTGGAAAATCTTTTTCACGAAGAATTCTATGTGGGACATTCGAAAATTAGTTTGGTCGAATTGTCAAACATTAAGAGAAGGTCTGCTGAAACTATTGATGATTATCTTAATATATTTAGGTCATTAAAAGAAAGATGCTTTACCCAAGTGCGAGAACATGAACTTGTTCAAATGGCTAATGGAGGTTTAGATTACTCTATTAGGAAGAAAATAGATCTGACCTTTGTTAAGAGTATGTCACAGTTAGCTGATAGAGTTTAATATCTTGAACAACTACGAGTAGAAAAAGTTAGGCATACTAAGACTAAAGCTAAGAAAGAAAAAGTAGCCTATGTAGACTATGATGATACTGATCCCATATATGAGGCCGACTATATCTCGCCGACTGAGGCAGAGGTCGATGTGGCTGAAATGAAGCCAGGGCCTGCATACGAGTGTAAATCATTATTTCCTGCCAAAGGAAAAGCTTTTATCGAAAACAAATCAAAGTTTTCTACAAAAACTTATATTTTTGATGTATCTAAATGCAAAGAAATATTTGATTTGTTAGTTAAAGATGGTCAAATATTAGTACCTCCAAATGCTAAATTTCCACCATTAGAACAACGACAAAAACGAGGTTTTTGAAAATTTCATAACTATCTTGGTCATACAACCTCTCAATGTTTTCTTTTTAGGGATCTTGTTCAAAAATCATTGCAAGAGGGTTGACTGAAGTTTTCTACCAGAAAAATGAAAATCGATGTCGATCCTGACAGAATTTCCAGAGGACAATATGGTCGAGGAAAGCACCGGTGAAAGTCCAAATGTCGACCTTGTTGATGTTTACCCAAAAGCTAATAAGGATCTGATAGATTTCCTCTATCGTTGTAAAAATAAGGGCTCACAAGTTTATTTGTGCCCTAAGTGTGGTGCTTTGATTGATAAGATTGATGTTGAAAACTTTCAGAAGCTGCAATTAGAGAAAGGCAAGTCCAAGTTGTACAACCAAAGGTTACCTAACCTAAGGGATCCTAGAAGAACCATGGGGAACTCCCAAGATAAGCCAAGAAGTTTCATTCCTTCTGCTGCTGCTCCCAAAGGCACCTAGATTAAGCCTTAGGGAAGAGTCGGGGCATCAAATGTTGATGTTGTTGCTAGAGATGTAAACGGAAATTCGGCTATAAACTAACAACATGAGTTCAAATTTGAAATAAGCAACAATGTTTCTGAAAAATTACTTGGGAAATAATCCCATGTCTCGAACTTAGTGGAGACGCTTTCAGCGTCGGAAACAGGCTGCAAGAGTAGCTGCTGCTGGGAAGGTTGCCACAAATAAGGATGGAAATAAGAAGCAATACAAGGTAAAAGTTGACACTGTTGCTAAGGAACAAATTAGGGAATTCGTTCATCAACTAGTGTCTAAGTGCTCTGAGGAAGCTACTGGTGACTTCAAGTCGGATTCTGAAGAGAGTCTAGACATTTTAGTCAATGTAGTGTTGATTCTGCCTGTAGAATACAACTGCCCGATTGAAGTAGAAGATTCTGCTGACATCGATGCTGAATTAATGGCTTTGCATAATCTAGCATGTTATTTCGTCATGAATAATGGTTCAATTGAGAACCAAGATGCCTTTTTCGAAAGGCCATATATGGCTATGAGAAGTCATCTGAAGCCCCTATTGATCAGGGCCAAACTCAAAGGAATTGCTATCAACAAAGTGTTGGTAGATTGTGGCGCGACTGTAAACATCATGCCGCATCATATTCTGAAGAAAATCGATAAATTCGACACCGATATTAGATCCCATAATGTGGTCCTATCAGACTATAAAGGATGAACCAGAAACACTATAGGAGTGATCCAGGTGGACATTACCGTCGGCTCAACGACTAGGCTGACTATCTTTATGGTGATTCAGGGAAAGCCAAGCTATAATCATCTAGTGGGAAGAGAATGGCTGCATGGCATTGGAGCAGGGCCTTCCTCCAGGCACCAGCGCCTAATAATTTGGAGGGAGGATGTCATTATGGAAAACATCGAGGCCAACCAAGGATATTTTATGGCCGATGTGAACAACATAGGGAAAAAGCAGTTCGACAGGAAACTTGTTAACATTTCCCCGTGCTCACCTACTGAAGAAGTGTATGCCAACTTAGATGAGGCATTCGTTTCTTTAAAACTACATGAAACCCATGGTTTCATGTGGGATGTGGAACCTTTGGAGGATCCATATAGTGAAAACCGGCCGACAGGCTAGGGAGACATAAGTGATAATGATGTCTGAGCTTGAAGCTCTGAGAATAATTTCGGTGTATATTGCCAAAAACAAAATAAATTAGGCTTTAGAGGATGAAGAAAATATGGCTGTCGAAGCCAATAAAATACAAATTCTGAAGGAAGACATTACTTTGGCTATTGAGACAAAGCCACCAGATAAAAATGAAGTGGTCAAAGAAAACATCGATTGACAGCGCCTAGACTGCATATATGACGATAAGCCTTTGGACTTTGAAAAGGATCCAATGGCTCTTGAAAAGATACAGCCACAAGACCCTTTAAAGGAAATAAATCTTGGCAAAGAAGGGGACAAAAGATAAACCTATATCAGCGCCAATATCAACCAAAAGCTAAAATCTGAGGTAATATCTTTAATAAAAGAATTTAATGATTGTTTTACTTGAGACTATAATGGAATGCCAGGTTTGAGCATGGATTTGGTCGAGTTAAGTCTGCCAATAAAAGTTGGAAAGAAGCCAGTGAAGCAGACACCCAGACGTTTTTCTCCAGCAATAATGTCGAAAATCAAAGAGGAGATAGAAAGACTCCTCAAAAGCAGATTCATAAGAACTGCAAGGTATGTCAATTGGTTGGAAAATATAGTGCCAGTAATTAAGAAAAATGGAAAATTAAGAGTGTGCATTGACTTTAGAGATTTAAATGCTGCTAATCCTAAGGATGAATATGTTATGCCTGTGGAAGATACGTTGGTCGACTTTGCCGCTAGTTTTGAATATTTAAGTATGCTTGATGGTTATTCTGGCTATAACAAATTTTTTATTGCAGATGAAGATGTGCCGAAGAAGATGTTTCATTGCCCAAGAGAATTAGGGACCTATGAATTGGTTTTCATGCCATTCGGCTTGAAAAATGTTGGAGCAACATATCAAAGGGTAATGAATTCTATGTTTCATGACTTTATTGAAGATTTCATGCAGGTTTATATTGATGATATTGTACTAAAGTCGAACAGCGAATCGACTCATCTACAACATCTTCGAAAATCTTTCGAGAGAATGAAGAAATATGGCTTAAAATGAATCCATTAAAATGTGCTTTTTGTGTGCAGGCATGTGATTTTCTAAGCTTTGTGGTGCATAAAAAGGAATAGAAGTGAACCAAAGCCAGACCAAAGCCATTATGGACGTCAAGCCTCCGTCGACCAAAAAAGAGCTTCAGTCATTTTTGGGCAAACTAAATTTCTTAAGGAGGTTCATATCCAACTTAAGTGGAAAAACTAAAGTATTTTCACCACTGCTTCGACTGAAGAACGGGGATTTCATTTGGAAAGAGGAGCATCAAGAAGCTTTCGACAAAACCAAAGAATATTTAGTGAAGCCTCCAATATTGGCACCTCCTGTTAGACATAGGCCTATGAGGTTGTATATTGCAGCTTCAGACTCGACTATAGGAAGTATGTTAGTTCAAGAAGATGAAAAAGGCGTCGAAAGACCCGTATATTACCTTAGTCGAATGCTAAATGATCCTGAAACAAGGTATAGTGATATAGAAAAACTATGCATATGCTTGTATTTTTCTTGTATTAAACTGAAGAAATATATAAAGCCCGTTGATGTTTATGTGTCTTCGCATTTTGATATTATTAAACACATGTTGTCCAAACCAGTTTTACATAGTCGAATTGGTAAACGGGCTTTATCATTAATAGAGTATTCTCTGACTTATGTGCCCTTGAAAGAAATGAAAGGCCAAGTCGTGGCAGATTTCCTTATCGACCATTAAATGGTTGGGGTGCCCCAAAATTATGTCGACTTAGTGCCTTGGAAATTATACTTCGACGGTTCTAGCCATAAAAATGGAGTTGGAATATGGGGCATCATAATTTCTCCTAATGGAATTCCAGCAGAGTTCAAGTACGCAATCGACGACATATGTACTAATAATGAAGCCGAGTATGAGTCTATAATAACAGGACTTGAAATGCTGCTAGAATTGGGGGCAAGAAATGTCAAAATTATGGGAGATTCTGAATTGGTGATTAAACAAGTATCAAAAGAATATATATTTGTCAAAGAAAATTTGATCATGTACTTTGTTATCATCATTAGATTGCTCAAACAATTTGAACAGGTGAATATTCGACATATACCTAGACGAGAAAATCAAGAAGCTAATGGCTTAGCACAAGAAGCTTCAGGATACAAAAAAGATCCAAACAAAGTGCTTTTTCAGGTAAGAAAGAAAGTTCGAGCAACTTTATTATCTCCTTCAGATTTGTCAATTATAAAGTCAGGGGCTGTAGATGTTGAAAGTTTTAAAATTTTAACAATTGACAATGGGTAAGAGAGTGATTAACGAAAGACTTTGGTCGATTATCTGCGTTCTCCTACGGGGTCGACAAAATGCAAAATCAAATATCGTGCCCTCAGTTACGTTTTAATTGAGAATGAATTATTTAAGAAAACTGCTGAAGGAGTATTGCTTAAATGCCTCGGAGAAAGTTAGGTATACGTAGTAGTGTCGAGTGTGCACAGTGAAGCATGTGGTGCACATCAAGATGTACACAAGATGAAATGTCTTTTGGTACGTTCAGGTGTTTATTGGCCTTCAATGTTGAAATATTGCATTGAGTTTGCTAAAGGTTGCCAAGAATGCCAAATGCATGAGGGCATACAACATGCTCTTGCAAGTGAATTACATGCAATTGTAAAACCTTGGCCATTTAGAGGATGGGCCTTAGATGTGATTGGAGAAATAAAACCAGCTTCATTAAAACAACAAAGGTACATTTTAGTCGGCATTGATTATTTTACAAAGTGGGTCGAAGCTGTGGCTTTGACAAATATCGACCAAGAAGCTGTTATTGGTTTTATACAAAGTCACATCATGTGTCGGTTTGGAGTGCTAGAAACAATTACAACCGATCAAGGATCAGTGTTTATTGGGCGAAGAATGCAGGAATTTACGCAAGAAGTTGGAATTAAGTTTTTAACTTCTACTCCCTATTATGGTCAGGCAAACAACCATGTTGAAGCTGCCAATAAGGTAATAATTAGTCTAATTAAGAAGCATGTAGTAAAAAAGCCAAGAAATTGGCATAAAACACTACATCAAGCCTTATAGGCATGCAAAACTTCTCCCAAAGAAGCAACGGGAATTACTCCATTTTGACCCGCATATGGACATGATGTTGTGTTACCTGTGGAGATACATATGAAATCAGTAAGAATCCAAAGACAACATGAAATACCATATGAAGATTACTGGAACATGATGGCAGACGAGCTTGTCGACCTAGATGAAGAGAGAATGGTAGCTCTTGATTCGTTGAGAAGACAGAAAGAAAGGGTTTCCAGAGTTTATAATAAGAAAGTAAAAGATAAGGTATTCATTGTCAACAATTTGGTTTGGAAAGTGATATTACCTATGGATAGAAATGATAGAATTCTAGGAAAATGGTCCCCAAATTGGGAAGGACCTTTTAAGGTGATACAATTTTTTTTTCCAATAATGCTTATGAACTTACTTAAATTTGTTCTGGAACGACGACATTTCTCCTTGGAGACGCAAAACATGATCTTCAAAGTTTTCAACTTCAGTCTTAAGAGATGTAATCTTCGTTTCAACAGTTGAGATTATACTACTTACGACTACAACATCCATGGTCATTTTATTCACTTGTGTTTGAGCAGGAGTTATAACTTCATTAATTTTTTCCTCTTGCATAGAAACGACTTCCTGTTCCTCATTTAACAAAGACATTTCTTTGTTCTCATCAGCAAGTCGACTGCGTATTTCAACAGCTCTTTTCCTTTTAGGACTCAGTTCTTGTTGGTTTTGCTCAATAATTGTTATTATCTCGTTAATCTCTTTGTGAGCCTGTATTGTTAGAACATAGTTTGGTTCTAATAATATCTTAGAGTTTTGATGATAACAAGTGGAATAAATTTTGTATAGTAAATATGATACTCTGATAAGTATTGGTTTCATTTCAGATGATGTTCTGACTCAAGCATTCTAGAAAGTGAAATATCAAATATGCCGAGAAAATAAAGAATTAGAAGTTCTAAAGATGAAAGGAACTTCTGAGCACACACGCTGAAAGCAACTTTTGAAAGAAGCATGCATACGCAACCTCTGATAAGAGAAAGTTAAAGCAACCTCTGTTAGAAGCTAAGATAACAAAGGCTTATAAGAGATAAAGTAAAGTGAGTTATCAAGATGTCATCTTCTAATACAAGTCCTACCACAATACCATTAATTTATTATAACTAAGACGGCTGAAGTACTCAAGTGGAACACAGTTCGAGGTACATGGAAAACACAAATTACAAGCAGACAAGCAACATTAAATGCATTCTCTTTGTTCAAGACATGCAACGGAAATATTCTGAAGGTATATATATATATATATATATATATATATATATATATATAAGTTCAAGCATTCAAAGAAATATGCAATGTGTTATCATTAGAAAACTTACGCTAAACAAAAATCTAACAAAGAAATACTTTGAGTTTATCATTTTTGTATTGAGCTTAAACGTAGCGTAAATCATCATAGTTGTGATAAAGCTTTTTAAAAGCAAACAAACACACTGTTAGAAGTTACTTTTGTAATTGTTCCTTGAGAGACCAATTGGGTCAAATTTCTCATGAGGGCTAGGACCAGAGAGTCTTAGAGGTGTTAGTCACTTGCAGTTGGCTTGTGCACTGTATTGTTAGTCACAATAGTTGGTTGTGCAATTGTAATCAATTTTTGATTATAGTGAATTAAGTCCTCGTTGAGAGAGGCAAAATCACCTTGGCGGGTGGATTGGAGTAGTTTGAGTTTTAAACGAACCAGGATAAAAATAACTGTGTTTTAGATTGTTGTTACGTAGAAGAAAATTAAAAAGAGGAAATTCAACCCCTGTAACGCCCGGAAATTTAATTAATTATTTAATTAAATTATATCCGAACTAATTAAGTGGATTAGCGAATGTGGAATTAATTTAGTGATGAATTAGCTTTTGTTGTAGAATATTATTGGAAATAATATTAGGATTTAATTACTATTTTTAGGATTATTAATTAAATAAGGTTGAATTATTAATAAGGGTGAAATAGCATTTTGAGGAGTAATAGTTAGTAGACCCAATATGAGTTTAGTGACCCATTATTATTTTTAAGTGGCTTATGTAGTATATGGAAGTAGTATCCTTAGAAAAACAAAAGAAAATATTCACGTAGCAGTAGAAGAGGAATTGGGAAATAAGGGTTTGCTTGAAGTTGGGGAAAAAGCTCAAATTGCAGTCTTAGAGTTGCCGATTCCAATCAAGTTTTCGAGCTCTCTTCAATCCAAAGGTAAGGGGTGGGGTTTGACTTATATAATCGATTGTATGATAATTTTTATGTGGGATTTAGGGTTGTATAATTTTGCTGTCAATTCTTGTTTTGTGATGAAAATGATCGATATGTGTTGAAACTATTATGTCTGACATGGATCTTGTTGCACTGTGTTGTTATATTATTCATATTTGAATTTATGCTAATAGAAATAAGTTGTTTTCTGGAAAACAAATAAATGTTCTGGGTAAAATATAAGGAACAGGTAGTATTATGGTGATAAAGGTAAGGCATGGTTTTTGACAATTGTTTATGTGATTAAAAATCTCTTAGGATAATGAACATATACCACTATTGTCTAATTAGAATTGATGTGGTGAAATATAATAATTATATTAGTTGACTTATCCATGTATCAGTGTAGCAAAAAAATAGCCATAGTAGAATAAAATAGAAGAACGAGTAATATTAGTAGCAAACTAGTTTTGTTGAGAGTAATTCAGAAGCAGAAGTTGTGATGGTCGGGCGTAAGTTCGATGGTCGGGCGTATGTTGTGATGGTCGGGCGAACATGTGATGGTCGGGCGAAGTTCGATGGTCGGGCGAGACTGATATTGCCTCCAGAAGGAATTGAACTTCTGGAGGATAACTTAGTATTTGTTGTGTTAGAATTAACTTACTTGTGAAGTTATCTTAGAGGTGTTGTTATTTTGTTTGTGAATTCTCAGTGAAGTGTATTATTACTGTATGTTGTTGTTAATTTATGCGAAGTTGCAGGATGTTTCGGTGACGATGTTTACCTCTATTTATTGGTAAAGAATTGTGATATAGGCTTATGCCTGGCAACGTGGTTTTGTTGTTTATGTTGTGTGTCGTGCATTATCGAGTTGCATTACATTGCATATTTTAGCGACGACCTAGATTGGCAAAATTTAGCGACGAAGGCATATGCGTTGTTTGATGTCTCTATTAATTAGTAATTGGCAACGAGGGGTGAAGCTCTGAGTGGTACCACATGCATATGCATTGTTGTGTCTCATGTTGTTTTGCATAAGTATTATTGTTGTGATGTGAAGTGAATTATGATGTTGTTAATTGTGAAGTGATTTTTGATGATATTAACTATGAAGTGGTTTGTGATGTTTTTAACTGCGATGTGATAATTTTGTACGATTTAATCCTATCATATTATTTATCATACACTTGTTTATATTGTTGGATATCTCACCCCTTAATTTTTTTCGCCGTTACATTTAAACTGGTAACGTGCAGGTAACGAGAAGTAGAGACTTAGTAGCTTATTGTGAATATTTGTTAAGTGAATAATAATAATAATTTGAAGTTGTTTCTCGTTGAATAAAAGAATAAAATTGTTACTGTTGAGGAATTATAGTCATGTTGTTTATCTGTTTAATTGATTGAATGGAAATATGTTGTTATAAGTTCATCTTTGATCTAAGTGTTATGTATCTGTATAGTTGTGACTAAATGCATGTTGTTTTGCGAAGAAATTGTGACATCCCTTGTATGATTATCTTTTCCGCACTCTGATTTGAATAATATTCTATGGGTAGATTTGGGGTGTGATAACCCCCCCTTCTAAGTGTTTTTTTAACCTTCAATTGGCATCATAGATCTTGGTTATGGGTGCAAACACTTAACCGTGTCATAAAAAGATTATGGTAATTGATCACAACAACAACACAAAACCTCTTGTGTTTGATGGAGAAGATTTTGACTACTTGAAAGACAGACAAGAAAGTTTCTTTCTAGGTTATGATCCTGACCTATGGGATATGGTCCTAGATGGCTACACACATCGGGTAGACAAATAAGGAAACAAGATTGATAGAAAGACAATGGATAAGCAACTTAAAATAGATTTAAAAAATTACCACAAAGTCAAAAATATCCTGCTAAATGCCATTTCAAAAATGGAGTATGAGAAGATCACAAACAGAGATTTTGCACATGACATTATTGAGTCTCTCAAAATGTCTCATGAAGGAAATGCCCAAGTAAAAGAAACTAAAGCTCTGTCTCTCATCCAGAAGTACGAAGCCTTCAGGATGAAAGAAAATGAGTCCATTGAAAAAATGTTCTCAAGATTCCAAACTCTGATAGCGGGCCTGAGAGTTCTAAACAAAGGATACACTAAAGCAGACCACGTCAAGAAGATCACCAGAAGCTTACCTAGAAGATGGGCACCAATGGTCACTATATTCAATGTTTCAAAGGAGTTGAATAATGTATCTCTAGAAGATCTTATCAGTGCACTAAGAAGTCACGAGATAGAACTTGATGAATATGAGCCCCAAAAGAAAGGTAAGTATGTTTCCCTTAAATCTATTAAAAAAATATGAAACTAACGCTTTTCAGGATGAAGAAGGAAGCTCTGAAGACTCTGCATCAAAAGAAGATGAGTTATCTCTTCTTTCTAGAAGGATCAACCAGATGTAGAAGCACAAACAAAAGAAGTTCAGAAACTTCAAAAGATCAGAAGATAGAGGAGAATCTTCTGGACATAAGAAGTTCATCAAAAGAGATATCATCTGCTATGAATGTAAAGAACCAGGAAACTTCAGAAGTGATTGTCCTAAGCTGCAAAGAGAAACGCCAAAGAAATTTTTTGGAAGAAAGAAAGGTATGATGGCCACCTAGATGATTCAGAATCTTCTGAAGATGAATCTAACTCAGAGGATGAACACGCCAACTTAGCCTTTATGGCTACCACAACAGATGATTTTGGCTCTAAATCAGAGTTGATTGAAACACCAGTCATGGTACCTGGACTGTGGATGCTCACGACACATGAGGGAAGAAAGTCTATGTTCTAAAGTCCGAAGCTTAAATTTGGAGGAGATGTAAAGTTTGGAGGTAACCAGAAAGGAAATATTATTGGTTCTGGAACTACTGGAAACGATAACCTCCCTTCTATATCTTATGTTCTGTTAGTAGAAGAATTAGCACATTACTTATTATCCATAATTCAATTAAGTGACAATGGTTATGACATAATCTTTAATCAAAAGTCACGTAGGGTTGTTAGTCAAAAAGACGGGTCAATCCTTTTTACTGGCAAGAGAAAGAACAACATCTATAAAATTAATCTTTCTGACCTTAAAACTAAAAATGTAAAATGCCTTCTATCTGTTAACGATGAACAATGGGTTTGGCACAGAAGATTAGGACATGTTAGCATGATAAAAATATCTCAAATTAAAAAACTCAATCTGGTTAGAGGACTTCCTAATTTGAAGTTCAACTCAGAAGCTCTATGTGAAGCATGTCAGGAACGAAAGTTTTCAAAACCTTCTTTCAAATAAAAAATATTGTTTCTTCCTCTAGACCATTAGAACTTCTACACATTGATCTATTTGGACCAGTAAAAACTACATCCATTAGAGGCAAGAAGTATGGATTGGTCATAGTAGATGACTACAGCTGATGGACATGGGTTAAGTTCTTAAAACACAAGGATGAGTCGCATTTTGTGTTCTTTGAATTCTGTAACCAAGTTCAAAATGAAAAAGAGTTTAGGATCATAAAGGTTAGAAGTGATCATGGAGGAGAATTTGAAAATCAATTTTTTGAAAAGTTTTTTAAAGAAAATGGCATTTCTCATGATTTCTCTTGTCCTAGAACTCCCCAACAAAGTGGAGTTGTAGAACGAAAGAATAAAACATTGCAAGAAATGGCCAGAACCATGATCAACGAAACTAATATGGCTAAACACTTTTGAGCAGAAGTAGTGAACACAACATGTTATATTCAAAATAGAATCTCTATAATACCTATTCTTGAAAAGACTCCCTATGAATTATGGAAAAACAGAAAACCCAACATTTCATATTTCCATCCTTTTGGATGTACATGCTATATTCTAAATACTGAAGATCATCTGAAGAAGTTTGATTCTAAGGCACAAAAGTGTATTTTGCTTGGATACTCTGAACGCTCAAAAGGCTATAGAGTGTACAATACATAAACTCTAATTGTTGAAGAATCAATCAAAGTCAGATTTGATGATAAGCTTGGCCATCAAAAGCCAAAGCAAATTTGAAAATTGTGCAGGTACAAAAGTTCAATTAATAAACTCTGAAAAGTCTGAAGAAAACTCAAAAGATTCTCCTATTGAAAATGCTCTGGACAACTTAATAAGTTATGAGGAACCCTCACATAAAAGATTTCCTAAAATCACTTCACCACATCCAGAAGATGTGATTATAGGAAAAAAAAGACCCCATAAGAACAAGATCCTCTCTTAGAAATAATGAAGAACCACTGTTTGGATTGGTCTCTTTGATTAAACCAACCTCAATAGATGAAGATCTTCAAGACAATGATTGGATTATAGCTATGCAAGAATAACTTAATCAATTTACCAGAAATGACATATGGGATCTAGTTTCAAGATGGGTATTCAGAAACAAGCTAAATGAGCAAGTAGAAGTTGTCAGAAACAAGGCACGATTGGTTGCACAAGGTTATAATGAAACCTTTTCCCCAGTCTCCAGGTTAGAATCTATTAGATTATTAATTTATTTTGTTGTTCAAAATAACATCACTTTATATCAAATGGATGTTAAGAGTGCATTCTTAAATGGTTACATAGAAGAAGAAGTTTATGCACGTCAACTTCCGTGTTTTGAAGATTCAAAATATCCTGAACATGTTTTTAAATTGAAAAAATCTTTATGCGGTTTAAAACAAGCTCCCAGAGCTTGGTATCAACGTTTAAGTAACTTTCTTTTAGAAAATAATTTTACCAGAGGGAATGTGGACACAACCTTGTTTCGAAAAACATTTAAAAATGATATTTTAATTTTTCAAATATATGTAGATGATATTATTTTTGGAACTTCTAATGTTTCTTTTGGAAGAGAATTTTCTAAGTCTATGCAGGAAGAATTTGAAATGAGCATGATGGGAGAACTCAAATTCTTTATGGGAATTCAAATAAATCAGTCTCCAGAAGGTACTTACATACATCAAACAAAGTATGTTAAAGAACTTCTGAAGAAATTCCAGCTATTAAAAAGTAAAGAAGCAAAAACACCAATGCATCCTACATGCATTCTGGGAATATATAAGGTAAGTAAGAAAGTAGATCAGAAGCTCTACAGAGGTATGATTGGATATCTTCTTTACCTAACTGCGTCTAGACCAGATATATTATTTAGTGTTTGTTTATGTGCAAGATTCCAACCAGATCCTAGAGAATCTCACTTAACTGTTGTTAAGCAAATTCTGAGGTATTTGAAAGGTACTACTAATGTTGGATTGTTTTACAAAAGATCCAAAGATTTTAAATTAGTAGGTTATTGTGATGCTGATTTTGCTGGAGATAGAGTAGAACATAAGAGCACCTCTGGAAGCTATTAGTTTTTGGGTGAAAACTTGATCTTCTTGTACAGAAAGAAGCAAGCCACCATTGCACTATCAACAACAGAGGCAGAGTATGTAGCAACTACAGGCTGTAGCGCGCTCTGCTATGCAGGGCCAGTGAATTCTTTTAAAATTTCACTTGGTTTTCGTTTTTCCCACTTTCACCAAGGCTTTTTGTATTGAATAAAATTAGTATTGTTTTTCTAATTCTTTTGTTGTTGTTTGGACTCAAATTTTGGTTCGGTAACTTGAAAACTTTTGAGGTGATTTTCCGAGTTTGATCATTTCAACTCGCAGATGTATGGTAATGATAATTTTCAAAGTTGTTACACGTCAGGTACTCGTTTATCGCTTTCTATAGCATAACATGTTTAGGAAATTTACCATTTATATAATTACCATGCTATTCATTCTTTTTGCATTACTTGCTCATGAATTGAATCACTTTAGTACCATTTTTAACCATAAATGTGAGGAAGCTTTCCATTGTTTACATATGAGAGTCAACATTCTTGTTTTAACTAGATTTTATTATGCTTAATCTTTTATTTTGTGTTGATTGTATGATTGCAAGAAAATGATCAAGGAATTTTGTTGGTTTTGAGCATAACTACCTTGGCCAAATATTCTATTCACCTTGTGAGTGTGTGAACGTTTGTTTGCCCCTTTGAACTTGTATCAACATCCATTTTTATTTGACCTTGATGCTTATCTATGAGTGTCAATTCACCTTTTTTGTATGGATGTTGATTTCTTTGTTTCTTTAACCCTCAACTAAATGTTGTTGTATGAATTTTTACCTTGCCTTAGAAAGTAGGGAGTATTCACGTAATGATGTTGGTTGAATTCAAGTTGGGGAGAGGAATGTTTATATACGTATATTGTGGTTGGTATGAGGTTAAGAGAAAAGAAAAAGAAAATAACAAAAAATGTGAAAAAGAAAGATTAGAAAAAGAAAGATTTAGTTATTCTGTATATATGTTTAGTGGCACTTATCGGTTCTTTTGTTGATATTCTTCGAATAAATCCCCTGCTTTTGGTATAAATGTGTACATAATAGAATAATTGATTTTTTGTGTAAATATTGTATCATTTGATAGTTTTTCATCTATTATATAGGTATTCATTCATAATTGGAGCATTGAGTAATAAAGTGTCGAAGACACGGCTTGAAACGCGCGATTTGAGCAACTCATTAACGAATAAGGCTCAAAATCAAAGAATTAAAATCAACAATTTGATTGATATTTTGTCATGGTTAGGTAGGAAATTTAATAAGATTTCCAACGCTTCAAACTGGGCGCAATTCCGAGTTACGGTTCTCAAGATATGGCAAAAACAAGATGCTGATATTTTTCATGACAGCACAGACCGCGCTTAGCGCGAATACCGGGCTTAGCGCGCCCTGCAATTTCAAAATTCTTTAAAAGGGGCTAAAAACACATTTTTAGGTTATTGGTTGGTTATTTTTGAGTGCCAACACCATCAACATCATTTTTTTGATAGATTAGCTTAGAAAACAACATTGGAGCTTGCATTTGGATGATCCGGAGTCGAATCCCTCGTCGATTGGTGTTGACAAACCAAGAAATGTTTGGTTCCTCTTCTTCTCTTCTCTTTGTAATCTATTTTGTTGGGTTTTGTATGGATATCTACTCATAACTCATGTATATTTGTCGCCTTTGACGTTGTATAAAGCTTGCTTTATGAATCTGTGTTGGTGATTGTCTTAGGTTTTTACTCTATGTTAGGGATTTGAGCTTTACTAGAGATAGATTGCTTAGATTCTTTCCTAGGATGATTATCTGTTAGTTTCTGAATGCTTGAAATGGGTTTAGAGATGACATTCACTATAGAGTATCTGAACTTAATGCCTCTGCGTTGGTGATGTATGCCAAAGATGGGTATGGAGGTGACGCAGTTGACTTCTGTGTTGTTGAGATAGGCCAGAAATGGATATTGAGATGATTTGGGAGGATTCTCAATTTGGGGTTAGAAATAACTTAGGTTGTGAGAGGTATGTGATGACACGGACGAGTATCGTAGGCCGAGTATGACATGGGTGGTAGATTTAAGTTTGTGACGGGTAGTTTACATTTGTTCCAGACAAGTTGTCTATCCTTTATACTTTTTGTTCATTTGCTTTTCGTCTTTTATTTTCATTTCTTTTAATCTCAAACTCATTAACGGTAGAATTATCGAACGACGAATCAATAACCAATCTCTGTGGACACGATACGATATAACCTAACCGGTATATATCACCTGGTAAAAATAAATACCAACTCTTTGCTTGCCGTTCTACCGTAGCAACACTAAACAATTTTGCTATGTTCAACGCTGGTGATCATGATGATAATATTAAAGAATACATCAAAAGATGCAAAAAGAAGGGCATTCCAATTGATCCAGCATGGCTTCAAGGAAGAAGTTCACCAAGTCCAGTCAAGAAAACAAAGAAAAGAAAAGCAGATAGAGAGGGTACTTCTACAAGACGCAACAAGACTCAGAAGAAGAAGACCACAGGTACATCTTCTGACCCCATTTCTGTCGTAAATTCTGAAAATATAGTAACATCTGTTTCACACACCACTCAAACTTTTAACCCTACTACACCACAAAATGGGTAACTTAAATGTAGATATCGACCTTACCACTTCACCAGACCTTCAAGAAATCAATCCTCCAATGGATCAAGTGTTATTTGACATAGATAACTTTGATGTTTCAAACACAGATGTTCCACACCAAACAATTCCCACACAATCCTCACCACTCATCACTCCATTCACTTCACAAAACTCTTAACAGGAAATTCCTGTTTCTGCTTCCCACCAAACTAATCCAAATATTTCCTCTAAAGCACCACCTAAACACCACTTCCACCACCATTTCAAACACCCCCCATAAGACCGTTGTCACCAAAATCCACTGAATGGTATGATGGATCTTGGAGATTGACAGGAATAAATGTGCCTCTGAACACTCAATCTCCTTTCTTCACTCTTCCATCCACGAATATTTTTATTGTGTCTAAGTCTCTACATTACATTCCCACTTCATTTTCTTAACCTACCATCACACCTCTCTCTCCAGAACTTCCACCACCTAACTGTCCAGAACTTCCACCAACTCATTCCTCTGACCAAACCACCATCTCTATAGAACTTTCACCAACTCACTCTCCATAACAAACCACCATCTCTACAAAACTTCCACCACCTCACTCTCTAGAAAATCCTGTCAATCCATCCTTTGAATCCTCACCTTCCCTACCAAATGCACCTTCCCCACAAAATTCACCTTCCACTCCAGAACCTCTAAACCATCAAACATCTGTGTTATACACCAAAATTTTCACTCCCACTTCTCAAGACAATTCACATCTCCATACTTAAAGATTTCACAAGGGTTGACCAGACAAACCCTTTTCTAAGCAATCAATCCAAACTAGGGTTTTGATTCTCTCAAGTCATAATGAATTTCCAAGGCTCCAAGTGGTCATAATACCTCATAATATGCTTCAAGGGATCACCATGTCAAGTTTTAAGCCTTACAAGTCAAATTTCTCATCCAATTGCTCAGATGGTTAAAAATCAACTGAATTGTACAGAAAGTCATTTGTGGTAAACATACAGTCAAACTTCATAAATTTATGGTCAACATCAATATTTTGAAGTAATATTCATCATTTGATCAAGGGTTGACCATGATTCCTCAAGGAAAGTCAAGATTTGATCAAAAGTCAATGTTTCTAAATTAGGGTTTTTCAAACAAAAGTCAACAGAACTTTGACCAAGCATAACATTCGCATACTTTATCAGAATTTTTTCCGCCAAAGCTCATTTTGATGGGAATTCAATTCTCTACAACTTCATGTCTCACAAGCTTTGGCAAAAAATGCTTCATTTGGAAGTTATTGATCAAAACATTACAGGTCTTTTTAAAAGTCAACAAAAAGTCATCTTTTTGCTAAGAAGTGTTCATGAACATGAAAACTTCAATGAAGAAGAAACTAAAAAGAGTGTTTAAAGGACATCCTGAGATTTCTAAAAAGTCCAAGAACACTAAAAAATGTTGAAAATTGAGCAAGATACAATTTGTGCAAGTTGGGCATTTTTGAGGAGGTGCATGAAGAGAAATACTTGAGAAAATCAAATTTTCTCTAAATGGGCCTAAATATTCTTGATTCAAACTTGTTTCTAATCTCAATTAGAACCTCAAAGCCAAATGTCACGCCCTTGAGCTTTTTATTTTATTTATTTTAATTTTTTATTCATTTAAAGTCAATTTAATTAAAATAAAATAGCAAAATAAAATCAATTAATGCAAGATTGAATATTTCACATTCTTGAGGTCCAAGATACTCGTTAAATAGCCAAATTTTCGAAAATATATGATTGGCATGAGATTTGTACAGGATTGGAAGCATTTGATGCAAATTGAAGAGATTGACAAATCAAATATTTTCTCATTGAATGGGATATATTTTCTCATCAATTCTTGACCTAATTCAGTCTATTATATATACATATGAATTCCAGATGCCAAAGGACGAAAATTCTTGCCTCCAAGAACCCTAGAAAACTTGCAAAAAACCGTGTCATTCGAGCAACTTGGAGCTAGAGTTTTGGATCGATCCAGGCCATTCCAAACATTCAAACAGCTTCCTGGAGGTCCTCTGAAGCATTCCAACCATTCACAAGCCATCCAAACATCCAGAATCGCAAGAACACGATCACGGTTTGCACCTTCTATTTCAAAACCGGTTTCGTTAATTCATACACTTTCAACTTAATTTGTTTGCATGTTCATGTTTGTATGGCTATTTCGATGCTTTCTAGATAGTTTGATTGGAGTTTAGACGCAGGTACGAAGAGATGCCATTGTAAGGGTTTAAAACCTCCAATTGGGGTTTTCTAATCGAGGTGAAATTGGACGAAACCAATGATACCATCGTGTTCAGAAGATCAAACCAAGTTGATCCATGTCCTCACAACAAATTTATATTGCATATTTTGTGACTTGTGATTTTTGCAGGGATGTAGTGACGCGCGAAACTGTCACTAAAGGTTCTAGCTACGAACCAAAATTGTAGCTAAAACCCTGGAAAATTCAAACGGGGAAGCCGACCCCTGCGCACGTTTTTGTATTTTAATTATTTTTCAGTTTTCAATTCCGCTTATAATCTTATCGCCAGACACTAACACCAAAAATTGGCTTGGTAAAGGAGGCGCGCGTATGACATATGGGGCAGGGGTTCGATCCCTGGCTACCCCATTATTTTTACACCTTTTACGAACTAACCTTATTTTTTCTTATTTTATTCATATTTTCTTTTCTATTTTATTTCTTTTCAAAAGTTTTTTAATATAACAAAGTAACCCTAAAAATCATTTCATTTTTGCATTTAGGTCAGAAAAATGCTTATTTAATTTTTTACATTAAAAAATCTTATTTTTCACTTTTATTTAAATTAATTGTTAATTAACCATCAAATTAACCTTTAATTAGTTTTATCTATTAAAATCAATTCACAAAAATTCTCAAAAAATATTTTCTTATCTAATTAGGTTGACTAACCCTAAAAAACATTTTTCTGACATGAAAATGTATTTTCTACTAACATAATTTGTTCTTATTTCCAATTCAATCTTTCTCGCGATATCTTTTGTCTGATTATTATTGCTTACAGGACGAACAACTAGGATTTAAATTCCTCACTCTTTTTCACTATTATGTAACTGCTCATGGGATGTAATAGATAATTAGGATTTACTTTCCGCACTCCTAATTATGTATCTTCCCCGAAGCCATGTAATACCGTAGGACATTTACGTTTCTGCACTTTTACTTTCCGCATTTTAATTTCTGTACATATTTATCTACTAGCTAATAGGATTGTATGGCAAGATAAAATCAACCCTAGATCACCTCTAATTCAAGACTAATATATTTGAATACAACACACTTTTGCACTCACTCACACCTTAGGGTATCCTCTCTCGTTGCCTTACGAACAAAACATGGTCATGTCCCTCGAATGTAGGGATATCTTAGCACAGTTGCCTACAAACAATATCATCACAGTCCCTTCGAATCAAAGATCATGGTCCCTCGATGACCCTCGATTGTTGCCTATAAATACATGATCTCCTCCCTCGGTTGTTGCCTACGAAAAGTGATGATCATCCCTACGAATATGCTAAGGTATCCCTACATGTTGCCTTCTATGACCATACGATGACCCTTCGGACGTCCCTTTACATCCAAAGGATAGAGTTACCTACCAACTAATGGTATGGATAGAGCTACCCTAAAGGAAAGCAAAATAACATGGAAACGACCATTCTGAGTAGGTAATAAGACTCTTTTGCTTGCTCCAGTCAATTCAAAAATACTTTTTCACACCTCACACTTACTTTCAAAAATATTTTCGAACACTTTTTATACATTCCAACATGACTCATTACAAAGTTAAACACCTTTCCAAGACAAAACATTTCCAAACACTTCGTATACATTCCAGCGAGAATCGTTACGAAGTCATAGAGAAATGCCTTTCAAAAACATCTTTTCAAACACACACACAGAAAACAAATTTCAAAGTGAGCTAAGCAATTAAGAGCCCGCAGATAACTACAGATGGAAAGGGTGATAACACCTTCCCTTTTCATAATTTCCTCTCGTACTCACAATCTAACAAAGGTCTTTTCATGTTCTTTTCACCTTCCCTTAATTGGATAAAATAAAAGTCGGTGGCGACTCTTGCTATCCGCAACATTTGCGGTAAAACGCAAAACAGACAAGTCAGTTCTCCCACCGTGTTACAATTTGACTTTCTAAGGACTGTAGTTGATCTTGAATCACTACCCAAAAAAAAAGTTGTTCCCAAACCTGTTCACACAGATGTTAGTATACTTTTACATAAATTTGAAATAGAAATGCAGGGTTGGATAGAACTGCTGAAGGAAGACTGTGCCAACAACCTGAACCCAGCTGCATCTGATGCTCTGTGGAAAACATTCAGAAGAAGATTCAACATTGAATCCCTCAAGCTCAAAGAACTGTGCTACTCTCATGTTCATGAGAAATTTACTGAGTGTTTGAATGGTTTGAAGACGGCTGTTTGGGATATTTGGAACAATAAGCCTCTACGGCAACTTGACAATGCTCTTTGGTAACCACCTTCTGACCCTATGGATATTTCTGATGATGAATCTTTTGACTCAAAAGTTGCTGATCCAAACTCTTTAGCAATGGTTATGTATCATCCACTTACTTTTCGTGCTAAAGATACCCGTAAGAAGGTGCCAACACTTATGATTGATCTTGACACACTTTTCTCAAGTGTCTTATGTACTGGAGCTGGTGGTTCTACTTCTAAGGCTATTTCTTCTAAAGATGCTGCTCCAACTTCTGTTGTGATGGAAACTCTGAAGGAGTTGAAGAAGGAAAATGAAGTTGTTCGTGAATTTCTGGACAACCAAGATGAGAATAACAAAGAGATCAAATCTTGGATGATGAAGAAAGAAGAATCCTCTAATGAAATCAAGAATCTTCTTCTATCCCTAGTCTCTCGTCAAACTTCGTCTTAGTCTCCTTGAAACTTTTGTGCATCTGTTTTTGAATATTGTTTTTGTTGTTTTTTTAAAACCTCTGTAACCATGCACTTTGGCATCTATATTAAAAAATATTGTATTGTTTTAAACGATTTTTATTATTTTTTATGCTTTTTGATTATGAAAAAAAGGGGAGAAACTTTTGATTTTGATCTGATTAAATATAACAGTTATTGGGACTAAGTGTCAAACATTTCTAACAAAAATACAAGGGTATTTGCTTTTGAAGTATGCAGGAATATCTAAGCTCTAAAAGAAAATTATGAAACGGAAAAATCTAAGCTCTAAACTCCAAGCTCTAAAATGAAAAGTTTGGAAAGCAAACTTTGAAAGAAAAGAACAAACTCGCGGAAGTTCTACCATGTATTTATTCTTTTCTAGTATTTATCTCAGGGAGAGATTATCTATCTTACGGGGATTTCACATAGATATACAAATTTTTTTAATTAAAATCTAAACGTTTTTGTCATTATCAAAAAGGGGGAGATTGTTAGAACATAGTTTGGTTCTAATCATATCTTAGAGTTTTGATGATAACAAGTGAAATAAATTTTGTATAGTAAATATGGTACTCTGATAAGTATTGGTTTCATTTCAAATGATGTTCTGACTCAAGCACTCTATAAAGTGAAATATCAAATAATGCTGAGCAGATAAAGAATTAGAAGTTCTAAAGATGAAAGGAACTTCTGAATACGCACACTGAAAGCAAATTCTGAAAGAAGCATGCATACGCAACCTCTGATAAGAGCAAGTTAAAACAACCTCTATTATAAGCTAAGATAAAACAGGCTTACAAAAGATAAAGAAAAATGAGTTATCAAGACGTCATCTTGTTGGATGCGGTATAGCAGGAAAGCAAAGAGTTGGTATTATTTTTACCGGGTGATATATACCGGTTAGGTTATATCGTATCATGTCCACAGAGATTGGTTATTGATTCCTCGTTCGACAATTCTACCGTTAATGAGTTTGGGATTAAATGAGTTAAAAATAAAACACAAAAATTAAATGAACAAAAAGTATAAAGGATAGACAGCTTGTCCAGAATGAATGCACATTACCTGTCACAGACTTAAATCTACTGTCCAATTATACTCAGCCTATGATACTCGTCTGTGTTATCACATACCTCTCACAACCTAAGTTATTTCTAACCCAAATTGAGAGTCATCCCGAATCACCTCGATAGCCATGTCTGGCTTATCTCAACAACCAGAATTCAACTACATCACCTCCATACCCATCTCTATCATACTTCACCAACGTAGAGGCATTAAGATCAGATACTCTAAGTAGATGTCATCTCTAAACCCATTTCTAGAATTCAGAAACTAACCGATAACCTTCCTAGGTAAGAATCTAAGCGATCTATCTCTAGCAAAGCTCAAATCCCAAACATAAAGTAAAAACCTAAGACAATTACCAACACAAATTCATAAAGCAAACTTTATACAACGCCAAGGGTGACAAATATACATGTGTTCAAAGTAAATATACAAACATAACCAACAAAATAGATAAATACAAAGAGAAGAGAGGAGATACACTACTCATTTACACCGATTTGTCAGAGCCTATCGAAGAGCAATCCACCTCCAATCATCCATGAGCAAGACCCTAGTGTTGTTTTCGAAGCTAATCTATCAAAAACTATATGAGTGATGGAATTGGGAGATAAACCTCACAACCAAAAACCATACTCCCAAAATTGAAAATGAAAAGGAAAGATAAAGAAAATTTGTTCCACAAGAATCTCCCTGCGAAACAAAGCATCGCCCGACAAACCTTCTTAAAACTTGGCCCAAATTACGCCATGTCCTCAACCTGACCAAAATATCTATCATCTCCTGGCGACGGTTAGCTTCGCCCGACGACATCTCTTTTCCATGCCCAGCGACCAACAGCGAAATAAGGCAGGGCAAAATCCCAAAATTGATCATCTTCGCGCTCCACCGTCTTCCAGCGACGCAGAAGCGATGGCCATCACCTGGCCATCGCTCGACGAAATCTATCAGTCCAACAACTTTTGTTACTTTTCCTGCATAACTTCCAATGCCTCAATCTTTTAGCCTTATTCCTTTATTGATCAACTTGCATCTTGGAGCTCCATTTGGACTTTATTCTCAATGCTCCAATAATGCAACAAATACGTACAAAATATATACAAAACTAATCAAACGGTACAATATGCACACAAAATGCACTAAAACGTATTTACAACAAAAAGCATGGTTATTCAACGATATTAACAACAAAAGAATAGATAAGTGCCACAAAACATATATACAAAATAACTACATTTTGGCACTGATCAACTCTCCCCAACTTGACACATTTTTGTCCTCAAACAAAGTCAAATAACTCAAAGAAATAAAGAATAATAATCAAAGAATCACGAATCAACAAGTTTTTGAAACAGAAAACAAATGTATGGTTCAAACAAAACCGTACACGACAAAATACAAACTTATCACTATCCTACAACGATAACATATAAACAAAATAAATTCTAAGTACAAAAATCATGCAAAAAATTCTAGAACAAAACAAGCTCAATCATGAATCACACGTAGCAAAAATTCATCGGTAGATGAAGAACACACAAAGGTGAGGGACAAAAAACACTCATTCACAATCTTGCAAACAAAATACTAAATTATGCATTCATCCAAAAACGTATTGAAAATACAAATGCAAGAATCACAAGGGCTTTTCAAGGTTGTAATGTGGCTTTGTTAACAAACAAGTGATAAGTCCTAAAGCTTATCGAAACAAAAACTTGCTTAAACCTAAGGGAGTGATCAACTCACAATGTTCCAAGAAATATAATTCCAATCAAACTTCTTCTTCATCACAAATTGTCAAATCAAAACACCTCACTTATTAACACAACATTATTCATACTCTTTTTTTTCTTTTTCAAAGCTTTTTTTCTTTTTTCTCTTTCTTTTTTTCTAATTTTTTTTCTTTTCTTTTTCTTTTTCTCAACCTCATACCAACCACAACATAAGTACATAAACATTCTTCTCCCCAACTTCAATTCAACCAGTATTAATGTGTGAATACTCCCTACTTTCTAAGGCAAGGTAAAAATCCATACAACAACATATAGTCGAGGGTTCAAGAAACAAAGAAATCAACATCCATAAAAAAAGGTGAATTGACACTCATAGACAAGCATCAAGTTCAAATAAACATGGATATTGATAAACGTTCAAAGGGGTTAACAAAGGTTCACACACTCACAAGGTGAATTAAATATTTTGCCAAGGTAGTTATGCTCAAAATCAAACAAAATACCTTGACCCTTTTCATGCCATCATACAATCAACACAAAAAAAAAAGATTAAGCATAATAAAATCTAGCTAAAACAAGAATTGTGGCCTTCAATATGTAAACAATGGAAAGCTTCCTCACATTTATGGTTAAAAAGGGGAACTAAAGTGATTCAATTCATGAGCAAGTAATGCAAAAAGAATGAATGACATGGTAATTATACAAATGATAAATTTCCTAAACATGTTATGCTATAGAAAGCGATAAACAATTACCTGATGTGTACCAACTTTGAAAACTATCATTACCATACATCCGCGAGTTGAAACGATTAAACTCGAAAAATCACAAAAATCCTAAAAGTTACCGGACCAAAATTTGAGTCCAAACAATTCTAAAAGAATTAGAAAAAAAAATTTACAAAATTTACAACAAATAAAACTCCTTAAGCTAAACACGACAAGCTTGCTGATAACACAATTTGACAAAACAAAACGAATACAATTAACAATACAAAAAACTTGGTGAAAATGAATTAACAAGTTAAAAAATGAAGATTTGAAATTAAGAGCAAGTCCTATTTCAACTTGTTAAAACACAAGCCACCATATACATAAACAAAACAAACAAAAACATACTTGTTTTATGTCGTAAGCTCGATGCCTTTATTGTGCGGGCACCAGTAACCTGCTCTCGTCATGCCATGGTATTGAAACACCGCATAAACCTAAAAAAGTTCCCTAACAACCATACAACAAACGTTACGAATACGAGACAACTTACAACAATACTTGAAAACAAGGAAAATTGCACATATGAACAAGTACGGAAAGTAAACACACAACATGTACAAGTAACAATATAAAAGTTCATATACAAAGTCTATACAACATATACATTAGTTACAAAACTCAAAAACAACGGAACTATCGCAATATAGAAACAATAAAACCAGTCCCCGGCAAAGGCGCCATTTTGTTGGATGCGATATAGCAGGCAAGCAAAGAGTTGGTATTATATTTACTGGGTGATATATACTGGTTAAGTTATATCGTGTCATGCCCACAGAGATTGGTTTTTGATTTGTCATTCGACAATTCTACCGTTAATGAGTTTGGGATTAAATAAGTTGAAAATAAAAGACAAAAAGTAAATGAACAAAAACAATAAAGCTAAGAGAGGTTATCCGAAACGAATGCACACTACCTGTCACAGACTTAAATCGATCGTCCAATTATAGTCAGTCTACGATACTCGTCCGTGTTATCACATACCTCTCACAACCTAAGCTATTTATAACCCAAATTGAGAATCCTCCCGAATCACCTCGATAGCCATGTCTGGCCTATCTCAAGAACCAGAATTCAACTGCGTCACCTCCATACCCATCTCTAGCATACTTCACCAACACAGAGGCATTAAGATCAGATACACTAAGTAAAAGTCAGCTCTAAACCCATTTCTAGCATTCAGAAACTAACAGATAACCATGCTAGGTAAGAATCTAAGCGATATATCTCTAGTAAAGCTCAAATCCCTAACATAGAGTAAAAACCTAAGACAATTACCAACACAGATTCATAAAGAAAACTTTATACAACGTCAAGGGCGACAAATATACATGTGTTCAGAGTAAATACACAAACATAACCAACAAAATAGATAAATACAAAGAGAAGAGAGGAGATACACTACTCATTTACACCAATTTTTCAGAGCCTATCAAAGTGCAATCCACCTCCAATCATCTATGAGCAAGACGCTAGTGTTGTTTTCTAAGAAAATCTATAAAAAACTATATGAGTGATGGAATTGGGAGCAAAACCTCACAACCTAAAACCATAGTTCCAAAATTGAAAATGAAAAGGAAAGATAAAAAAAATCTGTTCCGCAAGAATCGCCCAACAAAATAAAGCATAGCCCGACGAACCATCTTATAAACATGGCCCAAATTAAGCCACGTCCTCAACCTGACCAAAATATCTACCGTCGCCCGATGACGGTCAGCTTCGCCCAGCGACATCTCTTTTACTCATCCAACGACCAGCAGCAAATCAAGGCTGGGAAAAATCCCAAAATTGATCATCTTCTCGCCCCACCGTCTCCCGGCGACGCAAAAGCGATGGCCCTCGTCTGGCCATCGCCCGTCGAAATGTATCAGTCCAACAACTTTTGTTGCTTTTCCTGCCTAAATTCCAATGGCTCAACATTTTAGCCTTATTCCTTTATTGATCAACTTGCATCTTGGAGCTCCATTTGGACTTTATTCTCAATGCTCCAATAATGCAACAAATACCTACAAAATATATATAAAACTAATCAAACGGTACAATATGTACACAAAACGAACTAAAATGTATGTACAACAAAAATCGGGGTTATTCAACGATATTACAACAAAAGAATAGATAAGTGCTACAAAATATATATATATATATATATATATATATATATATATAAATAATAACTACATTTTGGCACTTATCAATTCTCCCCAACTTGACACATTGTTTGTCCTCAAACAAAGTCAAATAACTCAAAGAAACAAAGAATGATAATCAAAGAATCATGAATCAATAGGTTTTTGAAACGGAAAACAAATGTATGGTTCAAACAAAACCGTACACCACAAAATACAAACTCACCACTATCCTACAACGATAACATATAAAAAAAATAAATCCTAAGTACAAAAATCATACAAAACATTCTAAAACAAAACAAGCTCAATCATGAATCACACCTAGCAATAATTCATCGGTAGATGAAGAACTCACAAAGGTGAGGGACAAAAAACACTCATTCACAATCTTGCAAACAAAATACTAAATTATGCATTCATCCAAAAACATATTGAAAATACAAATGCAAGAATCACAAGGGCTTTTCAAGGTTGTAATGTGGCTTGGTTAACAAACAAGTGATAAATCCTAAATCTAATCGAAACAAAAACCTGCTTAAACCTAAGGGAGTGATCAACTCACAAATTTCCAAACAATATAATTTCAATCAAACTTCTTCTTCATCACAAATTGTCAAACCAAAACACCTCACTTATTAACACAACATTATTCATACTCTTTTTTTTCAAAGCTTTTTCTCTTTTTTCTCTTTCTTTTTTTCTACAAATTTTTTTCTTTTCTTTTTCTCAACCTCATACCAACCACACCTTAAGTACATAAACATTCTTCTCCCCAACTTGAATTCAACCAACATTAATGTGTGAATACTCCCTACTTTATAAGGCAAGGTAAAAATCCATACAACAACATATAGTCGAGGGTTCAAGAAACAAAGAAATCAACATCCATAAAAAAAAGGTGAATTGACACTCATAGACAAGCATCAAGTTCAAATAAACATGGATATTGATAAAAGTTCAAAGGGGTTAACAAAGGTTCACACACTCACAAGGTGAATTGAATATTTGGCCAAGGTAGTTGTGCTCAAAATCAAACAAAATGCCTTGATCCTGTCATACCCCAATTTTTGACCTAAGATACCACCTTATATCATTCACATGTGCATCATTGCATCACTAATAGTTTTAGAATAGGATATATCGTGCGTGTGTTCCTAAAGCTAAATTAGGGTTTTATCAAAATTTCATTTGTTCAAGATATGATCCATTAGGGTTTGATTCTCCACTCCCCTAAATTTATCTATCTTAACAAATCATCAACATTTGATCTTCAAATTCCCAACTTTTTCTCATGATCTACCTTGATTCGACCAATTAGGGTTTTGATCGAAGATAGTGAATCACTGACTTTCTGCTCAATGAATGACCTATTTGCTTGGAGATTGATCTTAACACCATCAATGCAACATCTTGACCTAATTTCTTGGTTCAAAACATTCCAAAATCCATGTTTCTTCAACAGACAAATTCTGAATCATCTGATGAAAATTCAACTGTTCAAAAAAGTCAAACTTTGACTTTTGGTCAACTTTTTCAAATCCAAATTTTTTCAATCATAAAATCATTTCAAATACTCCATCATGATCATAGAAATCAAGAAATGTGAAAAAGTAAACAAAAAGTCAAGATTGAAATTTTTTCTAACACGTAGAAAAAATTTCGAGTGTTAAAAACATGATTTTTCCTCACTTTCATGGCCATTTTTCACCTAGATCCATTTTGATTCAAGAAAAACTAAAAACATGAAAGTTTTATATCTTGTTACAATCTTTCCAAAATGTCCAAGAACTTGCAAAAACACCTTTTGTAGCTAAGGTTTTGACCTTGAAACATAGAGCTCCATAGCAATGAATTTTCGAGTCATTCATCAAAATTACAAGTTATTTTGCAACTTTCTCCCTTCTAGAAGCCTTGTCACCAAATGAGATAGGATTTAAGGGATAAAAATATGATTATCAATGATTAGGAAAGGTTAGAAGCACTTGAGTTTTTTAACCATGGTAAAGAAAGATTCCATTTGCATTTAATGAAGAATATTCCTTTCTTACACCTAAGCTTCCAAGTTGCAAACTATTCAAGCTTATCTTGCCTTACCATTCAAGTTCCTTGGCCTATAAATAGAGGTCACTTCTTCATTCAAAATCACACCAAAACAATTCCAAACTTTTTTTCTCACTTCTTTCTTATTTTGCAAGTTTCTAAGTTTTCAAAGAGGTTAGAATTCCAAATTGCAATTCTTGCAAGTTCTAACCAAAGGTGTCATTCAAACATCTTCTAAACACCATTTAGAAATTGTTTGAAACTTCAAATCATCATAAAATAAGCCAAGAGTCAGTTTTCTCCAGAAAACTTCATTTGTGCAAGTTTAAGCCAAAACTTCCAAATTTCCATTCCACTCGTGCTTGTTCTAATCTTTCACTTCAGACACACTCTATACAACATATAGAGACTGTCCAAACACTTAAACCAGTTCTGGAACAACTCCATCATCATCCTCCATTTCAAAACCAACAGCCTGCAACTTGACTCAGGTAGGAGGAATCAGAGAGCTTAAAAGTAAACTAAGTGTTGGAATACACTCAGTGATACTCAAGGAAGCTCACAGGATCATTAAACAACTTCTGGAAACACTTCGGCAAGGAATTCGATTTTAGCTTCAAGAGGTAAGTAACTTCAACTTTGAACTCTTTGATTTCTGAATTCCAACTCAAATATTGCTTGGCCATCTTGTTTCTGCACATATGAGGATCATAAACCCTCAATCAATTGCTTGAATTGTTGCACAAACACGATTTCACAATCAATTTTCAAAACTAGGGTTCATCTGTTTTCGTTCAAAATCAGTCACCCTACACTTAAAATAAATGGAATTAATTTCCACCATCATGTTCCTGGTGAAAATCCGAGCAAGTTTGATGTTTGGATAGTGCAATTTCATTGAGAAATTAAGAATCCATGGATCAAATAAGGATGGAAGAAGAAGATAAGTTGCGCGCATTTTCTGATCTTTCTGGAAATTTAAAATCACGGTTTCTAATATATATTTGTGGTTAGAGTTAAGTTAACAGATGTATTACCGCCCAGTTTCAAAGACGCTTAAGTCTCTTGCTCGCCTCAAGGCCTGTGGTTCGAATCCCGGACCTTTTTAATAAAATCTCATCCCTTCGCATCACCACTCTCTCATTCCTTCAGAAGCATCACCTTCTGACGCTCACTCCTATAGAAGCATCAACTTCTGACCCCTTCAGAAGCACAACTTCTGACTCCCTTAAGATGCTTCAACTTCTGACTCCCTTCAGAAGCTCAACTTTTGACTCCCTTCAGAAGCTTCAACTTTTGATTCCCTTGTTAAGGACCAAATTGTAGTTATTTTGTACATGATTTTGTGGTCCTTAACAATACCTTTTCATATAATTAGTATTATTTATTCTAGTATTTTGGTTTAATTAGGTTTTTATTTAGTTTTGTTTAATATATATTATTTAACTTATTTAACTTTCAATTGTAGGATTTTATTGACTAATTCTCCCAAGCTTGGATTCAAGTATTTTGAAGAGCTTTAGGGATGATTCTTTTTGAAGATATTTTTGGATGAAGGAAGCATGCTACAGGTCGCGCATAGCTTAAAAGCGTCTCGAAATTCGTAAAAGGATGACCCATGCTTTCACCTTTTGGCCACCAACCCATCACTTCCAACTGACTTTTGGCTTGTAAAAGGGAGAAACAACACTTCATCATAATTATCTTTTCATCTTTGTAAATCTAGGGCAAGAATTGTAAAGGGAACATATAGCTTTTCTTCTTGATCTCTTGATTTTCATCATTTCTACCAACAATCATGAGAGCAAGCAACCATGGAAATGAGTGGCTAAGCTCTTTTTGTGTCAAGATTAGAGGTAGTTGATCTATATAGTATGTATTTCCTTTAATCCATTTGTGCATCAACATGGTTGATGATTAATATAGTTGAATATCTTTGTTCTTCATCTTTATGCTTTGAGTTTTGCTTGAAAAAGAATACTTCAAAGTAGACTTAGGATATTCATCCTCTAATGAACAAATGCTAGGGATAGATTTGTGTGTTAGTGTTTAAAAAATATTGAACTTAATGATTATCATGTCAATAGTTGTAGTGAGGAATCATGCAAAGATTAACATGATAACATTCACAATCTTGGTGGGAAATCCACAAGATTGAGAGGATATGTATTTGTAGAAATCATCTATTATGTTCATCACTTGATTAATTGAATATGTATGAAACTAGATCAATGAAACTAATCTTGACATGCCTCTATATTTGAAAACAAACTCCAACTCTCTCTTGAATCCAAACCATAACTCTCTTTTAAAAACATTGATTTAGTTATTTGTTTGGAAACTCATGGTTCTAGTAGAGTAGATAACAAACCCTTTGGTTACCTAATCTTAAAATACACTTTCCTATTGAAAGACTGCAACATACACCAATCCCTATGGAATCGATAATTAAAAATACTTTGTTCGCGGAGAAAACCTACAACAAAATGGCGTCGTTGCCGGGGATTGGCGTTTGATGTTGTTAGTATAGCAATAGTTGTGTGTTTTAAGACAATTTCTTCTAATCTCTCTTTGTTTCTTTTGTGTGGCTAGACTTTTTCAGGAATTAGTTTATGCGGGGAAGCATTCCGGCCGACCAACTCCTTTTCGATCCCGAAATTGAAAGGACGGCTAGAAGACTTAATAGTAGTGCTAAAAGAAGAAAAAGACAAGCTAGGCAAAGGCAAGAAAGAGGAGAAAGAGGAGAAGCATCTACTTCTTCAACACCACCCGTGTTTGGAGGAGTCACCACTATGGCGGAGAATCAACCACAACCACCACCACCACCACCGCGGGGGCCGTGTGTCAATAGCCCTCGTCACAATGCTTAATTTTCCCGACAAGCAAATGCAAGGGTCGCGGAAATGAAAACGGGCTTGCTTCAACTTCTCTATGCAAGTCCTTTTCATGGCCATGACCATGAAGATCCTTACACTCACCTTACTAAGTTTTATGAGATCGCGGGAGCGGCCGGGGCTCCGGAAGACCAAGAAGAACAATACTTCCAAAGGCTTTTCCCTCATTCTCTAGTGGGAAAGGCAAAAGATTGGTATCTTGATCAATTGCAAGAGACAATGACTAATTGGAATGTTTTGGAGGAAAAATTCCTTGAACGATTTTTCCCTCAATCACGTTTCATGGAGGCAAAGACCGTTATCTCGGTATTTTCACAAGGAGTAAACGAGCCTTTGAATCGGGCTTGGGAAAGGTACAAGTCTATGCTTAGGAAGTGTCCGAGCCATGGTTTTGACGAGCTCACTCAAATTCATATCTTCCGAAATGGTCTCCAACCGCAACACAAATTGTTGTTGGATGCCACGGCGGGGGGTTCTTTGATGGAAAAAACACCATATTAAGCAATCCAAATAATTGAGAAGATGGGTAGGAATGATCATCAAACTCAACATGATCAAGGAGGTGTACAAGTGAAAACGGGAGTTCTAGAAATTGGTTCGAGTCACGAAGCACTTGTGGCGCAAAACAAATTGTTTGCGAAGCAAGTTGAAGAATTGACAAAACAAATGGCTAGACTCCCTCAACAAATCATGGAGTTACAAGGAACATCAAGTAAGCAAGCCCACCAAATAGCTTGTTGTGAATTGTGTAAAGGAGATCATAAAACCGGATTTTGTCCCCCGGAAAATGAGGAAGCTAACTATATGGCCAACCAAGGGCAAGGGCACCAACAACGAGCTCCTTACCCTTATCAAAATCAAGGCCAAGGTTACCAACAAAGGGGTAACCAAATTTATCAAGGAGGGTGGAGACAAGATAACAATAATCAAGGAAGGAAAAATCCATATCAAACTCAAAATCAAAATCAAGCTCAACCGCAAAATCAACCTCAAAATCAAGTGAGATCTTCCAACATTCAAGACACTCTAGCTCAATTTATGCAAGCTTCTATGGCTAATCAAAAGAGCACAGAGGCATCTATGAAGAACTTGGAAACTCAAGTGGGGCAACTAGCTAAGCAACTTTCCGAACAAAAAGCTTCGACATCATTTTCTCCAACCACTCAAACAAACCCGAAGGAGTATTGCAAAGCAATTTTCACTATAAGTGGAAATGAGATGACGGATTGTGAAAGCGATGAAGATGTAGAGGAGGATAAATCAGAAGTTTTAGCTGAAAATGAAAAGGAGGATGGTGTAGTTGAAAAGGAGAAAGTAGAGGAGAAGAAGAAGAAAATGAAAAAGGGAAAAGAGAAGGAAGTTACTTATCCATTGAGAAGCCTACCATACTCTCACCTTCCCTCTAAAAAAATTGATTATGTTGATGTGGAGGGTAATTTAGTTGAAAATGATGTAGTAGTTGAAAAAAATAATGAAGATATAGAGGAGGATGAGTCGGAAGATTTAGTTGAAAAGAAGAACAATGACGTTGTAGGGGAGGCAAGCTTAGTTGAAAAGGGGAAAGAAAATGGTAAAGGAAGTAAAAGGAAAGAGAAGAATGCAAGAAAGAGTAAAAAGGGAAGTAAAGAAGAAAGCGCGACTCCCATTCCAAATTTACCTTACCCTCATTCGCTGTCAAAGAAGGAGAAGGCAAGACAATATGCTCGGTTTATGGATATTTTTAAACAACTTCACATAAACATTCCATTTTCCGAAGCATTGGAGCAAATGCCGAAATATGTGAAATTTATGAAGGATATGCTCACAAGGAAGAAGAGGCACAAGGATAAGGAGACGATATTACTTGACGCTAATTGTAGTTCCATACTCAAGCAAGCTCTTCCAGTGAAAGAATTCGATCCGGGGAGTGTAACGTTGCCGGTGGCCATTGGAGAGACATTCAAGGGTAATGGCTTGATCGATGTAGGGTCTAGCATCAATTTAATTCCGTTATCCATTGTTAAAAGATTAGGGAATGTTAAAATGGAGTCTACAAGAATGACTTTGCAACTAGCCGACAAGTCAACCATTTCACCGTATGGAGTGGTTAAAGACATGGTTGTAAAAGTGGACAAGTACTTGTTTCATGTGGATTTTGTGGTAATTGACATGAAGGAGGATCGAGATATACCATTGATTCTTGGAAGACCATTCATGAAGACGGCTCGCATGATGATTGATGTCGACAACAAGATTATGAAAGTGAGAGTGCAAGATAAAGAGGTTGCTTTCAAGCTTTTTGAAGGAACAACGCATACCAAGGTCAAACTTGACGTTTCTCGAAATGATGCGGCGGAGGAAGAAGTCGTGGAGGTTTACAATTTCGGAGGAGCAAATTATGAGGTTGGCAACATTTTCTTCGATGATCAATGATCATCATGAACTGTCGAGCTCTACCGACGTTAAACAAAGCGCTTGTTGGGGGGCACCCCAACATTGTAAGTATTCTTCCTTGAACTCATTTACACTTGCCCGAACTGTCATTTTGCTGTTTTTCTTGAAAAATCAAAATTCTACAGGTCGCGCTTAGCGCGCATTTTGACCCATCTGGCAGAAACTTTCGCGCTTAGCGCGGTAGGGGTCGCGCTTAGCACGGTCTGGGATTTTAAAAAAAAAAAAAATTCAGAAACCGGATTTTTGAGGCCCATTTCGTGGCCTGGTTGTTTTAAAAGGGTTAGGGTTTATTTTAAACCCTTTTTCCCTAGTTTCTTCTTCATAATCTCACTCTCTCAAAACCCCAAAAATCCCCAACCAAAATTCTTCGAATTCTTGCTAATTTCTTTGTCAAAACAACCTTCCAAGGCATCTAAGTAAGTGTTCTATCCTTTTCTTCTTTCAATTTTGTTTAAATTTCATGTTTAGGTTAGATTTTGAAAACCTAGGTTTAGGAATTTTCGAATTTTCTCTTAGGATTAGGTTGTTTAGATGATAGAGAAGCCTTAGGATGGTATTTTCGCTGCTATTGGATGTGTTCTTGTGGAAAAAAATTCTGTTTTACAGAAGAATTTTTCTGAAAATCGCAGAGCGCGCTCAGCGTGGTCTGCAGAATTTTGAAAAATTCTTCTGCTGTGTTTTTGTGTTTTCCGATTAATCGTAATGCTTTGGTTGGTTGATTTGCTCTACTGTTTGCATGATTATTTACTAATGGACACCTCGGTGTCACTTTTCTGTTGATTTTTGTGTTGATTTGCAGATGGCACTGAAAAGGCAACGAGTTTCTTCTGTTGGGGCTGGGCCCTCTAGGCCCGCTTCTTTCGACGATGTCCGTTTCTTGGGACATGCTCAGGAGGCTCGATACAAAGAGCTTGAGGAGCGCAACATCTGGACTGAGCGCATTATCCGCCTCCGCGAGCAGGGCCACTATGCAACGCCCGATGCTATCCTTTCTAACTACGGGTTGGATGTTCTCTGTGAGCCTCAGTCGAAGGTGAATGTTGAGCTAGTGCGGGAATTTTACGCCAATGCTATTTCGGCTGAGGGGTGTGAATTTAGGTTTGCTTCTGATGTGCGGGGGAAGTCGGTTTCTTTCTCTCGTACCGCCATTAACAGTTTTTTGGGCATCAATTGGACAGCCCCAGAGGACCAACTGGATGTTTACCATGAGCACCTGGCTCATGGTAATTGGGACTTCGATATGCTGAGGAGTAAACTTTGTTTGTCTGGGCACTCTTATGAATTGAACCGGGCTGGACAACCATTGAAATTCAACAGGTCCAGTCTGAAGACTAGTGCCAGAGTTATGATGTGTGTGGCTCTTTATAATCTGAAACCTCAGAGCCACACCTCTTTGATACCCATGGAGACGGCCGGTTTGATTGCTTATATGCTCGATGAGGAGCAAATTGACTTTGGTCGTCTGATTGCGAATGAGCTGAAAAGGGTTGCACTGAGTTATACCTCCAGGGGGAGCGTATAATGTGTGCTCTCGCTGATTATGGGTTTGCTGAAAAGGGCGAAGGTTGCCTTTCCTGCTGTGGGGCACCTCACCATTGATGAAGTTATTGATGATCACTACTGTGATCGATTTTGTAGGGCCCTTGGTGATAATATTGCTGCCCAGGCTGTACCAGTTGCAGTGGCACTTCCTCAGGCTAGTCCATCTGAAGAGTGGAACAGGCATATGCATCTCGCTCATCAGAGAGCATTCATGTTTATGCACGAGAGCATGGAGCACCTTGCTCTGCAGATTAGAGAGCCCGGAGTGAACCATTTCACTCGCACAGGAGAGTAGCTCAGTGCATATGCTGCTTGGCCCGGGGTCGGGCCAAATATTGAGGAGGAGGTGGGAGATAAGGATGATGAAGAAGATAGTTCTGGTTCCGGTTCTGATTCTGGGTCTATTAGAGATTCGATTCTCGAGGCCACTGATTGATGATCTCTTTTATTTTCCTGTTTTTATTTTACTTTTAGCATTTTCTAGTTTTTAGTTTTTATTTTCGCATTTTACTTTAAAACTTCTGGATTTTGTTGGTTGCCATCCATTTTTGGGGATAGGCTTGTAATTCCAATTGATATTGATATTTTGTAGGCATGAAGCCTAAGTAATTTTTAAGTTTTAAACACCATTTTGGGGTATCTTTTTATTTTAGTTTATTTTGTTTTAGTTTGCTTTATTTTATTTTTATTTTTAGATTATAGTTATTTAGTTTGAATTATTTCTTCTTTTGGTTTGTCCGATTTTTCAACGGTTCTTCAAAGCTAGTAAGTGTGTTTCACCAAAGTGATGGTGATGATAAAATTCTCGATTCAATCCACAAAGAAGGTACACATTTAATCGTTTTGTAGAATAATAACATGTCTATGAAATTTGTTCTTTATGCAAAACATCTTGGCATGTACAAAAAAATTTGTGTTCACATTCGAACCATTAGGACATAAACCACATATGTGAGAAGCTTCCACTTTTTACCAAATATAGAGTGTCTAATAGTTGTGTTAACTCGTGTTCTTCATGCTTAATCTTTACTTGTTTGTGATAACTTGGAAACTTAGAAATGATCAAGGCAATTTTTTGTGCATTATGAGAAAAACCACCAATTCTAAAAGGGCTTCAACTACCCGTGAGTGAGTGAATCTTTGTGAACCCTTTTGAGCCTAAAAGTATTTGTAGGATGAATGTATCAAATCGACTAATTGTTAAGTAGGCCACTTAATAGTTGTTGATAATCTTTGAAAAATTCAATGATAATTCATTCTATAAATTTTTCTTGTTTGTGAATACCAACCCTTTTCGTTAATTAACCCTTGAAGAGCATGTTCTTGAATAAAAAAGGGTTGATATAAATGAAGTTGGGGAGGTGGATCAAAAAGAACATAGAATTGATGGCACAATGATCCTAAAGAAAGAAAAAGAATAGAGAAAAGAAAAATACAAAAAGAAGAAAATTTGTATATGAAAAGAAAAAAAAAAAGAGGATCATTGTGTGAAAAAGAAAAAAGGTTGTGAATAATAAGATGGGAATTAGTTGTGAAATGCTCTTCATATCCTTTGACCCGATTTTTTTCAATGGCTTTGTACTTAAATATCCTTTGTTTCTAACCTAAGCCAAGTTACAACCTTGAAAGTCCTTAGTGATCTTCATTTCCATTTTATCATTTAACTTGTTTCGATGAACGCATGAATTATTCTGGATGTGCATAATTATTAGTGAGAGTGTTTAGTCCTTTGTGAATATACATTTTGTTTTTCATAATTGTTGAAGGAATGGTTAGGTGATTCAAGTGTGAACATATCTTTTATTTTGCTACATGTGTTGATATATTGTGTTTAGAACTTAATTCATAGCCATGTTGTGTTTCGAAGAAGCAATCGATGTGTGCTTTTCCGGGTATGTCGAGTTTGAACCATTATTCTTGTGTGAGTTTGCATGCTTGCATTTTGTTTCTTCTAGCTTTGTGAGATTATTGACTTTTGTTTGTGGACAAACAAAGAAGTAAGTTGGGGAGAGTTGTTAAGGACCAAATTGTAGTTATTTTGTACATGATTTTGTGGTCCTTAACAATACCTTTTCATATAATTAGTATTATTTATTCTAGTATTTTGGTTTAATTAGGTTTTTATTTAGTTTTGTTTAATATATATTATTTAACTTATTTAACTTTCAATTGTAGGATTTTATTGACTAATTCTCCCAAGCTTGGATTCAAGTATTTTGAAGAGCTTTAGGGATGATTCTTTTTGAAGATATTTTTGGATGAAGGAAGCATGCTACAGGTCGCGCTCAGCGCGGTGCTAGCATGATCGCGCAGGCTTAACCGGCTTAGCGGTCTGAAATTCGTAAAAGGATGACCCATGCTTTCACCTTTTGGCCACCAACCCATCACTTCCAGCTGACTTTTGGCTTGTAAAAGGGAGAAACAACACTTCATCATAATTATCTTTTCATCTTTGTAAATCTAGGGCAAGAATTGTAAAGGGAACATATAGCTTTTCTTCTTGATCTCTTGATTTTCATCATTTCTACCAACAATCTTGAGAGCAAGCAACCATGGAAATGAGTGGCTAAGCCCTTTTTGTGTCAAGATTAGAGGTAGTTGATCTATATAGTATGTATTTCCTTTAATCCATTTGTGTATGAACATGGTTGATGATTAATATAGTTGAATATCTTTGTTCTTCATCTTTATGCTTTGAGTTTTGCTTGAAAAAGAATACTTCAAAGTAGACTTAGGATATTCATCCTCTAATGAACAAATGCTAGGGATAGATTTGTGTGTTAGTGTTTAAAAAATATTGAACTTAATGATTATCATGTCAATAGTTGTAGTGAGGAATCATGCAAAGATTAACATGATAACATTCACAATCTTGGTGGGAAATCCAAAAGATTGAGAGGATATGTATTTGTAGAAATCATCTATTATGTTCATCACTTGATTAATTGAATATGTATGAAACTAGATCAATGAAACTAATCTTGACATGCCTCTATATTTGAAAACAAACTCCAACTCTCTCTTGAATCCAAACCATAACTCTCTTTTAAAAACACTGATTTAGTTATTTGTTTGGAAACTCATGGTTCTAGTAGAGTAGATAACAAACCCTTTGGTTACCAAATCTTAAAATACACTTTCCTATTGAAAGACTGCAACATACACCAATCCCTGTGGAATCGATAATTAAAAATACTTTGTTCACGGAGAAAACCTACAACATCCCTTCAGAAGCTTCAACTTCTGACTCCCTTCAGAAGCTTCAGCTTCTGACTTCCTTCAGAACTTCAACTTATGACCCCTTCAGAACTTCATCTTCTGAGTCCCTTCAGAACATCACATTCTGACTCCTTCAGAACTTCAACTTCTGATCCTTTTCTTCAAAACTTCATTTTTACTCGTTTTCAAATATTTTTCAAAACTTCTTTAAAACAAGGTGATTACATGACAAGCCACGCACATGGCTCAGTGGTAAAACTTTTCACTTCTAAGCCAAAGGTCTGGGTTCATACCTCATTAGGACCAAAACCTTCTTTTTATCACTAATTTTCTTAAGTTTTTTAACAAACTTCAACATTTTCAAAAACCAAACAAAACTTCTCATTTTGAGATGATTTTTTGCACACTTGTCATTTAATATACCTATTTTATGATTAAGTCAAAAAATCCAAAAAATATTTACTTTTTGATTATATTTTAATTAGGTTAAAAAATGAGACATTTTAAGTATTTTTAATACTTTTCAAAAATGTTTTATTTCCGATTTTCAAACCTAATATTTTTCAAAACTTCTTGTGAATATCCTTCACTTTTCAAAATCATTTTCAAAACCTTTTCAAAAAACCTCTCAATAAACTTACACACCTTTTTCCATGATCGATTCGATTTGAAGATAAAACGAACCAGGTTTTTCCTCGAATTTCTTTCAAATTGATCATGGGCCTCCCTCACGGTGTAAGTCCCAACCCTTTTATGTACATATTTATTTCCTTGTACATATTCACCCTTTCTATGTACATATTCAATTCCTTGTACATATTCAATCATCATTGTAAATATTCAAGCATAACAAACGTCGTTCGTTTGTTTTCATCAGCTTGTTTATACACCGATTCCATTGGTATTAAGAGGAGCATTATTCCCGGTGAAACTGCTCTTAAACCAATGGGTCTCCCTCACGGTGTAAGTCTCAACCCTCCTATGTACATATTTATTTCCTTGTACATATCCACCCTTTCTATGTACATATTCAATTCCTTGTACATATTCAATCATCATTGTAAATATTCAAGCATAACAAACTTTGTTCCTTTGTTTTCATCCGCTTGTTTATACACCGATTCCATTGGTATTAAGAGGAGCATTATTCCCGGTGAAACTGCTCTTAAACCAATGGGCCTCCCTTAAGGTGTAAGTTCCAACTCCTTTGTATATATTCAAGTTACACTTGCTTTAATTGCTTGTTTTATACACTTGTTTAGATATTTCCTTCGTAAACTCTTGTGGATACACATCACACACTCGTTCGTATAATTGTTCAGTTATAACATAACAACTAGTCTAACAACTAGGTTCCCTTTAGCCTCCTCTTAGGCTTTGTGTAAGACAACTCACCCATTGAGTTTAGCCTCCGCTTAGGCTTCATATAAGACAACTCCCCTGCTGAGTTAGCCTCCTCTTGGGCTTCGTTCAAAAGAACCCCCTCGTTGAGTTTAGCCTTCTCTTGGGCATCAAATAAAAAAGAGACCTGAAAATTGTAATACGGTGAACTGACTTTGAGATTTTTGTATCGCAAATGTGCGGATAGCAAGAGTCGCCACCGACTTTTCTTTTATCCAATTAAGGGAAGGTGAAAAGAACAGGAAAAGACCTTCATTAGATTCTGAGTAAGGGAGAAGGTTATGAAAAGGGAAGGTATTAGCACCCCTTTCCATCCGTAGTTATCTACGGGCTCTTAGTTGCTCTTAGATCACTTTAAAACTGGCGCTTTCTGTGTGTTTGACAAAATGTTTTGAAAAGGCATTTCGCTTTGACTTTGTAATGATTCATGTAGGAATGTATACAAAGTGTTTGGAAATGTTTCGTTTTGAAAAGAGTTTGAACTTTGACAACAAAAAAAGTGTGAGGTGTGAAAAGTATTTTGATAGAGCAAGCAACTAAAAGTCTTATTACCTACTCAGAATTGGTCGTTTTCGTGTTGTTTTACTTTCCTTTAGAATAGTGCTATCTATACCATTAGTTGGTAAGTAACCCCATTCGTTGGATGTAAGCGGGACATTCGAAGGGACATCGGATGGTCGTAGAAGGCAACTTGTAGGAAGTATCCTAGCACATTCGAAGGGACTATCATCATTTTTTGTAGGCGACAATCGAGGGTCAAGATCATGTATTCGTAGGCGACATCGTGGGTCTATGATCTTTGTATCGAAGGGACTATGATGATTTGTTTTGAAGGCAACGGTGCTAGAATACCTCTACGTTCGAGGGACTTGACCATTTGTATTCGTAAAGGCAACGAGAGAGAATTACCCTAAGGGGTGCATGTGTGAAAAGATTGTGTCAATTCAGATATTTTTATCCAGGAGTTACGAGTGATCTATGTCCGATTTTATCTTGCCATACACGCCTAATTACTAGCAGTTTATAGGGTGCGGAAAGTAAATTGCGGAAAGTAAGTGCGGAAAGATAAAGTCCTACGCTATTACATGGCTTTGGGGCAGATACATAATTGGCAGTGCGGAAAATAAAAGTCCTAATTAAACTATTACATCCCATAGGCAATTACATAATTGGAAAAGAAAAACAATAAAAATCGTCTGAAACGGTATAACCTGTGAACAGATACAAAATCGGAAAACGGAAGAAAATTACATAAGGGGAAAATGTTAGTAAAAATAAGTATTTTTGAATGAGAAAAAAGTTTTTGTGTTAATAATGACATATATATGATAAGATAAATCTTTGGTAATTTTTGGAATTGATTTGATAATTAAAAAATAATTAAAATCCATTTAAATGATTAATTAGCAATTAAATTAAATCTGCATGCAAAAATAATAATTTTAATTTTAAAAATTAAATAAACATTTTTCTGATGATTATGCAAAAAATAAATATTTTTGGTGTTTTTTAGATGCATGATAAAAAATATTGAAGATAAAATAAATTGACATGAAAATATTAAAGAAAAAATAAGAAAATATGAAAAAATTGCAAACTTGTAAAAAATAACATTGCCATGGCTGGGATTCGAACTCAGGTCCCCTGGGTGATATGCGCGCTGCCTTTACCAACCGAGCTAGCTTGTACACGTGTTAGGAAAATGAAACGAATGGTTTTTAAACGTTGTCGCCTCCTGATTGCCCAGAACACGCGCGAAGAACATCGTCTTCTTCGTTTGAAAATTCAAACACTTAGCGTCAGTCTTTGTTCGACGTTAAGGCCCCTGCAAAAATCAAAATCTCATACAAGTAATATAAATGAATTGTGAGTACATGAATCGACTGCTTTCATCCATCGATCATCCCGGTATGCTTGGTTCACCAATTTTTCCTATTTAGAAAGCCCTAATTCGAACCAAAACCCTAACAATGGTGATTTTCGCGTGTCATTAAAATACAATTGGGCTACCCAGATAGCTTGCAAACTTGATGCTGATCATGAACAAACAATCAAAAAGCGTTAAAAATGCATGAATAACAAAATTGGATTTTGAAAAAAGTAAGACAAACCGAAATCGGGATTGCTTGATTCTTGATGTTTTTGAATGATGTAAAGGTCTGGAATGCTTCAGGAGATGTCAAGGAACGTGTTTGGATGCATAAAACCAATTGAATCAAGCTGGAACTAGGGCTGCCACTTGCTTGCAATACACAGTTTTTTTGAGTTTGGAATAGGGTTCTTGAGGCAATTTTCTGTTCTTTCTTGTTGTGTAGGCATTGTATATTTATAGTGGATGGATTTAGGTCTGAATTCAAGAGCAAATAATGATCAATAAATGTGAAAAATATTTGATTTTGTATGAAATCAAATCTTCCTTTTTTGATCAAATTTCAATCAAATTCTTGCCATATCTATGCAAATTTCGAAATTTGCCAGCTTGTGTGAGTTACTTGGACCTCAAGCATGAGAGAAAAATCAATCTTGCATTTAATTTTGATTTTATACCTTATTTTTTAATTTAATTTGTATTTAAATGAATAAAATCCAAATTAAATAGAAAAATAAAGCTAAAATTCGTGGCATTGGGCTTGGATGTTCCAAATTGTCTAAGGAACAAGTTTGAATGAAGAAAAACTAGGCCCATTTGCAAAATTTTGGATTTTAACAAGTATCTCCCTTTGTGCACTTCTTCAAAAATGCCCAACTTGTGCAAGATGTATTTTGCTCAATTTTCCACATTTTTGAGTGTTCTTGGACTTTTTAGAAAGCTCTAAGTGTCCTCTAAACAACCTCTTTGGTTTCATCTCAATTGGAGTTTCCATGCTCAATAAATCTTCAAAACAAAAATTTTACTTTTTGTTGACTTTGAAAAGGACCTGTAATGTTTTGATCCATACCTTCCAAATGAAGCATTTTTTGAACATTCTTGTGAGACATGAAGTTGTAGAGAGTTGAATTTTCTTCAAAATGAGAGATGGTGGAAAAATTTCTGAGAAAGTATGAAGAAGTTATGCTCAGTCAAAGTTCAGTTGACTTTTCACTAAAAAACCCTAATTTGGAAAGTTTGACTTTTTGAGCAAATCTTGAGTTTTCTTGATGAATCATGATCAACCCTTGATCAAATGATGAATGTGACTTCAAAAGGAGGATGTTGACCAAAAATCATGAAGTTTGACTGTATGTTGACCACAGTTGACGTTTTGTCCAATACAACTGATTTTCAACCATCTGAGCAATTGTCTGAGGAAACTTGACTTGTAAGGCTTGAAACTTGACATGGAGAATCTTTGAAGCATGTGAGGAGGCATGATTACCATTGGAGATGTTGGAAGTCTATCTGGATCTGAGGATAGCCAAACCCTAGTTTGGGTTGATTGTCTAAGAGAGGGTTTGTCTGATAAACCTTTGAGGAATCCTTGAGCATAGATGTATGAAAATGTCTTGAGAAGTAGGAGGGCAAATTTTGGGGTATGACAGAAATCTCTTAACATCCTCCTATTAGGCTTCCAATACAAAGAATCACCCGCGCTAGGATAGAACCCTAAGAGTATGATTTCCCGATGAAATCACTCTTGAATCCTAAGAGGATGGTTTCCCGGTGAAACCACTCTTAAAGCCAAAGTAAGCCATACGCTATATCTTCCTCTTGAGCTTCATACAAGGACCCTCGATGACCCTCGGAATGCCTCCTCTTGGGCTCACAATGCAAGGATCCTCGATGACCCTTGTAACACCCCAATATTACCCAAGGTTTTATATGCAAAAATCAGAATAATTTAAAATTTCATAAATTCAATACTGAGGCGTCACACCTTCAAAACCAAATCACTTAAAAACAGTTTGCTTTAAAGTATAAATCTCGGATACATAGCATCGTCGGAAATCATAAATTAATTCTTAGAAATCAAAACACCTTCTATATTAAACCTCCTCATCAAATCATATTTTCATAAAGTATGATTCTTATTCACAAAAGTAATAACAATAAAATAACAACAACAAGACAACATAAATATTCCCCCCGAGTGCTACTTATCAGAGCGACACCGACTCGACTAATAGCAGTTATAATCTCCATCTTTATAACCTAATAAAGTAAAGGGTGAGATACTCCAAAACATATAATTAAAGGCATGATAACATATATATATATATATATATAGTGTTGGAATCATAAAAGATATAGGTTAATAAGTGCATTCCAACACATATCCAAATCTCACTCACTTAAATCGTCATTCTAATGTGTATAATCAACACTTTATCGCCATAACCTCATCGACATAAATCATCACAACAACACATAAACTTTCATCATACGAACTCATCACAAGTCAATACGTCACTAATCAACACGGCAATCATAAATGACAACATCAAACAACAACATCAAACAATGCTAATAACATAAGCAACATCATCACAAATTGGCTAAAGCCTATCTTCACTTTGGCATAAAAGCCCATCGTCACAAACATCATCACATCATATTTGCATTAAGCATTTCATCAAAGTCAAATCATCGCAAAACTCATCATTTATATTCATCGCATAGTTATCATGAAATTATCACGTCATATTCATTTCATGTTCACCATAAAGATCATCACCAAACAAAACATCATATATCATCGCAATTCCACATAATCCATAAATTAAAACCCAACGCCAAACAACTTAATCATAAACATAATCGACTCCATGAAACACGACTATGTTATGCATGTGGTATCCGTCGCTTTGTCCATACTTAGGAACATTTGGCATAAAGCCCATCGTCGCTTGGCATAAAAAGCCCTCATCGCCAATGCAACGTATGTGACTCGACAATAAAAACAACATAACAAAAACATCATCATCGCTCATCAAAATTGGCATAAAGCGCACATCGCCATAATTTATCCACATCAAGATAAATATATCATTGCATCATATTTGCATTATGCAAAACGTCACCAATAATTCATCATCATCAAAAGTCATGCATTCACGAATCGGAAGCATTAATTAACAACATCAATATAATCACTCTATTCTAAACATGGAAAAATAATCGAACATCAATAATTGTCGCAAAATCCATTCCTAATAACCGGCATTAATCATAATCATCAACATCGCAATCGGGTTGTCCATACGTGTCTTAAATCGACTAAAACGCAATCCGATTTTATTTAACCGTAATTTGGCCTATTTCGGGTCGTTTTGTAAAAACTCGTAATTTTGAAAAACTAACCTCACCACTACGTTCTACACGTCGAACTTAGTTAGCACGCCAATTTTCGTTGAATTCGGAGCAACTTGCTCCATCGCCGAAATTACCGAAATCGGAAAATCGGAACATAATCGGGTTCCAAATTTAATCGGCTAACTTATGTCCTAATTATATTTTATTAATACTAACTAGTAGTATTTGGAATTGAGGAAATTGAAAGAAACAGAACCAAACTGAGAGTTATGCAGGAAAACCAATTATGCAGAATAACAGAAAAACAGAAAACAGACACACAGAAAATGGAATTTCCGTTGCACACCTCCTAGGCCCATGAGGCGGACGCCCTAGGGATGCCTTAAGGGGGAGGTGGGCGCCATGCATACTGGGACGGCCGCCCCACTTGCTGAGGTGGACGCCTCCCAGCTTCTTCTTCCACTTTCCAATTCTTCATTCTACGCAATGTTTTTTCCAGGTTTACAGTTTTCATGGTTTTACAGTTTTCATACTTTTCTTCATTCTAGAAACTTATCCTTATTAACTTAGAAAATAAAACACTACCAATCCATAATCCTAATCCAACCTTTCTAAGTCATTTGAACAATCATTCAACCAAAACTCATAAATCAACTATCAATTTTCATCTCAAATCCACAACATATCTATCAAACCCTAACTATAGGAAGTGGAAAATCAAACCCCTTACCTCTAGTGATTGGATGATTCTTGATGATTCAACAAACCCAACCTTGCTCTTGCTCTTGCTCTTCTTCTTCTTCTTCTTCTTCCAACACCTCAAGCTCTCTCTATGCTTCTATGTTGGTTTTGTGAAAAATGGAAGAAAAAGAGGAAAAATGGTTTATATGTATTCTTACTAGCAACCAAGGGTGTATACCCAATTCTCTTCAATTACTCCTCACACCCCTTTCTATTCTTATTAATTAACACCTTAATAATATCTAACAATATTATTAACTCAATTAATTAAAATAATTTCGGGTAATTAAATATCGGTCCGAATAATATTTTACCGAACCGAACGGAATAAAAACCGGACCGAACGAAATGTCGCCAAATATATTAATAGATATATCGATTAATATAAATATTCTTGTCGCCAAAACAATCGTCAAACGGTAACTCAAAAATATTAATATAATATAATATTAATTAAAACGGGGCGTTACAACCCTCACAATGCCTCCTCTTGGGCTTACAATACAAGGACCCACGGGCTTCTTAAAAGCATCCCCCTAATCAATAATCAATTTCTCCTAGAGATTTAGACATTTATCATCTCTATGGAATAAGTATCTCATCTATAACATCACATACAAATCAAACACCTTTTCAAACACTTTTTCAAACAAAACATCTTTTCATTGTAAGTGGTAACGCTTGTACGCTCAAGCAAAACGCCTAATACTTACGATGAAAGATTCAATCAATCAACCCTTCAAAAATGTATGTGATGAAATACATTAGATACATTTTTCATTAAGATGTCATTTGTCGTTGTCTCTTAATAACACCCTTTGCTTCCACTAGCATAAGTGGGAACTACGATTGCTCTGACTTTCTCAACCTCCCTTTGAGAATACGTAGGCACAAGGTCTCATCCTTGGCGAGCATACTTCTTTCTCCCTCAAACCAAACAAACCATAGCTCCCTTAGATCCGAGCTACAGATGCTCTGATTCCCACTAGGGGATATGTATGCAGAGGATCCCAATGATCTTTGCGAGCACAATAATAACAAAACTTAGGACCCCACCTAACCTACCTTTCTTAAAACCCAACGGAGAAACTTTCCCAAGAATAGAATAGAAAATTAAAACACACAAACATATCAAAAATATTCATATATATAAATAAGGCTATAGATAACTATATAGGGTGCCACAACCTTCCCTTTATATAACAAACCCTCTTACTCAGATCTCTCACCAATGCGTTGCGTCAAGTTCACTCTAGTCGCACCACATATCTTTATTTATTTAGGGTATTTCAGCTTTCCCCTTTTTCATCTCATTTTCTTGTTTTGGAAACAATAAAGCTTGATGCTCGCGGCATCTTTTTAAAAACAAATCAAAAGAGTAAATCGTTTTGAGCGAGAGATTCAAATTGCGATTTGATTCCCTCGTTCGTCACTTTTTACCGCGAACAGATCCTTTTCTTGCAATCATACAATCAACACAAAACAAAAGATTAAGCATAATAAAATCTAGCTAAAACAAGAAATGTGGCCTTTAATATTAAACAATGGAAAGCTTCCTCACATTTATGGTTAAAAAGGGGAACTAAAGTGATTCAATTCATGAGCAAGTAATGCAAAAAGAATGAATGAAATGGTAATTATACAAATGTTAAATTTCCAAAACATGTTATGCTATAGAAAGTGATAAACGAGTACCTGACGTGTATCAACTTTGAAAACTATCATTACCATACATCCGCGAGTTGAAACGATTAAACTCGGAAAATCACCAAAATCCTAAAAGTTACCGGACCAAAATTTAAGTCCAAACAATACTAAAAGAATTAAAAAAACAAAATTTACAACAAACAAAACTCCTCAAGCTAAACACGACAAGCTTGCTGATAACACAATTTGACAAAACAAAACGAATACAAATAACAGTACGAAAAACTTGGTGAAAATGAATTAACAAGTTAAAAAGTGAATATTTGAAATTAAGAGCAAGTCCTATTTCAACTTGTTAAAACACAAGCCACCACATACATAAACAAACATAAACAAAACAAACAAAAACATGCTTGTTTTACGTCGTAAGCTCGATGCCTTTATTGTGCGAGCACTAGTAACCTCCTCTCGTCATGCCATGGTATTGCCACACCGCATAAACCTAAAGAAAGTTCCCTAACAACCACACAAAAAAACGTGACGAATATGATAAAACTTACAACAATACTTGAAAACAAGGAAAAACACACATATGTACAAGTATGGAAAATAAACACACAACATGTACAAGTAAAAATATACAAGTTCATATACAAAGTCTATACAACATATACATTAATTATAAAACTCAAAAACAACGGAATTATCGCAATATAGAAACAATAAAACCAATCCCCGGCAACGGCGCCATTTTGTTGGATGCGGTATAGCAGGCAAGCAAAGAGTTGGTATTATATTTACCGGGTGATATATACCGGTTAGGTTATACCGTATCGTGTCCACAGAGATTGGTTATTGATTCGCCATTAGACAATTCTACCGTTAATGAGTTTGGGATTAAATGAGTTGAAAATAAAAGACAAAAAGTAAATGAACAAAAGCAATAAAGGATAGACAGCTTGTCTAGAACGAATGCATACTACCCGTCGCAGACTTAAATCTACCGTCCAGTTATACTTAGCCTACGATACTCGTCCATGTTATCACATACCTCTCACAACCTAATATATTTCTAACCAAAATTGAGAATCCTACCGAATCTCCTCGATAGCCATGTCTGGCCTATCTCAACAACCAGAAGCCAACTGCGTCACCTCTATACCCATCTTTGTCATACTTCACCAACGCATAGGCATTAAGTTCAGATACTCTAAGTAAATGTCAGCTCTAAACCAATTTCTAGCATTCAGAAACTGACAGATAACCATCCTAGGTAAGAATCTAAGCGATATATCTCTAGCAAAGCTCAAATCCCTAACATAGAGTAAAAACCTAAGACAATTACCAACATAGATTCATAAAGAAAACTTTATACAACGTCAAGGGCGACAAATATACATGTGTTCAGAGTAAATATACAAACATAACCAACAAAATAGATAAATATAAAGAGAAGAGCAGAGATACATTACTCATTTACACCGATTTTTCAGAGCCTATTGTTGCGGCGGTATAGCGGCAAGCAAAGAGTTTGGTATTATTTTTACCGGGTGATATATACCGGTTAGGTTATATCGTATCGTGTCAATAGAGATTGGTTATTGATTCGTCTTTCGACAATTCTATCGTTAATGATTTTGAGATTAAAATAAATGAAAATAAAAGACAAAAAGTAAATGAACAAAAAGTATAAAGGATATACAGCTTATCCGGAACGAATGTAAACTACCCGTCACAGACTTAAATCTACCACCCATGTCATACTCGGCCAACGTTACTCGTCTGTGTCATCACATACCTCTCACAACCTTGGTTATTCCTAACCCAAATTGAGAATCCTCCTAAATCATCTCAATAGCCATTTCTGGCCTACCTCGACAACACAGGAGTCAACTGCGTCACCTCCATAACCATTCCTAGCATACTTCACCAACGCGGAGGCATTAAGTTCGAATACTCTATAGTGAATGTTAGATCTAAACCCATTCCTAGTATTCAGAAACTAATAGATAATCATCCTAGGTAATAATCTAAGCAATTTATCCCTAGTAAAGCTCAAATCCCTAACATAAAGTAAAAACCCAAGATAATCACCGACACAAATTCGTAAAGCAAACTTTATACAAGCCAAAGGCGATAAATATACAAGAGTTATGAGTAGAAATACATACAAATCCAACAAAATAGAAATACACAAAGAGGAGAAGAGATAAACCACAAATCTACATTGGTTGTCAAGCCAATCGAAGAGCAATCCACCTCCAATCATCAAAATGCAAGCTCCTATGTTGTTTTCTAAGCTAATCTACCAAAGAAATGATGGTGATGGTGTTGGGACTCAAAAATACCCAACACATAACCTAAAAATGTTTTTTTAGCCCCTTTTAAAGAATTTGATGTAGGCGCGCTAAGCGATTCGCTTAAGCGTCTTATGTTCAAAGATTTTGTTTTTGCCATATCTTGAGAACCGTAACTCGGAATTGAGCCCAGTTTGAAGCGTTGGAAAGCTTATTCAATGCTCTATCTAACCATCAAGAAATATCAATCAAAATGATGATTTTTATTTTGTTGATTTTGAGCTTTATTCATTGATCAATTGTGCAAAATCGCGCTCTTGAAGCTTAGCCTTTGGCCTTTATTACTCAATGCTTCAATCATGAATGAATACCTATAAAAGAGATGAAAAACTATCAAATGATACAATATTTACACAAAAACTCAATTATTCTATTATGTACATATTTATACAAAAAGCGGGGGATTTATTCGAAGAATATCAACAAAAGAACGGATAAGTGCCACAAAATGTATATACAAAATAACTACATTTTGGCACTTATCACCTATCAAAGAGAAATAAAGCATAGTCCGGCGACACAAAAGCGATGGCCCTTGCTTGGCCTTCGCCCTACAAAATCTATCAGTCCTGCAACTTTTGTTGCTTTTCTTGCATAACTTCTAATGGCTCAATATTTTAGCCTTATTCCTTTATTGATCAACTTGCATCTTGGAGCTCCATTTGGAATTTATTCTCAATGCTCCAATAATGCAACAAATACCTACAAAATATATATAAAACTAATCAAACGGTACAATATGTACACAAAACGCACTACAACGTACTAACAACAAAACGCAGGGTTATTCAACGATAATAACAACAAAAGAATAGATAAGTGCCACAAAACATATATACAAAATAACTACACTTTTGCACTTATCACATCTTCTAAGACAAGTTCTGCTACATTATCGTTGTCGAACTAGACTATCAAAAAATTAAATTCTGATAATATATCGACACAAAATGAAATGAAGTCGCCACTGCGATTTATTTATTCCAAGAAGGAAAGGGGAAATATCAAATAAAACCCACGAAAGAAAAGGATAAGACGGTCTACGAGATAAAGAGATGTAGGTTCGGGAGTCATTTATGAAAGGGGAAGGTATTAGCACCCCTCATATCCATCGTACTCGATGGTACCCATTTAGTTCAAAGTGTGTTTGTGCGTTAGTGTAAAAATTTACAATCTTCTAAGTTTTGAAAGGAGAAAGAGAGAGAGAGAGAGAGAGAGAGAGAGAGAGAAAATGTTTTTATTATTTTTTCTCGCCTTTGGTCGTAAGACTTAGTGCCTACGTACTCCCTCGTGCAATGGGAAAGTCAGAGCGTCGTAGTTCAGCTAGAAAATGTTTGTTTGTTGATTGATTTTAAATGAAAATACAAGTCGTCATTTTTTAAAGGAGAAGACTCGTCTAACGCCCACAAGGTGTGATAAAGAATAAAGGACTACGCACAAACATGAGGGAGGGTTTGAGAACACCTCTAGTACGCAAGTTGAGAAGGTTTTGATACTTGTCATCCACAACTTAAAATGAATTTTAACTCATTCAAACTTTTATTGTGCGTCCAAGAACCTTTTACCTTTAAACCCTTTTCAAGATTAGACATGATTCATTTATAATTGAGATGCTTCTTCCTTTATTCCCAAGGTTTTCGACTTCTCCACTTGAGTACTAGAGGTGTTCTCAAACCCTCCCTCATGTTGGTGCGTAGTCCTTTATTCTTTATCACATCTTGTGAGCGTTAGACGAGTCTTATCCTTTAAAAAATGACGACTTGTCTTTTTATTTAAAATCAATCAACAAACAAACATTTTCTAGCCGAACTACGGAGCTCTGACTTTCCCATTGCACGAGGGAGTACGTAGGCACTAAGTCTTACGACCAAAGGCGAGCAAAAATAATAAAAACATCTCTCTCTCTCTCTCTCTCTCTCTCTCTCTCTCTCTCTCTCTCTCTCTTTCTCCTTTCAAAACTTAGAAGATTGTAAATTTTTACACTAACACACAAACACACTTTGAACTAAATGGGTACCATCGAGTACGATGGATGTGAGGGGTGCTAATACCTTCCCCTTGCATAACCGACTCTCGAACCTACATCTCTTAATCTCGTAGATCGTCTTATCCTTTTCTTTCGTGGGTTTTATTCGATATTTCCCCTTTCCTTCTTGGAATAAATAAATCTCGGTGGCGACTTCATTTCATTTTGTGTCGATATATTATCGAAATTTAATTTTTTGATACTCTAGTTCGACAGTTTGGAGATGGACGGAGGGTTCCGACGGCGGGAGTAATGAGATGAACGGAGGTTACAGGAAAGGTGAAGGATGGAGGTGAGGTTCCTGCGTAAGGAGGGGTATGGCAGTGTGAAGGATGGAGATTTGTTTGGCAATGGCTGTAAGGAGGTTGGTGAGGACATGGTGTAGGGAGTGACGAGACGGATTGGAATTACAGAGAGGGTTGGAAGAACGGTTTGGATGTTGTTTGAAGATGAGGAAGTTTTGATTTTTGTTTCTTTTTCTGAAGCCTCTCACTGTTTTTTTATAATTTTGGCTTCCGAATATGTTTTCAATTTGGCCTCCCCCCTCAACAGTAACGTAACATACATATATATACCAAACAAATTAAGTTTAGCAATATTTCAATAATGCCTAAAATGCCCTCTTGACAAAATGGGCCACAAAGCCCAAAAGACCAAAAATTAATTTAACCGAAAATATTTTTGTTTTAATTTTTAGAGATAAAATTTGGACACTTAAAATTGTCAAAAATGGTAAAAGTTCGGACAATAAATTATCCGAAAAAATAATATGAGCACATTAAAATAAACTAAGAGTCTTGTAAATTAAAGAAAAAATTATTGAAATGGTTAAAATCGAAATAAAATGATAATAAAGAATATCCGGTTTTAAAACGCTCACTGCTAAAAACGAGACTTCAAAACATATCGAAAAATTAGGGAGAGAAATTTTTTATGATTTACGCGATACGTAAATTTATAAAACATGTGAGTAAAAGATGAAAACTTGAAATATGTTTCCCGCTAATTTTTGCACAGTATCGAATTGCTTTTAACAGTTTTTTTATAAAACCGAAATATCGATATCATCGACATATAAATAATCTAAAACGATGCAATAAATAGGCAGAGGTAAAAATGAATGAAGTAAGATAACTGGTATTTTATAACTAAAAATGATGCGAATATCGATTTAGACTGACTTTTGATCAGTTTAAATACGAAAAAATGATGCATATGCAATGAGTGAATGACTATTTTTTTAAATATAAATACGATGAAAGTAGAAAAATAGCAGGGTAAAATTTGGGGTGCAACAACCGTTAATTTATTAAAACTAAGACGACTGAAGTAATCAAGTGGAACAAAGTTCGAGGTACATGGAAAACACAATGTACAAGCAGACAAACAACATTAAATGCACTCTCTTTGTTCAAGACACGCAACAGAAATATTCTGAACCTATATATATAAGTTCAAGCATTCAAAGAAATACCCAACGTGCTATCATTAGAAAACTTATGCTGAACAAAAATCTAACAAAGAGATACTTTGAGTTTACATTTTTGTATTGAGCTTAAACGTAGTGTAAATCATCACAGTTGTGATAAAGCTTTTTAGAAGCAAACAATTACACTATTAGAAGTTACTTTTGTAATTGTTCCTTGAGAGACCAGTAGGGTCAGATTTCTCAAGAGGGCTAGGACTAGAGAGTCTTAGAGCTATTAGTCACTTGCAGTTGGCTTGTGCACTGTATTATTAGTCACAACAGTTTGTTGTGCAATTGTAATCAGTTTTTGATTATAGTGAATTAAGTCCTCGTTGAGAGAGGCAAAATCACCTTGGCGGGTGGAGTGGAGTAGTTTGAGTTTCAAACGAACCAAGATAAAAATAATTGTGTTTTAGATTGTTGTTACGTAGAAGAAAATTAAAAAGAGGAAAAAATTATTCAACCCCCACCTTCTAAGTGTTTTCTTAACCTTCTTGTACCACCACTTCTAGATTCTCCTTCATAAAAACCTGCTTCGCCTCGACCAATTTCTCATTCTCTTTCTTAACCTTGGTTGCCTCAGGCCCTAGCTTGTCATTGTGAGTTTGAGATTGGTCAGAATCGGAGAAAAAAGTACAGGAACTCACAAAGCTACGTAGCCTTGCTAGTTCTTCTAGAGTATAAACATTAATCCCTAACTTTGATGAGGGTGTTGGCGAGTCGACTTTCTTTTCCCCTAAAGGCTTGGGCGGATAAATTTGCTTTTGCACTGAAGGTGATAGTGATTCGACCTTCTTTTTGGGCGAATCGACCTTTTTTTCCTCAATAGAGACTTGAGGTATGCCTTTAGGAGGAGGAAGATTTTGAGAAGTTGTAGCATTTTTATCTGAAGTGGTGACATTTTTATCTGCCTTTGAACCCTGCAGGGAATCTGAAATACTAGAGTCAGAGCTAATCGAACTAGAACCCTTATGTTTGGCAGGACTAGTGACTGAATCAGAGTCACTAAAAGTATCCAGAACAGTTAGGTCAATGAACTCACCAGCGGTTATGTCGAGATTATCGTGATGATGAGGAGAAGAAACCTTCGAAAATGGAGTGTAATTGGCCACACTTTATTGTGGGCCAGAAGCTTCAACCTAAACAAAATAAGACAGGTGTTAGCCAAATAAATTTGACAAACAAAGAAAAGAGGAATTGAAAAAGTTGGTAAATACCTATGGCGTTGGATTGAGATTTACGAGCTCATCCTTTTCGACAAAAGCAGCAACAGCGCCCCCCAGTGGATTGTGAGCTTCATCAGTTTTGGGGGCACGAGTCAGAGTGATGATGGTTGTATTTATTATTATAGTATAAGCACCTAAATTTAGGTTATCTTCAAAAAATTTAGCCAAGATCACTTTACCTCTTCTTCTTGTAACAAGAGGTTGACCGCCGACATCGTCTTCTTCTTTGGCTGGATCAGCAGGATTTGAGATGACCTTTGTTTCAAGGTCCTGGGCCAGAGGTGATTTCTTCTTCTTTTTCTTCGCCACTTTGTATTCATTATAGGAAGTTTTCTTTCTCTTGTGGCTTTTGGATTTATGGGAGTGTTGGGGGGACTGAACTAAGGGCTGCACACCAGGAAGAAAGATAAGTTGAAATAATTGGGTAAGTTGAAAAAGAAGAACTTAAGTCGAAAAAATAGATACCTCGGTCCTCTCAAAGACGCGTTGTTTGTCCTTCTTGGACCTTTTGGATGTATTAGAGGGAGTAGTCAAATCCACTGAGCGTTTTTGACTCTGGCATGCAGAAAAGATATTAGTACGTTTAAAGTCATAAAATAGAAATGATAAGAAAAACACAAATACACCTACAGAGGAACCAATTTTCTTGAGTGATGAAAAAATCAATTAGTCATCAGAAGGTTTATGATCATGTACGATCTACAAAAACATTGTTAAGTTAAAAGTGCGAAGTCATAAAAAGATAATTGGAAAAGAGCTGAAGTCGAACCTTTGTTGTCGAAGGGTCGACCTTGTTAACAGGAACCTTTGGTGGTGCTACTTGAAGAGGGATAACTAACATTTTTTTTGGCAAAGTCAAATACATGGAAAATTCGAAATGACAAAGAAATCAGGCTTTCCAGAAGTTGTTACCATTTGGCACAACAACAAGTTCTCTTACAAATTCGGGAGCAATATGCAGAAAACCTGGGTAGTCGTGCAACCAGTTCTTCGTCGGTACCACCCTGTCGGCCTTTTTCTTATAAGAATTTTGTAGGCCTGACCAAGAGCTATACCACCAATCTCGGATAGGTGGGCGAAAAACCAATGCCAAAGGGCTAGCCGGTAAAGGAGGAAATTTAATTTTTCCAAAATGAAGTGCGCAAAGATATTTTTCTTTCGCATAACCTGGAATTTTAAGTTGTGGAATCATGTCGGTTACCTTCTCTTTTAGATATTAGGCAGCATCAGAGATGGTTCGACGAAGGTTAATTGGTAGATACACCACTCTAAAATATTTCTGGAAAACTTGAATCTGCTTGATATTAGTGGTCTTACATTTGGTCGTCTTGCCCTGGAAATAAGAAAAAGCTGCAGTTAGTTCAGCTAACTTCCTGTCAGAATCACCAACGAAAGTAATATAATATGACTGCCACCAAGTCTCAAATTCCTTGGTGCAGTAGAATGATGGTTGAAAAGACGTAAAAGTAATCATAGGCCTTTGTTCCCAGAGATTATTAACGTCTTCTTTTATGGCTTCCCAAGGTTTATCAGATGTGATGTTGTAACACAGTGGGAGAACTGACCTGTCTGTTTTGTGTTTTATCGCAAATGTTCCAGATAGCAAGATTCTCCATCGAATTTTCTTTTATCCAATAAATGGAAGGTGAAAAGAATAGGAAAAGACCTTCGTTAGATTCTCAGTACAGGAGACAATTATGAAAAGGGAAGGTATTAGCACCCTTTCCACTCGTAGTTATCTACGGGCTCTTAGTTGCTTAGCTCACTTTTGAAAAAATTTCTTTTTGTGTTTGTGTAGTTTGAAAAGTATTTTGAAAAGACATTTCGCTTTGACTTCGTAATGATTCTCGTTGGAATGTATACGAAGTGTTCGGAAATGTTTGTTTGGAAAATGTTTAACTTTGTAATGATTCTCGCTGGAATGTATACAAAGTGTTTGGAAAGTTTTTGAAAACGTGTGAGATGTGTAAAGCATTTTGATTGAGCAAGCAACTAGGAGTCTATTACCTACTCAGAATGGTCATTTCCATGTTATTTTCCTTCTCCTTTAGAATAAGGCTATCCATACCATTAGTTGGTAGGTAACTTTATCCATTTGGATGTGAAGGGACAATCGAAGGGTCATCGTTTGGTCATAGAAGGAAAGATGTAGGGATACCTTAGAAATTCGTAGCGACGATCATCATTTTTCATAGGCAACAATTGGGGGACGAGATTATATATTCGTAGGCAACATCGTGGGTCATCGAGGGACTAAGATCTTTGTATCGAAGGGACTATGATGATGTTATTTGTAGGCAGCTTTGCTAATGGTATCCCTACGTTCGAGGGACATGACCATGTTATTTCGAAGGCAACAAGAGAGGATACCCTAAGGGGGTGCAAGTGTGATGAGTGTGTTCGATTCGAATATTTATCTTGAGATTAGAAATGATCTAAGGGTTAATTTTATCTTGCCATACAAACCCTAATTAGGTAGCAGTTAAATATATATAGTAAAGTAAAGGGGGAAAGTAAAAGTGTAGAAATGTAAATCCTACGCTATTACATTGCTTTGGGGCAGATACATAATAGGAGTGCAGAAAGTAAAGGCAGAAATATAAATCTACGCTATTACATAATAAACTTTGCGATCTATGCATCTTTTCTATAATTTAAATGCGAAAATAATAGAAATAAAATAGAAGAAACATGTCTAATGGTTAAAGAAATTTATCTAAACCCTAATTTCAAAGAAAAAATATTTTTGGTATTTTTGAAATTGATTTTAATGTGAAAATTCTAATTCTAGGTTAATTATTAATTAATTATGAAAAATAATTTAAAATTATGAGAAAAACAAATTATTTTTATGTCAAAAATTAATTAAATGATTAACTAACCTAAATCTGGAGTTAAATTATTTTTGTGATTTTTGAAAATAGTTTAAATAATTGTTGAAAGAAAATTAAATTTGTAAGTGCTTAGTGTCAGATACTGTGTCATAACATTCTCTGTGACATCATGTATCTGCTGCCAGGAATTTCAAAATTAAACTAGAAAAAATAAGAAATAAGAGAAAATGTTAGAAAACAAATGGTAAAAACTAAGTTTGGTCATGCCAAGGTTTGAACCCGTGACCATGAGGTCATGGATTCAAAATTTTGCCACTAGACCACACTGCACGTGGTGTTAGAGAGATGGCTCCAATTGATTTTATGTGATATCCTGCAAAAATTAGCGGTTTGTGAAAAATTGCAAAAGGTGGGGTTCAAACCCGCGACCTTGGAGAGGGCCAAGGACTAGCGCGCGCATGGTAGATCGCTGGGGAGGTGATACATCCATTCATTTGGATACAACCATAAAGATATAAGTGATATTAATTCCTGAAAATTAAACTTAAAACAAAAACGCGCGCATGAGTCCCAGAAAATTCAAATTGGCCAATCATTCGTAGCCATGCCTGCCTCAACCGGTCAACATAGAGTCAGAGACGCCAGAGCCATGCTCCGGTCTTCTTATCCGGCCATTGGAGACTCCAAATCTGCGAAATCAAACGAATGAAAACAAGGAAAAGACCTTATCCCCCTAAATCGACCCCCTCGATTGGTGGTGAGAGTAGGAGGATCAAACATCATGAAAAAAAGTAAATACGAATTTAAGAAAAATATGTAATCGGAGCTTCATAATGCATGCGATTCAGGGTGTTTTGGCCATGGATTTTAATCCATACTTACCCTATATTACCTCAGGAGCACAATGGAGTGCTTGGAAGTGATTGAAAGTTGATGGAAATTGAGTTACAATTTGCCATAGGTTCTTGAATTTTTTAGAATTTAGGGTTTGTTTTTCAGGCAAGGATTCGTTGTCTTAGATGTCTGAATGTATCATGTATATATAGAGGGATCATTTAGGTCAAGATTTGAGAGAAAATATATTGTCATGAATGCAAGAAATATTTGATTTAAAATTTCATCAAATCTTTCCGAAAGTGATTCAAACTTTCCTTAAAGCTCCTTGCACGAATTTGGAAATTCTCATGGGTTATCTTGGACCTCAAGACAAGTAGAAATCAAGCCCAACTCATCTTAACTCTTACCTTTGTATTTTATTTAATTATAATTGAATTTTAATCATTAAATTCAAAAATAAATTAAATAAATGAAATATGGGCGTGAATTTGAGTTTTCAGGTCATGGATAATGTCAAGATTAAGTTTAGATCATAAAATCTTAGGCCCATTTGGAAGAAATTTTAATTTGCCAAGTATTTCTCTTCATGCACCTCTTCAAAAATGTCAAACTTGCTTAACTTGTATCTTGCTCAATTTTCAACATTTTTAAGTGTTCTTTAACTTTTTGGAAATATAAAGATTACCTCTAAACACTAATTTTTGGTTTCATCTTCATTGAAGCTTCCATGTTCATGTATACTTCTTTGCAAAAAGATGACTTTTTGTTGACTTTTAGAAGGACCTCTAATATTTTGATCCATAACTCTCAAATGATGCATTTTTTGCCAAAGCTTGTGAGACATGAAGTTGTAGAGAATTAAATTCTCTTCAAAATGATATTTGGTGGAAAAATTTCTGATAAATTATGTGAAAGTTATGCCTGGTCAAAGTTCTGTTGACTTTTTGTCCAAAAACCCCAATTTGGAAACTTTGACTTTTGATCAAATCTTGACTTTTCTTGATGAAGCATGATCAACCCATGATCAAATGATGAATGTGACTTCAAAATATTTATTTTTACCAAAAATTGTGAAGTTTGACTGTATGTTGACCATAATTGACTTTTTGTCCAATACAATTGATTTTCAACCATATGAGCAATTGATTGAGCAAACTTGAGTTGTAAGGCTTAAAACTTGACACGGTGATCCCTTGAGACATATGAGGAGATATGATGACCACTTGAAGCACTAGAACTTGAATTTATCTTTGAGAGAAGCAAAACCCTAGTTGTGGGTTGATTGCCTAGGAGAGGATTCATCTGGTCAACCCTTGTGAAATTCTTGAGTATGGAGATGTGGAATGTCTTGAAAAATAGGAGGGCAAATTTTGAGGTATAAAAGATGTCACCAGTATCTCATGGGAGTTAAATAACGATTTAGGGACCAGCTGGCTGAGTCCAAATTGTCGAGCCACTAAGTTAGGTTGGTAGGCAACTAAGCCTGGATTCATACCGACAATCACGAAAGATAAAAATTGAGGAGTTAGAAAACGTCTCCAATAGATTAAGGATGTTTTTTTGTTTTCCTCTGATACAGGTGGAAAAAACTTAGTAAGCCACTTGTCCCATCAGAAAATGGAGCCACGAAGGGCTTAAACTCGACTCTTGTCAACATAATATTGAACAACAGTTTGAAGACTTGGGAATTAGGAGAGGTTTTATCGATGGGGGTCAGTGGAAGAAGACTCTACCAAACAACGTGGAGTTGATTTTAGGGACATGCTATCTTCCTGCTTCTGAAAGGTTTAATGTCTTCAGCAAAAGTGGCATTCAGCCACAAATGTAGAAGCTAGAAAAGACCATGCACCAAAACGTTCTTCTTCTTTGGATTGTTTGGGTCGAAATTCTTAATTTGATTGGCAACGTCGGTTAGAGATTCATATAAGGAGGCCAAAATCAGTTGGCTCAAATCAACATTTTCACCTTGGTGCAATTGAGTGGAATGATAAGAAAATTTCTTGGCCACCTGCATCGACCTTGAGTAGAAAATAAAGCGTGAGAGCCAAAGAGTCAAGAATGCGACGTGTTCCTCGTCGGTTATAAGACCAGATTCTCGTTGATGGTGGTAAATGAAATTGTTGTATGTTGGGTTTTTGCTTTCACCAACGTCGAACCTTATTGGCAGAGGGTCAGCATCCATGTGGTTAAAAACTACGCCATTTAGTTTTAACCCTGTAGTAGCGGTGATGTCGAGTAAGGTGGGAGTGATCATACCACACTTGGTGTGGAATGTATTTTTCGATCCTTCCCAAGAGTGTAAAAGCAACCAACAACATGCTTCTAGAATAAGGCTGGCCACAACAAGAAAGTTCCAGCAGTGTGTAAATGCTTATTTTCTTCCATTGTTCTCCTTTGTCGGCTTCTAAACATGCCATCCAGGCACTGAATTTAGGGCAATTTAGAGGAGGATAGGTTCTAAAATCACTATCAACATATTGAAGAGAAATAGGGTTTGGAGAAGATATTCTAGGCCTAGTTGTGGTGCTGGTGGGAAAAAAGCCCCTTTGTCATCTACATATATTTCAGAAGGCATGTCCGTAAGGAGAGGGCCCAGAAAAGCTAAGGGTTATCCTTCAAGAGTAAAAGGAATAAGTACCTGAGATTTCTAGATTTTTGTTTTATCCTCGGCGAACGGAGGTTCTGGTACATAGGGTTTGCCAACGGCAAGACGTAGTTAAAGCTCCATGGCTAAAGAAGTGGCTATGTTGTCAATGTTCGCCATTGAAGAAGTATCGAAGAGGTTTTGAAGAAGGTGAACAGGGATGTTGCATTGTGATTTTTGGGTTTTTTCTCTAGAGCAAAAGGTTGAAGAAAGTAAAGAGGAGAAAAGAAGAAGAATGAGGGATTGGGGTATTTATAGCCTCGTTGAAGAAAAGAAGAAATATTAAAGAAAATCTTTGTGATTTCCTAAGTCAGAATCATGTCAAGTCGAAGGACACGTGTTGCGAGATTAAAGCGGGAGTGGTGTGCCATGTCTGCCACTAAAAGCGTAATGATGATGAGAAATAAAGAATCACACGTCTCAAAGTTAAGGTGTGATACGTTTCCATGATTACATGACGTCACGGAAAAAGTGGAATAGTAATGTCCACTTTTCGAAGAAGTGAAAGCCATTTGGTCGAATGTCGAAACCGACACTTCAAACATGCCATTGTCTCACTTAAGTCAAAATTTGAAAATGGCATCTCTGGGGGACATTTTGTTACCTTGAAAAATCTCAAGGTATTCAAGCACGTGTATTAAATGAAGATGTTCTCATAAGTTAAGGGTGACTTTCTCAAATAAGGACCTTTAGAAATTGAGAGCAAAGTGTTTGAAAGTTTGGTTTTGAAAAATTAAAGAAGTTAATGATTAAAGAGAATATTAAGCCAAAATGTTGAAGCGGAGTTGTAACACCCCAAATAATTCAATTATTAAATAATTAGAATTTTAATTATTAATTTAATTAGAAGTTTAATTATTAATATTTTTGGATTATTGGAAATTAATTAATTAAATAAGAATGGAAGTGTCAGTGTGAGAAGTGTAAGTGGGGGGTGTGAGGAGTAAAACACTCTACCTATTCTAATTATTTTATTATTATTATTTAGAATAATAAAAGGAATAAAATAGAGGAAAAGAGGAAAAAGAGAGAAATTGGAGTTTTCTATCATACGTGCATTGGAGAAGAGAAGAGAAAGAGGAAAAAAACTAAAGGTGTCAGAATTCGAAGAATCCATAAGGTAAGGGGTGATTTCGATTAATTATTATGCCTTATCGGTTTTGAATTCAATAGGATTGATCATAGCATGTTAGAAATCTCAATTTAGGATTATCTACGTTTGTAGGATTTGTGTAACACCCCAATATTACCCAAAGTTTATTATGCAAAAATCAGAGTAAATTAAAATTTCATAAATTAAATACTGAGGCGTCACACCTTCAAAACCAATTCACTTTAAACAGTTTGCTTTAAAATATAAATTTCAGATACATAGCATCATCGGAAATCATAAATTGATTCATAAAAATCAAAACATCTCCTTTATTAAACTTCCTCATCAAATCTTGTTTTCATAAAGTATGATTCTATTTACAAAAGGAAGAACAACGAAAGAATAACAACAAGACAACATAAATATTCCCCCTGAGTGCTACGTATCAGAGCGACACCGACTCGACTAACAGCAGCTATAAACTCCGTCTTCATAACCTGCACGTTACCAATATAAAGGTAACAGCGAAACAAGTAAAGGGTGAGATACTCCAAAATATATAATTAAAGGCATGATAAGTATATATAGTTTTGGAATTATAAAAGATATAGGTTAGTGAGTGCATTCCAACACCTATCTAAATCTCACTTACTTTGATCGCCATTCTAAGTGTATAATCTACACTTAATCGCCTTAACCTTATCGGCACAAATCATCACAACAACACATAAACCTCCATCACCACGAAATCGTCACAAGTTAATACATCACTAATTAACACGGCAGTCTTAAACAACAACATCAACCAACAACATTAAATAATGCTAATGACATAAGCAACATAAACAAATCATCACAAATTGGCTAAAGCCCATCGTCGCTTTTGGCATAAAATCCCATCGTCACAAACATCATCACATCCTATTTGCATTAAGCATTTCATCAAGTTAAATCATCGCAAAACTCATTATTTATGTTCATCGCATAGTTATCATGAAATTATCAATTCATATTCATTTCATGTTCATCATAAAGATCATCAAAAATTATGCATTCACAAATCGGAAGCATTTATTAACAACATCAATATAATCATCACATCATCATGTACAAAGACATATAACATCGCATCGCATAATCAACAAGTATTCCTTAGTAAATACACCGTCGCAAACATTATGTTTATTCACACCGCATCATTATCAATTAATTCACCAAATCCCAAAAATGGAAAATTAGTCAAACACCTATAATCGTCGTGAAAGTCATTTCTAATAACCGGCATTAATCATAATCATTAACATTGAAATCGGATTGTCCATACATGCCTTAAATCTACTACAACGCAATCCAATTCAATTTAACCGTATTTTGGCCTATTTCGGGTCATCTCTTAAAAACTCATAATTTCTAAAAACTAACCTCACCACTACGTTCTACACGTCGAACTTAGCTAGCACGTCAATTTTCGTTGAATTCGGAGCAACTTGCTCGTCGAATTTATCGGGAAAATCGTAATCGGGCAAAAGAAGTGCAAAAAATCAGAATATGGGAGGCTACAGATACATCAACACGGGCCCCCGTGTTAATCAACACGGCCCGTGTTGAAAATCCCCCATAAAACACAAAAAAACACCAAGTCAGTGAATCAACACGGGCGCCCGTGTGAATCAACACGGCCCGTGTTGATGGTCCTGGCAGCCAATCCTCCCTGTGTTGATTGACCTGCGTGAAAACTCCATTTTTTACCATTCCCATTAATTCTAATCATCTTCAATACTCCTAGTTTCTACAAGCTAACCCCTAATAACCCACAATCCATACTCCTTTTCCAACTCTTCTAATCTATTTCAATCAAACAATCAAACACACAACTCAAACCACAACATCAATTTTTCCCCAAATCCTAAATATAACTATCAAAACCTAACCATATGTGATAGAGAAATCAAACCCCTTACCTCTAGCTTGGATAATTGCAAGATGCTTCAACACCATCCCAACTTCATGCTTGATCTTGCTCCTCTTCTTCTTCTTCCCCAAAACCCTCTTTTTCTCTCAAGTTTCCAAGTTTCTATTTTGGCTTAGGTTGTAGAATGGAAAGAAAATGAGGAGATGTGGTTTTATAAGTTGTTTCTTACTAGCTTCCTCTCTTGCTCTTGTTCTTGCCCTCCTTATTCTCCAAACCCTCTCTTTTTCTCTCCAAGCTTCTATGTTCAAGTTTGGCTTGGTGTTGGAAATAGAAAGAAAAACAAAGGAAAGTGTTTTATAGGTTGTTTTCCTTACTAGCAACCAAGGGTGTAAACCCAATTCTAACAATTTAATCCTCACACCCCCATCTATTCTTATAAATTAACACACTAACAATATCTACCAATATTATTAATTCAACCAATTAATATAATTTCGGGGAATTAAATATCGGATCCGAATAATATTTTACCAAACCGAACGAAATAAAATCAGACCAAACTAAACGTCGCCATATATATTATCATATGTATCGATTAATATAAATATTCTCGTCGCAAAATAAATATCAATTGGTAATTTGAAAATATTAATATAATATAATATAATATTAATTAAAAACGGGCGTTACAATTTGTCCCAATTGATGTCGAATTGTGTAGAATTGACTAAATTGCATGATATAGGATCGTTAGGAATGATGGGAATATGTTATATTGCATGTTACTACTATTGTTTGATTGATTATACTGCCTTGGAATGAATGGGTTCAATTGGGAATGATAGAAATTGGAATTGGAAACATGCTGCTGTCAAAACTAGTGTTTTCTACTACTATGAGTCGTGGGAACTGGTTCCCATGTGGGAGAACCCGGGTTCCCAGTGTGTTGGTCAGTGAAAATGGCATTTTTGGAACACAGGAACCGGTTACCCCTGGGGAGGAACCGGGTTCCCAGTTAAAATTTTACACTGAAAAATAATATTTTTGCAGGAATCGGTTCCCTGTCTGGAAGAACTGGGTTCCCAATACATTTTCCAGAGAGCGTGTTTTTGAAGCTTGTGGGAACCGGGTTCTACCTGGGAGGAACCGGTTACCACTGTGTGATTTTGAAAAATACTAAACTTTAAAAATTCATAACTTTCAAATCGTAAGTCCGTTTTGAGCGCCGTTTTTGATGTTGTTTCTTAAATTTAATGCTCTATTTAATGAAATGAATAAAATTATTGTAGCTTGAATTTATTTTGAAAATGCATCGGATTTCGAATTATGCAGTTTGTACTTTTTGCATATTTGGTGTGTTTGCAGTGTTGTATCCGTGGTAATTGCTTGTATCAGGATTTGGTGGATGAATGCATGTTTTATGCTGTTTGATGTGTGCATGATCAATGAAGATATCATGTCCTGGTTTAATTTGGTTTATGACGTTGGTGTGATCATGAACTTATTTGAATGTTGCATGCTTTATGATGTGCATGCATATACATTCTGGTGGTAGCTAATTCCCATTGTGCAGAATTAGTGAGATTTGCCAATAACCGTTCCCGGGTGATTATGGATGGTGAGGATGGATTCATGTCCTGGTGATTATGGACGAATCGATGTTGGTGACTTAGTTCACGTTTTGGTACCACATGCATAGAGTCGTGCATTTGCATGCTGTGAAAGTATAACATGATAGGATGGTTTCCTGTGTTATAATTTGTTTGTTTTGTATAGATGTGTGCTTTTGAATTAATTGATGAAAACTCGACTTATCTGATTATGCTAAAAAGGGTGGATTAATATACTTGTGATATTTTATTGTCTTGAGAAACTTATAATACATTTTAATTATGATGAAGTCTCACCCTTACTTTGATGATTTCAGATTGAAGTGTTAGCCGCTTAGGAGCTGGTGAGGATGGCTTTTGAGTTGTGCTATTTAGTTATCCACGTGCCAGTGTCATGCTCTGATAGTTGTAACACTCGGAAATGTTTGGCTGAGAGTTTTGTTTTGTACTCTATTGTTCTTTGACCTATTTTGGGAATAATTATGGATTGAAGTTTATTCCGTTTGGTTACTATTTTCCGCTGTGTAGAACATATCATTGGTTTTGATTATTTTAATAAAGTTCTTCAGTGAAGCATGACTACTGTTTTGATATTTTATATTTGGATTTGAATTGTAATGCCCTTTATTATATGTTAACTCTGATTTATTTATTAAACTCGCGGGGTATTTTAGAAGGGGTGTTACAGGAGTCACGTCGACCAGAAGGAGAACATGTTAAAATGTAGAAATTGGTCGAATTGACCAAGGCTTGCAAAGCGCAGGAAATGGTCGAATTTGGTTTCGTTGACCATAGAGGATTCTGGACTTAGAAGAATTTGGTTGTTTTCTATTATCAAAAGGGAAGCATGTCGAAGCAAGCCATAAGCGGTTGATATTTCATTAGAAGCGGGAAGATTCAAATTTCCAAATCTCTAAGCAGTTGGCAGCAGTTTATAACTCGTTTAGGTGCCAAATAGGTGGGAACATCTGGTGAAGCGGTTACCTTAGGGTTCAAATGCCATTCGTCGATTATTCTTAGGCAGTTACTTTGTAAATACTATAAGTAAGTAGTTTCAGTGTAATTTATGGGTGTTCACTTGCATATTCAAAACACTTACTAAAACTCATTCCATTCCGAGTGTCAGGAAACAAGGAGTTGCTAAATGCTTGATGTACGTGAATCACCATCTTTATTTCAATGCAAAACCTTTACATTTCAATCATCTCTTTTGAAACTTTTACTTGCGTTTTATTTAATTTTCATCAATCTCTTTGCGTTATCGTTTATGTTGACTCTCTTTTCGTTACAAGTTTCGAGTTAACAAAGGATTCAGTCAACACTTACTTCGTTTAGAACAAGTATGGAGTTCACAGCCTTCTGTCGGTCACGAGTCACCATAGTTGGTCAAATCATATTGTGAGCAAATAGATTGCTATTTCGTTTGGGCTCTTTCTGTCGATCACGAGTCATCAATCAGTCGAGTCTAACCATAGTGTGGAAAGCCGTTATACTTGTTCTCTTAGTCTTAGACAACCGTTTCTTAAATAAGGACTTCGACAAAACTATTATAATTTCAAAAAGCCTTAGCACATATCTTAAGATCAATTGGTCAATCTTGCGAGTAACCCTTAGTTTTAGGACTTTGGGAGGACCGGCGGTTGTTTACAATTTTCCACAGTAAACACTATGATAATATTAGTTCAAAGACTAAACAATCTCAGTTTACAACTTCTAGCTTAATCACTACCTTGGGCAACTTCTACCTAAGAACCTCCTATAGATACAAGATCCCTCTCTCACTTCCAATCACTTTAGTGATACCTACGGTCACAAACCTTGTGACTAGACACAAAATAACCAAATATAAGATTACACTTCACATAAATAATACTTAGTTATGTTTAAAGCTTAAACAAAGAACAATACTCAACTCTTTGCTTAAAAACTCATGAGTGAGAACAATAACTTGATAAACAATCAGTCTATCTCAATATATCAAAAGATACATGAGTGACATACAAAGAAAAAAACTAAAAATTTTAAAGACTCCCAAAACCCTAAACTTTTTGTTGTCCCCATCACAGTTTCTTCAATGCGAATGCTTGCTATTTTAAGTTTAGCAAGTCCTTATTTATAGACTATTGCAGAATGAGCTTGGATTCTTCAAATTAAATCCAATCTTCTATTTTAAATCAGGTGCAATATCTTCGCATAACAATAAGAACAAATCTTTAAAGTTTCTTAAAATTGTATGCAAGATCGTTTTTAATGAAACCTAATATAATCAAATCCAATTTGTTAATAGGTTTCGGCTGAACTCTGAATCACTTAACTCCACTCCTAACTGGAGGGTTAAGACAAAAAATAACAGGTTTAACTTTGATGAATTTTTCAGGTGCATTTTAAGTGCAGTTCCAAATTTAACAATATAAAAATGCAAATAGAGTAAGTTACACCGACCAATTATCCAAGCTGTATGAAAAAATGAGATAAACCCAAACAAGTGAAGCCTAACTTAATAGACACTTATAGTTATTAGAAACATTCACTACATTAAGACACACGACAAACAAAACCAAAAAACTGAATGTTATATACAAAACTCAAATAAAAGGCATAGAAACATAAAAACTTGGAGGTCTGAAGTATGAACTCATTGTTATGTTGAAACACTTCAAGTTCCCTACTAGCAGCGCTGATTGCTTTCGTCTGTAATGTACGGTTCCACAATATTGTGTTTCTTTCATTCCGAGCATTCACTATTCAGTAAAAAAGCCAAGATTAAAGAGTTCGGTTTCTTTCCTTTTGGCTGCATTGTTCTCAGCTTCATCTTCATCAGAAACTAACCAATTGTAAGGAAGTTGGATTTTCGGCTCCAAGTTGTTTTTGTTGATGCTTTCTGCTGTTTTCAAAATATTCTCTAAAGGAATGTATTCGCTCTGTTTCATTGACGACCCCTCTGTGTCTTTCTTAGTTAGCTTGCGCAAACTCCATTCCTTTATAATCAAACCTTTGCGGGCTTTAAATGTGATATGCGCTCCTGTTTCAACAAAATGACAGTGTGCCCTAGAGATATAGATTATCCAAAGATAGTGGTTGCCATGAACCGTACTCCGTTCCAAATTAAGTGACATATCAAATCGTTCTTCTGTGTGTTCACTCTCAAAAGAAAGATAAAAAGGATGTGGCAGTGGCCCTGAAGAGAGTGGAGAAGTAGATACTACATGGTCATTTTTTGCTTTAAATTTTACAAAAAAGAGAAACCCAATCCAGTCACCACGCATATCAGTGTCCAATATCCTTACAATTGACTCCCCTTTAAACCATCGACGGAACAACGCTGGAATATTGTTGGGAACTTTGTCAAAATCCGGAGTAGGACTTCGAGGAGATCGATTAGGATTCTTTTGCCAAGGAAAAACTATGTCAAAATCCGGAGTAGGACTTCGAGGAGATTGATTAGGATTCTTTTGCCAAGGAAAAACTATGTCAAAGCCACTCAGAGAGTAAAAACGTTCCTGGTAAACAGAGTATATTAGAAGGATTAGAAAGTTTCATGTGTCTGCTATTCATGTAGGTAAATTTTTTACTAACTCTTTTAAATTTAGAAGTGATTTACCCCCAATTAAAATTTGTCATATAAAATAAATATATTAATCTAAAACTTTAAAAAATTAAAATAAAATTAAAAAAATAATATATAACTTGATTTTTAAGTACTAAGACGTTGGTATGTTATGTGTGAGTAATGATAATTCTTACATTGAATAAAAAATATATATTAAATTTCTATTAACTGAGAAAAAATATAGACTCTAATATTTTATATTTTTTATTCAATATATAGTTTTAAAAATTAATTTAATGTGATAAAATTTCATCAATATATATTATTGAAGATAAATTATCCTCAATTTTACACCGGATAGCCTACCTCTCACGGTTAGTTATTAGACCAAAATAATTGGCACTTTATATTTGTGAAAATGTCAGGTACATTATATTTCACTAATTAATTCAGCTTGGATTCTAAATTATCCGTATTAATTTACTACGGTATTGAATTATTCAATCTAACTCTTAATTTTATCCACTCAATATGGTACGAATTAAATTAGAGCCATCTCATTTAAATTTACTGGTATTTTATTCGGATAATGAATTTGAAAATTTAATTTTACGACTACGAATCCAACTCATTGATATGTCACACTATTTTTATTCTATTTATAATTTATCTAACATAACTCTTACAATACACATATTTTTTAAAAATAATTATAGTTTTTATTAATTCTAAAAGTTTAAGTTTAAATTAAATCTAAGAGATCGAATTTCTTTATTCAAAGACAGAGATATTTTATCTTTTAAATTATATTTTACACATTTTTTATATTATTTTGACGTAATCTGAATCGTAAAAGAGTTTTGAAGTATTAAACGATACATTTTAATCAAATTAAATACTAAAATTTTATTATTTTTAATGTTTTTGTAAAATAAATATGTTAATTAAATTAATATTTTATTAGAATTTAAAAATTATATTTAATTGATGAAGTATTAGATTTACAAAAGCGCTTTCGTAGGTCAGATATTTCAAATACCTATGAAAGCGCTTTTATAGGTATCCCTATAAAAGCGCTTTTTTTAACCGAATTTTTTTTAAGGGCTACGAAAGCGCTTTCTGTTAAAAGCGCTTTCATAGATGCGCTGTCAAAAATTGTTTTTTTTTGTAGTGCAAAGTAGACTCAACTCAATCCGCGAACACTCTTGATTTTCTCATTTTCCAGCAAATTATTAAACTATAAAATTAAATATTTTTTATGAATCAAATTATGAATTATTTAATAAAATTATATTTTATTAATAATATGAGAAAAATAAATTAATAAATTTAAAGATAAAAAGATAATAAATATTTAAGATTACTAAATAAAAAATACATTAATATTTTATCAAAATAATGTAAAATGACTTATAATTTATTTTCTCCCAAGCAACATATAATACTAATAGATTTAATTTAGATACATGATAATATACATAATTTTTAAATTGTCAATTAATTAATGACAATTATGTTTGACTTTTACTATTTTTAAACCATGCTCATGAATAGTTATGATATGTTATTGCTACAAATTTTTTTTATTGAGTTGTAACAATTAAACTCATAATTAGTTAAAGAAAAATTGAAAATAAAAATTGACATTGCATAAAAATATAAGATAGGATTCAGAAATTTATAATTATTAATATATTATTTGATTGGGAGATGGACAGTGGCGGAACCATGATTGAATGGTTGAGGGGGCCAAACATATAAAAATAACTAACAAAAAATAATAATAGCATTTTGAAATCAATTTTTTTCTATTATTTACTTAGGGTTAGCATTTTGAAATCAACTTTTTACTATTATTTAGTTAGGGTTAGCATTTTAAAATCAATTTTTTCTATTATTTAGTTAGGGTTAGCATTTTGAAATCAATTTTCTTTCTATTCTTTTGTTTGAATTAGCATTTTGAAATCAACTTTTTAGTTGCATTAAAAATATTTATTCTATTTACTTTCACTTTTTTATACTAGCAAAAATTAAATTTATAGATTGTGTTCTTAAAAAATATGTATGCGGGGGAAAAAATCAACAACCAAGAAATGTATGTATGACAAAGAGAGTAAAATTATATTAAAAAAATATTTTATATTTTTTTGTAAATAAAATAGGATTGGATGGACATTATTCTTAATAAATAAATTGAATTGAATTTTATAAAAGAAATTAGTGGATTATTAATATATTATTTTGATAATTCATTAACAATTCAAATCAAATTTATTTCTAATAAATAAATTGTATTCAATTTTTTTAGTGGATTATTAATATATTATGTTGATAATTTATTAACAATTCAAATTAAATTTATTTCTATAGAGAATAAGGGAGTGAAACTAATATAATATTAAATTTGAAAAGATTTAATCAAATATTAAAAAAATTGAAAAAAGGCTCAATAGGATTTTGTAAAAAATAGTACAAATAATGACCTTACAAGATTTGATCGGATGACTCAAAGGTAAATGAAAGCAAACTTATCCGCTTGGCCAGTGTGCTCTTTAAATATTTTTAGCGATGATATGTTTATAAATATACATTTTAATAGGAAAAATTATATAATATGACTATTTTTTAAAAATATTATCAAAACTTTGGGGTGGCCATGGCCACCCCTGTCTTAACATAGTTCCGCCATTGGAGATGGATAAGAAATCCTTTTATCCAAAACATATAAAAAATTATAGAGGTTAATATGGGTGGTGATATATAGGCTATTGCACGAACCGTCGCATATTTCCACTGAGCTCTATCTTTCCTAGACTTTTGCGAGCATGAAATTAACTTAAAAATTTATAATTTTTAAGTTTAAAAAGTGAAATGTCTGCGGACTTGTTCTGCCCGCATTCATTTTTTCTATGTGGGACAAAATTTTAGATCCGGATTTTCAACAAAGTTTATTGCACTTTTTTTATTTTTGAGGGGCAGATGTGTGTATATATATATATATATATATATATATATATATATATATATATATATATATATATATAAGCAACCCTAAATCACCATTGATAGGGTGCAAGAAGCATAGAGCAAAAGGAAAGCAAAGAGAAGAAAGATGAACTGAAAATTCTGTTATTGCTTAGCTGAAGAAGAAAAACAGTTACAAGCAGTTATATATAGACAATGCCACATCAGCAAGTCCCTAACTAACTTAGTTAGATGATGCCACATCAGCAAAGCTCTAACTAACCAACTAAGCTAAGTTTATTTTTCTGTTTTCCCATCTATATTTGTTACCCCCCACAAGCTTGAGGTTGGTATATGCTGAACAAACCAAGCTTGGACAAGCAAGCAGAAAACGGACGAGGCCCAATAGCCTTTGTAAAAACATCTACAGCCTGTTGTTGGGAAGAAACAGATAACAAGCGCATAAGATTGGCCTGCAAGTTTTCTCGAACCAGATGACAATCAATGTCGAGATGCTTAGTACGTTCGTGAAAGACAGGTTTGGCAGAGATATGCAACGCACTCTGACTATCACAGTAGAGAACTGGAAGACGAGAAGAGTGTTGTTTAAGATCATGAAGAAGAAAGCATAGCCACTAAAGATCAGGAGTTGTATAAGAAAGAGCACGACATTCAAATTCGGCAGAAGAACAACTAACTGTAGCTTGTTTCTTGGATTTCCAAGACACAAGAGATTGACTAATGAAGAAGCAATAGCCAGTAACGGAACGCCTGCATCACTAAATCCCAAAATCTGCAAATTAGAGGAAGCTGGCAAAAAGATACCCTAAGCAGGTGCATTTTTAAGGTAACAAAGAACATGTAGGGCAACACGATAATGAAGCTCAGTAGGAGCACTCATAAACTGACTAAGCTGCTGAGTTGCATAAGCAATATCAGGACGCGTAGTAGTAAGATATAACAATCGTCCAACAATACGTCTATAAGCTGTGACATCGGAGAATGCAGGACTGGTGTCTTGATGGAGTCGATTGGAGGAATCCAAGGGTGTAGATATAGGTTTGCATCCATTGAGGCCTGAATCATGAAGAAAGTCCAAACAATACTTGCGTTGACACAGAGTGATACCTTTTATGGAGCGAGCAACTTCGAGTCCTAGAAAAAATTTCAGCTGACCCAGATCTTTGATATGAAAAGTCTGATCTAAAGCCCTTTTCAATTCAGCAAAGACTGTCAATGAGGTGCCAGCTAAAATCATGTCGTCCACATAAACAAGCAATGCAGTAAAAGAAGTGGGAGTAGGTTTGGTGAATAATGTGTGGTCTGCATGCGCATGAACGAAACCTTGGTCATGTAGAAAAGTTAACTTTTCAAACCATTTCCGGCTAGCTTGCTTCAAACCATATAAGGATTTGAGCAAGCGACAAACCTGACCTGGTTTAGGAGGGGACACTCCTTGAGGCACCTTCATATAAACTGTTTCAGTCAAGTCTCCATGCAAGAAAGCATTGTTTACATCTAACTGATGTAAGTGCCAACCATGAATAACTGCCAATGCCAGAAGAACACGCACAGTGGAAATCTTAGCTACTGGAGAAAAGGTTTCAAAATAATCCAAACCTTCAGTTTGGTTGAAACCTTAAGCTACAAGCCTTGCCATAAACCGTTCAATCGATCCATTAGCATGCCTATTGATTTTGTACACCCACTTGTTTCCAATAGGAGCAACGTTATGAGGTAGATCCACAAACTCCCAAGTATAGTTGTTATCAAGTGCTTCAATCTCTTTGTTCATAGCCATGACCCATCTGGAATCTGTAACAGCTTGACTATAGTTGAGTGGTTCAGTTTCAGAGGACAAGGACATGTATAAGCTTTGTGATTTGGTGAAAGGTTTGAGTAAGAAACAAAGTTATCAATAGGGGATTTACATGAAGTGGTAACATTGGAAGTGCAAACATAGTCTTTAAGATGACTAGGAGGGTGTGAAACTCGAGCAGATTTTCTGGTTTCAGGAAGAAGTGAAGAGTTTGAAAGAATGGCTGGAATATCTGATGTGGATGACATTTCAGATGCAGGGTTAATTGGATGGATAGATTCAGGTTCCATCACAGGTATAGCAGGAGGAGTGGAATCATGTAGTGTATTGTGAGAATTTGAATATGTATTGGTAGTTAATTTTTCAGGTTGTGATAGAGATATAGACAAGGAGGTTGATTTGTCAATTTCAGTTGAAACAATGTTTTGATTCTGAGAAGAATCAAAATATATATCTGTTGGAACTTGTACAGTAGAATTCTCCTTGGGAGGAAATTCTAAATCAATTTTTTTTACATTTCGAGACACAAATATCTCATGGCTAGTGATATCTAGAAGCACGAAGCCTTTCATGCCTGCTTGATATCCCAAAAATATGCACTTTCTTGCCCTTGCATCAAACTTATGCCTGTTCCCTGGTAAGGTCGAAGCATAGCTAAGGCAGCGAAAAACTTTTAAAGAACTGAGATCAGGAGCATCTCCATACAACACTTCATAAAAAGATTTGTCTTGTAGGAGTTTGGTGGGGATCCTGTTTATTAAAAAACAGCATGTAACACTGCATAAGACCAATATTTCTTGGCCAATCCAGCTTGAAACATAAGGGCACGACTAACATTCAAGATATACTGATGGTGCCTTTCAACTCTTCCATTATGTTGGGGAGTATACGCACAACTCTTTTGGTGAATGATCCCCTTGGAAGTATAATACACATGCAATACCAGTTCAACTCCATTGTCACTTCTAATGGCTTTAACAGTTTTTCCAAACTGTGTTTCCACCATGCCTACAAAGTCTCTGATTTTCTAAGACACTTCAGATTTTGTCTTTAACATGACCACCCAAATATGTCTGCTACAGTCATCTAAAATAGTCAAGAAATATTTGTAGCCATGTACAGAAGTAGTGCTAAATGGTCCACAAATATCTAAGTGCACAAGATCAAATATATTGCTAGCATTTTTATTGCTTGTAGGAAAAGGTAAAATTTTCTGTCTAGCTTGCTGACATACATCACATACAACATGAATGCCATTAGGAATGTAGTTGTATTTATTACTCATACAATTCATTCTATCATATGACAAATGCCCTAGCCTAAGGTGCCACAATACACCTGGTGGTACTTTTTCACTATTGACAGCAATCTTATTTACAAAAATACTTGACACAAGTCCTATGTCATTATTCCTTCTTGCCTCCAAGTAGTAAAAGCCATTAAGCTCCTTAGCCAAACCAATATTCTTAAAATCCTTCTTTGCCTGTATCATGCATCCATTAGTTTCAAAAACAAGACTACAATCTTGTTCCTTGCACAACTTTGACACATAAATCAGATTTACTTCAAATCGTGGCAAATAAAGCACATTTTGAATGACAAGGTCCTTTGAAAACTTTACATTGCCAGCTATAGTAGCAGCTATAAAATTTCCATTTGGTAAATTAACTGTAATAGGTTTTATCTCAGCATATTTTTCAAACCAATCTAAAGAGAAGCATATATGATGGGTGGCTCCAGTATCAAGTATCCAATCTATTCTAGCATGAACATTAAAACAAGAAGAGTTACCTTCTTTGGTCAGATTAACTGCACGAGTATTTCGTTCAAGCAATGCCATCAAAGATTGATACTGATCCTTTGTCAAAATCATGCTGCCATTGTCACTAGAAGATCCAACATTAGATCTTGTTTATGCATCATCCCCTTCAACTTGATTTGCATATGAATTTCCTTTAGCATTGTTAGGAGGATAACCGTGTTTCTTATAATAGCCATCAATGATGTGCCCAGTTCTTCCACAATAGGTACACATATTGATGTTCCCTTTTCCTCTTCCATAGCTTCCATTTCCTCTTCCTCTTCCATGCGGCCTTTGTCCATCTGCAGCATTAACCAAGCCTGCACTTTCTTCGGTCACATTTGCGCTGGGAAGATTGGATCCATATTGTATTTTTCGTTCTTGCTGCATGATTAAGGAAAACACTTTGTTGATGGGAGGCATAGGATCCATGAGTAACACTTGAGATGATACCCCCTGATATTCTTCACTCAGGGCAATCAAGAATTGAATAATTATGTCCTCAGCTTTGAAGCTCTTCACATTTCTCATAGCTAAACATGAACATGGAATACGACAAGTACAACTAGGAATCGGTCTATACTGATCCAATTCTTCCCAGAGACCTCTCAATTCAGTAAAATAATCAGAAATCTTCTTGTTACCTTGTTTGAGATTTGAAATTTCTTGATGTAGTTGTGCAACCCTAATGCGATCTCCTCTCATAAATTGATCTTTGAGATCTTCCCACATGTCAATGGCATTGTCAACGAAGACAACACTTTGTGCTATTGAAGGAGTGATGGAATTTATGATCCATGTATGCACAAAATTCTTGCATCTCTGCCAAGCTGCAAAGTTCAGATCACTCTCATCTGGAACTTGTATGGAACCATCAACAAACTTGAACTTGTTCTTCATGGCCAGAGCTCTTCTCATCTTCATGGACCACGCGTGATAGTTATCACCAGAAAGAGCTGGTGTAACGCAGACCGTAGATGAATTTTCAGAAGGATAGACGTAATATGGATCAAGTTGATCCACTTGATTTTGCGTGTTGTTGTTGCTGCTGTTGTTGGTGTTTCTTGCCATAGCTATTGATCAAGAAAAGCTTATCAACGGAAGATAGAAGAGAGAGCACGAACAAGAAAAGGAAAACCAGAAAACGCAACAAGCGAAAACAACACGATTGAAAAGAAAATCACTGCGCTTTGATCGCCATTGAAGCACGATCAAGAAGCTACAACAGAAACTACAGCGAAAACCAGTGAAGGACAAACCAAGCTCTAATACCATATAAGCAATCCTAAATCACCATTGATAGGGTGCAAGAAGCATAGAGCAAAAGGAAAGCAAAGAGAAGAAAGATGAACTGAAAATTCTGTTATTGCTTAACAAAAACAGTTACAAATAGTTATATATAGACAATGCCACATCAACAAGTCCCTAACTAAGTTAGATGATGGCACATCAGCAAAGCTCTAACTAACCAACTAGCCAAGTTTATTTTACTGTTTTCTCTATATATATATATATATATATATATATATATATATATATATATATATATATATATATAAAAGAAAAATAAAGTTGTTGAATTTATAAATTAATTTAAAAATAAAATAGTGATTAATATAATATTTTATAGGTATTGCAACAAATTCTAATAAATGGATACGCAGACAGAAAGGTAAGGGAAATAGGCAAGAGTATCATTACGCACCTGAACTAGTCTTGGTAGTACCCATTGATTGAAGAGTATATATAAATTTTCATTTCCAAACGAGGGTTCAGGCACGTTGCAGTTGGGAGAGTCAAAAATATATAATCCCGACCTATAATTACGAGATCTTGTTCCTAAGTAGTATATTCCTGATGAATCCGATGAATTAGGTTTTGGTAGCTTGGGCAAACTCCTAAGCTTATGGCAATGAGACACATTTAAATATGATAGCTTGCGAATACCCCACAAGGTGGAAGGAAGTGTAGTAAAGTCATTTCCTTGTAGATCTAGTCCCTCTAACCACCTTAATTCTCCAATAGCATCTGGGATGTTAGAAATGCTGCAAAAGCTGAAGTCCAGATAAATCAAAGCTTGCACAGCAAGATTGGAACTCCATCTTAAAGGCAGTTTAGTCATTTTACAACACCTAGTTAGATCTAAAGTTATAAGAGATGTCATCTTATGAAAAATGTCAGGTAATTCAACGAGATTTGTACAGTCTCTCAAACTTAAAAATCTAAGCTTTTCAAGAGCCCCAACAGATTCATGAATTGTAGATAAACTTGCACATCGATCCATATCAAGATACTGAAGAATCAATGATCCATTAAAATCTGGAGTTCCTCTAAGTTTTGTGCAATCAGAAAGACACAAAACTCTTAGAGACTTTAATCTCGATGCATTGCCAAAATCAAGATTAACTAGACCACTACATTTCTGCAAACTCAAAAATACAAGTTCCGTAAGAAGTCCAATCGATGGATTCACTTCCACCAAGTTTATGCATCCAGTAAAATCTAACCGCACAAGATTTGTCATCCCTTCAAAGCATGGAGTTACCTTGAGATTTTTGGAGTTGCTTAAATCCATCCTTTTCAAACTAGGGAGATACTGTGAAGCCAGAAATAACCAATAATATGTTAGTAATATTGTTATATTAAAACTTGAATGTCAATAATTCACTCTCGTTAGGTTTAAAAATTTCAACAAAAAAATAAAATGCATGGATATTTTAATCTGAAAATTGTCTAATATACTTACTAAGCTACCTCATTTAACTTTTCAACTGTTTATTTGCAGGGGCAATAAGACATACCTGAATGCCTATCCATAGTTGTTCAATGTTGCTATCAGGCATATTCAATTCAACGAGGTTATGTGGTTGAAAATATGGCAAAGACGTGAAAGGATAACCATTCCATAAAATATAGCATAGGGAATCAGAAAGAGATAGGGGCGATCCTGAGAATTTTGTATGATATAATATCAGCACTTCCAAGTTTTCCATTTTTGATAAATCTTCAGCTCTCAACTTCTTGAATTTGCTGATATTCTCTCGTGGGTTTAGAATTATGGCTTTTGCTTTTATTGCTTCCTGAAAATTAAAAATAAGCATATTATAAAATTTATTGAGTACTCATAATATATAGAAAGAAAAGTAATGGAAACTGACAACCTAGAATTTGTTTAGAAGGATAGATATTACCGAATTTGTAATCATGGCATCATGGAAGTCACGGTAACACCACAATCTACTCCATAGTTTTGGTTCATAAGGATGTTGTTCTTGAACAATTTGCATCCCTAACTTGTGCAACATTTCATGCATATGAATTTCCTCATTTCTAATAGTTATTAGAGATTTTTCAACCAGAAGTGGAATGTCAATATCAGGATTAAGCCCACAAGCATGTAGAATTCGGCTTACATAATCCTTCCTCTCCTCTTTAAAAAAACAAGCAACATGTAAAAATACTTGTTTCTCATCTTTCTCTAATCCCTCATAACTTATATGGAGCGCTTTCATTATTTTGTCTGGTGGATTCTTTTCAAACTTATCCAAGGTAGAGCTCCATTGTCTTGCATTCCGAAGAAACAAGGAAGAACCTATTATTCTAACTGCCAATGGAAGATTTTGAGCATATATTAATACCTCAGGAATAAGATCTGCAAAACCACTTTTTGGATAATCCCTTTTGAAGGCTTTTCTACACAAAAGTTTATGAGCGTCTTTATCTTTCATCAATTTAGCCTTAAAAATTTCATCAGCTCCATATGCTTGAAGAATATGCTTATCCCTAGTGACAATGATTATTCTACTTTTTTTGTGAAGCAATTTGGGTTTCATGTGCAGTTCCTCTAGTTGCTCAAGTTGCTCAACATTGTCAAGAACTATAAGGAGTTTTGTTTTGTTTAGTCCATTTCTCATGATTTGTGATATTTCAGGAGGACCGTATCTGTCAAGATTTTTTTCTTGTATAGTTCGACAAAGAATTTGTGTCTGCACAGCCACAACACCACCTTCTTCATAACTTTTGCTAACATTTTCAATGAAACAAGAAACATCAAATTGATATGAGATTCTGTCGTACAAAACAGTGGCAAGAGCTGTCTTTCCTATACCATCCATACCCCATATTCCTAAAACTTGACAGCCATCATCATCATCTGATTCTGACCTTAGTTTCAAAAGGCTCTCTAATTCTTCTATATGAGGTTGTATTCCTACAAGGTCATCAACATATTCAGAGAATTTACGACCCAACTTTTCTATTATAGCCTCTACCATTTTTTCAATCATTTCAAACTGAGGTCTGCAAGAGAGGAAAAGTGAAATCACTATTTAGAAGACAAGGAAACAACAAACATAAATATAAAATTAATATGGATTATATTAATTTGGCGGTGTAATGCTTTCAATGACCCCAATAAAAAAAATGAGCTATTTTCTTCGACCAAAACATAGAAAGAAAAAAAAAACTATAACAAGGTTGTTTTTTTAAAATTTATTCACTGTAATGTACACTGAAACTGTTAGTTTGGAATGGAATGCTTGCTTATTCATTAACAAAGTATTGGTTTAATAAGGACTTCAATACAAGTAACTTCTATATGGAAAGTTAACTACCAAACATTGTAACTTGTACAACAAGTTACCTACTAAGACTTAACTAACTATACAAAGTCTAACAGAAGCAAGCACAAATAGTAGATATATAAGAATGTAAAACCACAAAGAAAATAACAAGCATTGATACTTACTTATTCCTAACATCCCAACCAGCTAAGCAAGCCAAACAAGTAAGAGATGTCTTCCATCGATTAACCTTGCTTGAATCATGTTTGAATGTCTTGCAGTGTAAAACAAAGGCTTTCTCATACTCTCCACGTTGATGTCGAACATGAGATGGATCAACATCATAAAAAACAGGGAAAACAACTTGTTTCAAATTTATTCTGGATTCATCAATAGCAGCCATTTCATCTAAGCACCATGATGAAGAAGCATAGTCTTTGGAAAAGACAACGACTGAAACTCTTGAGTTTTGAATTGCCCGTAGAAGTTGGGGTGAAATGGATTCTCCTTTCTGGAGCTGCTTGTCATCTTTGAAGGCAGAAATACCTTTTCTAACCAGATAAGCGTAAAGATGGTCAACAAAAGAATTGCGAGTGTCAGAACCTCTGAAACTCAGAAACACATCGTAATTATGACTCTGGATGTTATCAGAACCCTCTGAAGAACTAGAACTTATACCTTCCTCAGTTGACATATCAAACAGTCGTGCCTATACATGAAAATGCATGTAATAAATTAGAGAAATGCTACTTGTACACTGAATTATACACTTATACCCTAACTTGGACAACAAATACATACTCATCAACTTTTTAATACTTCCTTCGTTTCAAAAAATTTCTTCTCTTTGATCATATTAAACATCCAAAGAATTTAGGATAGTTTTGAAAGGTTACCGATCCAATTCTTAAAATTTAACAAATTTCATTTTTATAATTTTTACATTATTTATTTATCACAAATAATTAACATAATTATAAATATTTAATAAAATCGAATTTTAAAACAAAGACACTAAAACTTATGAAAAATAAAATAAAGAATTAAAATTAAAATTAAACCAACAAATAAATAGAAAATGATCAAGATGTTAGGATCAAGAAATTCACTAATTCATTGATCAGGTCAATAAATCGATCAGATCATACCGAATTTTACTAATTCAATTGTAATTACGATTTAATAACATCCGAACCACCCTATCCTTCACGTCATGGTCTAACTAGTTCTATCAATCGAAACTACCCGAGTTTTAAAAAACGGCCTAAAGTATAAGTTTAATAATACATAGAAATAAAAATATTCTTAAAACACGTTTCAGCTAAGCAAAATTGTTTTAACCTATTCAACTTTACTTTAGATTCAATATGTCATACCGCCTAACACTAATAAAACAAAAATATTGAATGTAATATATAAGTCAAGTGTAGATTGAAGGCTTCAGAAGCTGTTTTTAGAAACAGCTTATTCAAATAAGCTGTTCTGTCACTGAAGCAGAAAAATAAAAATTCGAAGAGGAAATTGGTTTCTAGTTTTGAGGAAATCAGTTTCTGCTGCGAAACAGAATTTTCTGATGTAACAGTTTTTCTGTTTTGGCTTTGTTTGTTGTTTTGTTTTTATGTTACTTTTAGATGCTTATATATATCACACACTCTCTCTCTCTCCCTCTCTTCCTCTCTCTCTCATGTAAAGTGTAACAATCTGAATGTCATTTGTGAAGAATGAAAACTTTTCTCCTCAATTACTCTCTATCTCTCTCTCAATTCTCTATTCTTCTCTCTAAACTTCATCTTCTCCAATTAGTCATTTTCACCATTGATTCACCTCAACTCAATTGTGTATGTTCCAACATCTGGCATCAAGAGCTCTGGTTCTAATCCGTTAATCCGCTGCAAACATGACAGCCACCGATCGAATCCCTACCAACCTCCCAATTCTTGATTCCAAGAATTATGACAAACGGTGCAAACAAATGAAATTTTTGTTTGGGTACCAAGAAGTCCTTGAAGTGGTGAATGATGGAGTTACACCACTTGATGAAGAAGCTACAGCTGCACAATAAGCTACATTCAAGGAAGAAAAGAAGAAAGACTACAAATCCCTCTTTTTGATACATTATTGTGTCGACAACGACAACTTTGAGAAAGTTAGTGATTGTACGTCGACAAAGCAAGCTTGGGAGATTTTGAAGAAAGTGTATGAAGGTGCCGACAAAGCGAAGGTGGTGAGGTTACAAACTCACAAGAGGAAGTTCGAGTTGGTACAAATGGAAGAGAAGGAATTGATCAACGACTACATTACGCGCATAAAGCGCTTGGTGAATCAAATGAAGGCTTGCAGAGAAACTGTTATGGTGCAAAATGTAGTGGCTAAGATCTTGTGTTCTTTAACGTCAAGATTTGACAACATAGTGGTAGCAATAGAAGAGTCAAAGGATCTTCTCATGATGAGCAAGAAGGAGCTTTAAAGCTCATTGGAGGCACATGAGAAAAGATTGGATGAAAGAGGAAATGACAAGGTCAATGCGGAAATTGCATTGCAAGCAAGGTTCAATGAGAAGAACAAGAGGTCGAAAGGCAAATGGCCTTCGAAGGGCAAAGCAAATTTCCAGAATTTTGGTGAAAAGATTCACAAAATTCAAGGGGGTCTATGGCTCAAAGAGGAGAAAGCAACTCTAAAGGTGGTGTTCAAGGCAACAACTACAAGAGGAATGACAAAAGTAATGTGAAGTGCTACAATTGTCAAAAGTTTGGCCATTTTGCAAAAGAGTGTAATGCAAAATTGAAGGAAAGTCATGGAGATGAGACCAAAGTTGCAAGGCAAGAGATAGAGGATGATGATATGCTTCTTGTTATGACCGCGGAGGATAAAAATGGCTATAGAGAGGGGCTGGACAGCAGATCCAGTGAGTGCCGAGGGCTGGACAACAACTCTAACAGTGCATAATTTTCTGCACAAACGCGGTCGGAGCAAAACACAATGGTAACCGTTCGAAGAGGATTCCAAAATAGTGATGAGTGGTACTTGGATTCAGGTTGTTCAACTCATATGACGGGTAGAAAGGATTGGTTTGTAAAAATAAATCAAGCCACGAAGAATAGAGTAAGATTTGCGGATGACACCACTTTAGAGGCCGACAGTGTGGGTGATGTTTTGATCAAGAAGAAAGATGGAAGTCATTCCTTGATCAAAGATGTGTTGTACATTCCTGAAATTAGGTGTAATGTCTTGATCATTGGCCAATTACTCGAGAAGAATTACACAATTCGGATGAAAAACAAAATTTTAGGCGTTTTTGACTGAAACGAAGTTTTAATCCTTAGAGCAACCATGGCTGAAAATCATACTTTCAAGATAGAGTTGAAAGTAATGGAGCACAAGTATCTTGCTACAACGGAAAGTTGTGATGAGTGGTTGTGACACTACCGTCTTGGACACCTTAATTTTAGAGACCTCGACGCGTTGCAAAAGCACGATATGGTGACCGCGCTGCCCATGATTAATTTTCCAGCTGAGTTGTGTTAAGAATGTGTGTAAGAGAAGCAACACAAGAACAATTTCAGCAAGGATGTTGGTCATACGACCAAGCAACACCTTGAGGTGGTGTATTCCGATGTGTGCGGCCCAATGCAAGTCAACTCGTATGGCGAAAATAGGTATTTTGACACTTTATTGATGATTTTAGTAGAAAGCTATGGATTTACGTCATAAAGAGGAAGGATGAGGTGTTTGATATGTTCAAGCATTTTAAGTCCATGGCGGAGCAACAAAGTGGTCACAAGGTAAAAATTCTCCAAACAGATGGTGGAGGTGAATATACCTCAAGTGAGTTTGGGAATTATTGTGATGATGAAGGTATAGTGCATGAAGTTGTTCCACCTTATACGCCTCAAGAAAATGGAATTGCCGAAAGGAGAAATCGCTCAATTATGAATATGGTTCGTAGCATGTTGAAAGGCAAGAACTTGCCGAAGGAACTATGGGGAGAAGCGGTTTCTACAACAACCTATTTGTTGAATAGGTGCCCTACTAAGAAGCTAGATAAGGTGACACCGGAAGAAGTATGGTCTGGTCATAAACTGAATTTGAGGCACTTGAAAGTTTTCGGTTCGATTGCATTTTGGCACATTCCGGGTCAAATTCGAAAGAAGTTGGATGATAAAGGAGAGGTAATGTTACTTGTCGGATATCACCCTACTGGAGGCTACAAACTATTTGATGTAAGTAGCAAGAAGATCATAATTAGTCGAGATGTGGTGGTGGATGAGCTGAAGCTGTTTGACAGCTGAATTTTCTGAAAACAGGTTCAGAAACTGGTTTCTAAACAGAAGGAAATGGGTTTCCCTCACGACATTTGCAGTCTGAAGGCTCAGGAATGGGATTTCTAGAAGCAGAAACCGGTTCCCCTGATCCTGGAAACCACTTTCCTCCATAAAATGCAGAAAATCAAGAACACCAGCAAAATGCAGAACCTATTCTGATTTTAATCGAAGGTGACAATAGTGAATCCAATAGACGACTGACAAGACACAGAGGTCTACCGCAACGGCTCCAAGATTGTGAAGTATTCCACAATAATGAGATCAACAATGATGACGATCTCATTCACTTTGCGCTTATGGCCGAATCCGAACCAGTGAGTACAGAAGAGGCATTGAGTAATGTAAAGTGGGTGTGTGCGATGAAAGAAGAACTGGAATCTATTGAGAAAAATAGTACTTGGGAGCTGGTTGATTTACCGGAACGAAAAAAGGCAATCAGAGTAAAGTGGGTCTACAAAGTGAAGGCAAATCCTAAAGGCGAAATTATCAAGCATATGGCTCGACTAGTGGCGAAGGGATTTTTGCAACGACAAGGCATAGACTATGATGAGGTATTTGCTCCGATAGCTAGATTGGAGATCATACGATTGGTTGTTGGTATCGCCAATAGAAAAAATTGGCGGATGTACCAAATGGTTGTCAAATCCGCATTTTTGAACAGTTCACTTAAGGAGGAAGTCTATGTAGAGCAGCCCCCTGTTTTGTGATAAATAACCAAGAAGGAAGAGTCTACAAGTTGAGGAAATCACTCTATGGTTTGAAACAAGCACCTAGATCTTGGAACAAACACATAGATACTTTTCTTATTGAGGTTGGCTTCAAGAAGTGTGTATCCGAACATGGTGTTTATGTGAGATCATATGCAAGCAAAGGTGTGATTATACTTTGCTTATATGTGGACGGTCTTTTGACTATGAGCAGCAATGAGGAGTTTATTTCCAAGTTCAAAGGTGAACTCATGGAAGAATTTGAGATGAGCGATCTTGGTATCATGACATACTTCCTTGGCATAGAGTTTCACAAGTCAAAGTTGGGACTTCTCATGCATCAAAGGAAATATGCCCTTGAGATATTGAAGAAGTGTGATATAGAGCATTGTAATGCTGCCAATTCATCAATGGAACCAAGGTTGTAGTTGTCCAAGAATGAGGATGAGAGTGACGTTAATTCAACTCAGTATAGAAGGTTGATTGGATCATTACGTTACTTGTGCAATACGCGACCAGATTTGGCATTTAGTGTCAGTATTGCTAGTAGATTTATGGAGAGACCAAAGGTGTCTCATTTGGCAGTGGTCAAGAGGATCCTTTGTTACATCAAAGGTACTCTTGACTGCGAAGTCTCTTTCCCGCAGATGATGTGGGCAGCATGTGCGAGTTACGCGATTATACAGATTCCAATTGGTGCGGAGATAAAGATGATCAAAATTCTACGGCTGATTATGTGTGTATCGGATGAGCTCTAATCTCTTGGTGCTGTAAAAAGGAACCCGTGGTGGCGCTCTCTTCTTGTGAGGCTGAGTATTTCGCAGCGTCGATGTGTGTATGTCAAGCTGTGTGGCTAATAAATCTACTTAAAGAGTTGGACAACATTGAGGTAAAAGTTGTCACACTCTTTGTTGACAACCTCTCAGCTATCAACCTTGCAAGAAATCCTATAGCACATGGGAGGATCAAGCACATAGAGATGAGGTTCCATTACTTGAGGGAGCTGGTGTGTGAAGGACAACTCAAGCTAGCTCATTGTCGAAGCGAAGAACAAAAAAAGACCGAATGTTATGTTAAGTCTTAATTTTTTATTTGAATTTCAACAAATATATCTGATTTTTTGTTGTTAGTATTGTAAAATGTGTTTCTTTATTTTTAATTCTCACATATATAACTTAATGATTTTGGTTTTATAATTTAGTTTTGTCTTTAAAATATATGTTTTGTTAAAATTTATTATTATATCATAAAATATTTAATTTTTAGTGTCTAAAATATGAACTGCATCATGATTATTCTGAATATTAGTTACAATTAGTTATAAAGACTAATTGTCAAATCATCAAAATTTACACCAATTAAAATAAAATAATAAAGACAAAAATAAATTTTCTAGTGTTAAAATAGTTATAACTACCGTATATGATAACTTTTGAATTGAAAAGATATTTCAATGAGATGAACAAAAACATTGCAACATGGGGAGTAGTTAAAGTGTTAAACATACTCACTCTGGTGTGACTGACATATGACTTGTGAGCTGAAATTTTAACGTTGGACTTCTGTCCTTAGAGCGGTGCTGCTCTCACCGGGAATCGGTTGCCAATGTTTTGCTTGAAGTGAAGAGAAGTGGTGCGTGACTTGAATGAAGAGAAATGGATTAATATAGTGAGTTAAAAGTCAATAACGTGCATTCCAATACAAAAGCTCAGCATCTTCCTTCCTCATCCCTTGCAAAAGTCTTCGTTCCAAAACATGCTTAACTTTCTAACAACCAAATCAAAGGACCCACCCACGAAACAGTCAGACAGCAAAGCTAATATTCCATGCATCTCTGTCTGGAGAATTATCTTTTCATCTCTAACTTTATACTGTCTACTCCTATATGATATTTTTATGAAATTATCTTTGTAATATTATTCAAATTTTTTGAAATTTTCGGTTCCGTATCAAAATTCTTATTAAATTTCAAAGTTTTTATCGTGGCTGATGTAATACACTGAAAGTTTAAAATTTTTGGTACTAGACATTTCAAATTTTTGATATGTTGCATCAATTAAAATAAATATTGAAAATTTAAAATATCTGGTATATAAAAAATCTCGGATATTTTAAATTTCTGAATATTTTAAATTTTCAGTATGTTTCATCAATTCAAAAATTATCGAAAATTTAAAAATCCCGGTAGTACTGAGACTTAATTCACTACAAGAAAAGTCATTATTTGTTAGGGGAATTAGCCAAGGGTTAAACCCCAAACAAAAAAAAACAACGTTATTTGGGGTAAATCCCCTTGCAAAGTGAAAATTTTATTAAAAAAAAAAACAATTACCTCGGATATCCCCTCGCAAATAAGCAAGATGTAATTTTTGAATTTGAAAATTTTAAATTGCGAGGGACTACCCCTGGAAAATAAAAAGACCTCCAAAAAATCAGGTAATTGGCAAGGGGACACCCCTAGGAAATTAATAGCGAGGGGATACCCCACGCCACCTAGACAACTTTATGTCTACTCACGCAGTGTGCAGACTGCGCGTGCAGGCTACAATAATCAATGTTATTATTTCCGAGGGGACACCCCTCGTTAAAGATTCTTGTTTCGTTTCCGAGGGGGTGCCCCTCGCCAATTGCAACGACATTATTTGGCCCACGGTTTCAGATTTGCATTAAAACCTATTATTATAATCAATAATAACATATATTCATCCTCTTTCTCTCTTTCTCAAATATTCATCCTCTTTCTCTCTTTCTCAAGTCACAGCTTTCTCTCTTCTTCTTCTTCTTCTTCCACATTTCTCCATTATTACAAAGCTTCATTTTTATTCATCTTCTTCAATCAATTATAATTTTTTAAGGTAAAATTATAAATTGTTTTTGGTATATATATGTCTAATTTATTTTATGTTTATTATTAATTTATTTTTTGTTTATTATATGTCTAACTATTTTATAATTTTCTTTTATTTTCAAGCTATTATTCACAAAGCTTAGAGAAAATCTGCAATAAACTACTGTAATTTTTCTTCAAAGGTACACAATTTAAATTGTTTTTTGTTTTTTTGCATATAAATGTTTAAGTTTGATATATATTTATTTTGTAATGTTCGGTTAAAAAGTATAAAAAGAAAAAGGAAATTATATATATAAATATAGTTACTGTAAACATTAATTGTTTTTTGATTTTTAATTTATGTGATATATTAATTACTTTTAAAAACAGTATGTAATTTTTTTTAAAAATAGTATGTAATTATATTAATTATTTTAAATAAATAGTATATTAATTTATAGTATATATATTGTATAAAGACAATAAAAACAGAAAAAATAGTAAAAAAAGAAAATATATATATGTTTTACAAAAATATTAAAATATAAAAAAATCGAAATTATTATATATTTTATATATATATATATATATATATATATATATATATATATATATATTAACTGTAAAAATTCAACTTTTGTGATTTTTAATTTATGTGTAAATATATTTATTATTTTAATTTATAGTATATCTATATATATATATATATATATATATATATATATATATATATATATATATACCTTTGAAAAACATTAAAATATATTTAAAAAACAGTATATATATTTTATAAAAATAGTATGTATAAATTTTAAAAATAGTTTTTATAATTAATTTAAAAAACAAAATCAGTCATTATTAGAATATATTGAGTAAACAAACAATATGTATAATTTTTATATATGTTATTTTTTTTAAATGTCTTTGAATTTTTCACATATTTTCTGAAAAAATATATTTTTATGATAAATAGTATATATATTTGAAATTTGTTAATGTTTATGAATAATTGAGTAAATATAATTTTTATGAAATATGTAAATGTTTATGAATAAATTAGTAAACATAATTTTTTGAAATATGTATAATGTTTAAAAATTATGGGACTATATTTATTTTTTAATAAAGAGATAAATATACATTATATGATGTATAATAGTGTATACATAATTTTTTTGAAAAAGAGACATAATTTTTTGAAATATGTATAATGTTTAAAATTTATAGGACTAAACATAAAAAGTATACTTATAAAAATTATACTTCTTAAAGTTATAATTTTTTATATAAAAAGTATATATACTTATTACTTAAATAAATACTTTATAAATTTTTAAATTGAAAGAAGACAATTTAGTTTTAGGATTAAAAATATATGTTTATGAATAAAAAATAGATGTATATAAAACCATCATAGTATTTTAGGAAACAATCAAGTGAAAATATGTTTATTTTTTAAAAAAAAATTGTACAATATCTTGTAAAAATATATGTAGAAATATAAGGTAGATACATTGTAAAAATATATGTTTATAAGGTATGACATTATAAAGATATATGTTTAATTAGAGTATGGATATTTAAGATAATTGTATAGTAAATATGATTTATTTTTAGAGTAAATATGATAGTATTGACAAATTTTTAAAAATTTGTCGATAGAACACTCCTCATTTTATTTTAATAAAATTAAATATGAACATGTGCAGTATGGAATATTATCAATTCTATCATAGTTGGATGTACGATAGAACATTTCCTGGAAGGTGTGAGCTTAAACTGCATTTTAAGGAAGGAGTTGATGTGTTTCTCGCGTATGTGTTTGCTCAAGACTGTTGTCGTAGCGAAGGGGGGGTCAGATGTCCGTGTTTAAAGTGTGGTTGCAAAAATATAATTAGTGATCCTAGTGAAGTGAAACGTCACTTGGAGAGAGTGGGTTTTAGGCCAAATTATTGGGTTTGGACATCTAATGGGGATAAAATACAGGAGATGAATAAAGAGGCTTCTTGCAGTCAAACACGTGTTGGATCAGATACAAATAGAGATGCTCGAAGTAGTCCATTGCACGTGCAATATCAGGAACAATTTAATTTAGTCGAGGATATGGTCAGTGACGCTTTAGGGGTGAATGTGGTTTATGATGAACCTGAAGACTTTGACGCAGAAGAGCTCCCGAATGAGAAAGCGCAAAGGTTTTACTAGTTGCTGAAAGAAATAAATATACCGTTGTTTGAGGGATCTTCTGACTCCAGGCCATCAATGTGTGTGAGGCTGTTGGCAGCGAAGTCAAATTGGAATGTTCCAGATCAATGTTTGGAATTCTTTGCAAAAATGATGTTAGACGTGACTTCTGTTAAGGAAAACATGCCTACAAGTTATTACGATGCGAAGAGGATGGTGTCTGTCATACCCCAATTTTTGACCTAATATACTACCTTACATATGCATCACTGCATCACTAACAGTTCAGAATAGAAAAGATCGTGCGTGGCTTCTAGAAGTCAAAATCAGGGTTTCTTCAAAATTTCATCTGTTCAAGATCTAATCAATTACGGTTTGAGTTTCCACTCACCTCAATTGATCTATCTTAATCAATCATCAACATTTGATCTTCATATTCCCAACTTTTTCTCATGATCTATCATGAATCGAGCAATTAGGGTTTTTATCGAGGATAGTGAATCATTGACTTTCTGCTCAATGAATGATCTATCTGCTTGGAGATTGATCTTAACATCTTAAATGCAACATCTTGACCTAATTTCTTGATTCAAAACATCACAAAAGTCCATGTTTTTTTCATCAGACAAATTTTGAATCATTTGATGAAAATTCATCTGCTCTGAAAAGTCAAACTTTGACTTTTGGTCAACTTTTTCATCTGCTCTGAAAAGTCAAACTTTGACTTTTGGTCAACTTTTTCATCTGCTCTAAAAAAGTCAACAAAAAGTCAAGATTTGAAAAATTTCTAACACTTAGAAAAATTTTCAAGTGTTAAGAAACATGATTTTTCATCACTTTCATGGCCATTTTTCACCTAGATCCATTTGGATTCAGAAAAAACTCAAAACATGAAAGTTGTAGCCCTTGTTACAAGCTTTCCAAAATGTCCAAGAACTTGCAAAAAAACTTTGTCTAGCTATACGTTTGATTTTGAAACATAGAGCTCCAAAACCATGGATTTCAAGTTCATGCTTCAAAATTACAAGTCATTTTTTGCAACTTCTCCTTCTAGAAGCCTTGTCATCACTTAGAGGTGGATTATAACTGATAAATATCAGTTGTGAATGATTGAGAAGGGATTGGATCAAGGAGAAAAACTTAACCATGGTTAAGAAAGTTAGTTTTGCATTAAATGCAAAAGATTCCATTTTACCTCTTAACCAAGTTGCAAGTTTCCTTCAATGATAACTTTGCCAAATCATTCAAAATTATTGGCCTATAAATAGAGGTCATTTCCTCATTTTCAAATCACACCAAAGCTATCATAATCAAGCTTTCACTCTTTCTTTCTTGAATTCTAAGTTTCAAAGTTCAAAGTGAGGAATTTTTGCAATCTTCAAGCATTGCAAAATCTGAGAGAACTTAGGTTTCTAACATGTTCTGAACATCAATTAGAACTTTCCTAAAACTTAAAAACATCACAAGAACTGCCCAAACTCAGAATCATACTCAAAAAACCAAGAGCTTGCAATTTGTGCCATAACATCCAAACAGAAATCCACTCGTGCGTTTTCAATTTTTATAATTCAAACATCATCCATACACTTCATAGAGATGATCCAAACCCTCAGAACATTGCTGTAAACACAGAATCATCATCTTCATATTCAACTTGCTCGAGCTGCAGTTGAACTTGGTCAGAGTGATCCAGGCTATTTCAAAGCAAGCATAACACTTCCACACGTTCCATAAGGTCCAGTGGTGTTGTAGTAATCATCAAATCAACTCTATAACACCTCCTTCGAAGAATCAAAGTCCAGTTTGAAGAGGTAAGAGCTTGAACTTTGAACTCATTAATTTCTAACTTCCAGTTTAAAAATGGCTTGGCCATCTTGTTTCTGCACCATCACTAATCATTAACCCTCAATCAATTTAACAAATCATGATCCATACACGATTTCATGTTGATTCTTAGAATTAGGGTTCATCTGGGCACGATCAGAATTAATCATCTTAAACTGAAAATAAATGAAATTAACCACCACCATCGTGTTCCTGGTTAAAAATCGAGCAAGTTTCATGTTTACAACTTTCAATTTCATCAAGAAATGAAGAATCCATGATTGAATGAAGATTGGATGAAGATGATGAACAATGCGCGCGTTTTCTTGTTTTCAGAAATTCAAATAATTTCATTTATAATATAATAACATGGAAGTAAATAAATGAAAGGATGTATAGCCACCCCAGTGGTAGCCAGCACGCTTCTCATGTCACTTGCCTTGCCTATGGTCCAGGGTTCGAATCCCCCTGAGACCATTTTGTCATTTTTTTTTTACTTTCCTTCATTTTAAACATTCCAAAGACTTGTTTTTAAATATAATTAATTGAAGGCGTGTAAATAACGAGACAAGCACTTGGCTCAGTGGTAAAGCTTTTCAATTCTAAGCCAAAGGTCATGAGTTCAAACCTCCTTAGGACCAAAATCAAATTTTTACCACTTGTTTTCTTCACCTATTCTATCAAACTTCAACATTTTCAAAATCCAATCGAAACTTCTCATTTTGAGATGATTTTTTACACACTTGTCATTTAATATACCTATTTTATGATTATGTCAAAAAAATCCAAAAATATTTTCTTTTGATCATATTTTTATTAAGTCAAAAATGAGACATTTTAAGTATTTCTTAATACTTTTCAAAGATGTTTTCTTTCAAACTTTCAAAACTTAAATCTTTTCAAAACTTCTTGTGAATATACTTCACTTTTCAAAAATCATTTTCAAAACCTTTTTCAAAACATTTCAACAAACTTACACACCTTTTTTCCATGATCGACTCAATTTGAAGATAAAACCGAACCAGTTTTTTCCTCGAATTTCTTAATTGATCATGGGCCTCCCTCACGGTGTAAGTCCCAATCTTTTTATGTACATATTAAATTTTCCTTGTACATATACAATCATCTTCAAAAAAATCCAAGCATAAATAAACTTCTGTCGTTTGTTTTCGTTCTCTTGTTTATACACCAATTCCATTGGTATTAAGAGAAGAATTATTCCCGGTGAAACTCCTCTTAAACCAATGGGCCTCCCTCACGGTGTAAGTCTCAACCTTCCTATGTACATATTCGTTTCCTTTTACATAAACACCCCTTCGTGTACATATTGATTTTCTTGTACACATTCAAACTCGTAAATAATCAAGTTACACTAGCTTTGAACGTTTTTTTTATACACTTGTTTATATTTCCTTCATAAACTCCTGTGAGTACACATATCACACTTGTTTATATAACTGTTCAGTTATAACATAACTATTAGCCTAACAACTAGGTTCCCCTTTAGCCTCCGATTGGGCTTCATACAAGACAACTCATTCATTGAGTTAGCCTCCTCTTAGGCTTCATATAAGAAAACTCATTTACTGAGTTTAGCCTCCGCTTAGGCTTCATATAAGACAACACTCCCCTGCTGAGTCAGCCTCCTCTTGGGCTTCGTTCAAAAGAACTCCCTCGTTGAGTTTAGCCTTCTCTTGGGCATCAAACAAGAAAGAGACCTTGAAATCTCTGAACAGCCTCCTATTGGGCTTCCAATACAAAGAATCACCCGCGCTAGGATAGAACCCTGAGAGTATGATTTCCCAGTGAAATCGCTCTTAAAATCCTAAGAGGATGGTTTCCCGGTGAAACCACTCTTAAAGCAAAAGCCAACCATACCCTATAGCTTCCTCTTGAGCTTCATACAAGGACCCTTGATGATCCTCGGAATGCCTCCTCTTGGGCTAACAATACAAGGACCCTCGATGACCCTCGGAATGCCTCCTCTTGGGCTTATAATACAAGGACCCCCGGGCTTCTTAAAAGCATCCCCATAATCTATAATCAATTTTCTCCTAGAGATTTAGACATTTATCATCTCTATGGAAGAAGTATCTCATCTATCACATCACGTACAATCAAAAACCTTTTCGAACTCTTTTTTCAAACAAAAAAATCTCTTAATCGTATGTGGTAACGCTTGTACACTCAAGCAAAACACCCAATGCTTACAATTAAAAGATTCAATCATTTTTTAAACGTCTTTCTTAACTCGTAAGTGGTAACGCTTGTACACTCAAGCAAAACACCTATAACTTACGATGAAAGATTTAATCAATCAACCTTTCAAAATGTATGTGATGAAATAGATTAGATACATTTTTCATTAAGATGACATTTGTCTTTGTCGCTTAACAACATCCTGTTGCTTCCACTAGCATAAGTGGGAACTACGATTGCTCTGACTTTCTCAACATCCTTTTGAGAATACGTAGGCACAAGGTCTCATCCTTGGCGAGCAAACTTCTTTCTCCCTCAAACCAAACAAACCATAGCTCCCTTTAGATCCGAGCTACAAATGATATGATTCCCATTAAGGGATATGTATGCAGAAGATCCCAATGATCTTTGCGAGCACAATAATAATAAAACCTAGAATCCCACATAATCTTCCCTTTCTTAAAATCCAAAGGAGAAATTTTCTCAACAATAGAAATAGCAATTTAAAACACACAAACATATCAAACATATTCATATATAAAGCTATAGATAATTATATATATTTAGAGTGCCACATCTATTCCCTTTATATAACAAACTCCCTTATCCGGAATCTCCCCAATGCGTTGCATCTAGTTCGCGCTAGTCGTAATGCATATCATATCAATTGAGGGTATTGCAGCTTTCCCCTTTTTCATAATCATTTTTCTTGTGTTGGAAAAAATAAAGCTTGATGCTCGCGGCATCTTTATAAACAAATCAAAAGAGTATATTGTTTCGATCCAGAGAATCCGAATTCCGATTCGATTCCCTCACGCGTCACTTTTTAACGCGAACAATGTCGAAGTTGGGACTAGAAGTAAAAAGGATTGATTGTTGCATTGGAGGTTGCATGTTATTTTATGACAACGAGTTCAGAACTAATGATGGGGAATTAGAGCAAGGTAAGTTTTGCAATAGTCCGAGGTATTTAGTTCCCAGTAAAGGAGTTGATCGTAAGAAAAAACGAGTTGCAGTGAAGTCCATGTTCTATTTGCCAATAATACCTAGGTTGCACAGAATGTTTGCATCAATGCACAGCGCAAGCCAAATGACATGGCACTATACAAACAAAACTAGTTCTGGCATGATGCGACATCCATCTGATGGTGAGGCATGGAAACACTTTGATAGGGTTCATCCTGATTTTGCAGCAGAACCTAGGAATGTAAGACTTGGATTATGCTCTGATGGTTTCACTCCTTATAATTTGTCAGCAAATGCATATTCTTGTTGGCCAGTTATTGTTACCCCGTACAATCTCCCTCCTGAGATGTGCATGACGAAACCTTACATGTTTTTAACATGCATAATTCCAGGACCGTCGAGTCCAAACTCATGAATAGATGTTTATTTGCAACCTTTAATTGACGATCTCAAGAGGTTATGGGTGAGAGAGTGGACTTATGACGTGTCTCATAAACAAAACTTCAACATGCGAGCTTCTTTGATGTGGACTATTAACGACTTTCCTGCATATGGCATGTTGTTTGGATGGGGTACACATGGAAAAATGGGATGTCCGCATTGCATGGATCAATCAAAAGCATTTACTTTGGAAAAAAGTGGGAAAAGTTCGTGGTTTGATTGTCATCGTAGGTTCTTACATATAAACCATGAATTTAGAAGAAATAAGAATGCTTTTAGAAAAGACAAAAAAGTAACAGATCTACCTCCCCCTCGAAGGTTATCGACTGAAGTATGGAATGTTGTTCGTGACCTACCAAAATTCACAGATAATGGTGAAGCGCGCGTAATTCAAGGATATGGGGTTTTACATAATTGGACAAAAAGAAGTATTTTTTGGGACCTCCCATATTGGAAGGATAATTTGTTGCAACATAATCTTGACGTGATGCATATTGAGAAGAACTTTTTTGATAATGTTTTTAACACGGTGATGGATAATGAGAAGACGAAAGATAATGAGAAGGCCATAAAAGACTTGGAACTTTTGTGTATTAAAAAAGAATTGGAGTTGAAACCTCGACCAAATGGAAAATTATTAAAACCCAAGGCTTGTTACACTCTAACTCCCCAAGAAGCAAAAGCAGTATGTCGGTGGTTAAATGATTTGAGGATGCCTGATGGTTATTCTTATAACTTGGCAAGATGGGCTGACACCATAACAGGAAAGATGCATGGAATGAAAATTCACGATTGTCATGTTTTCATGGAACGATTACTTCCAATTGCATTCAGTTTACTGCCCAAGAATGTACTTAATCCACGAATTGAAATCAGTCAATTTTTTAGATACATTTGTGCATCAACCTTAAGAGTGGACGATATCATTAAATTGGACTGAAATATTCCTATCATTCTCTACAAGTTGGAGCAAATATTTCTTCCAGGTTTCTTTGATTTTATGGAGCATCTCCCTGTGCATCTTGCTTATGAAGCTTTTCTAGGTGGAACTGTTTAATATAGATGGATGTACCCATTTGAACGATTCATGGGTGATTCAAAGCGATCTGTGAAATATAAGGCAAGAGTTGAGGGATCAATTTGTGCGCATTATTTACATCGTGAAACATCACATTTTTGCTCTCATTATTTCAATCACATGATGTTGACTCCAAGAATCATAAGGAACGATGTTCACTTTAGTGAAAGAAGTCAATTCACCTTATCTATTTTCGGACGTCCAGGGCGTCCATCAGGAAAGAAGAGTGAGCATTGGCTTTCTCAAAAAGGAATGCAATCTGCTCATGTTCATGTGTTGATTAACTGCGTTGAAGTCAAACCATATCTTGAGTAAGTATATTTAATTATGTATATATGTTTTTTGGTTAAAACTTAAAACCTTCTCTAACCTATTTTTTTCTTCAAAATAGGGCATTTAGTACCAACTACTATCAAAGCACAGGTGAACAACCACCGACTGGTTACACACATGCATATTTTCCAGCATGGTTCAAGCAACAATTGCCATGTATTGTTGCACCAAGTCCTGAACAAATACATTTGAGAAGTTTGTCTGTAGGCCCCAGGCAACGTGTGAATGAATGACACACATACTTTGTAAACGGTTACAAATTTCACACTAAGATATGGAGCGAAGGGAAGAAAACCGTAAATAGTGGTGTAGTCGTTAAAGTAGTTACAGAGGGTGGCGAGGATGACTTCTATGGCGTGATCACTCATATTTACGAGTTGGTATATAATTATATGGACTCGGAAAATAAAGTAGTTTTGTTTTATTGTGACTGGTATAATCCATCTGGCAGAGGAACAAAAATTGATAAAAAATATAACATTGTCGAGGTTTGAATGGATAGAAAGTACAAAGAGTACGACCCTTTCATAATGGCACACAATGTCAGACAAGTTTATTATGTACCTTATCCTTCAATTACCCCACGCAAACGAGGATGGTGTGTTATAATCAAGACAAACCCAATGGGTCACATTAAGACTGAAGAAGTAATGGAAGATGTTGCATACCAAGATGATGAGATTTCACCTGTTAATGAGGTAATTGAAATTGAGGAGATTGCAAGTTTGTGTGATACTGCTATTGAGGGTCAACAAGTTGACGCAACTATCTTGACGTCAACAAATCTAGTGGAAGAAGAGCACGACGAGCTAGCAGAGCCTGAAGAAACTAATTTCACTTCCGATGAAGACAACGATGATTATGATGTTGAATAACTTGATTATGTATTGTGTAATAAGATTGTGTAATATTATCTTTCAAACGATCTTGTGTAATAATCATCTTTCATATATATATATATATATATATATATATATATATATATATATATATATATATATATATATAAGATTGGGTAATATTATCTTTTATTCATTGGTAATTGTTTTTCTTTCAAAATAGAAAAAAGGCTACCCAAGAGTACAAATAAAGGTAAGCGTGTAGGTAACCCTCGCCGCAGCAGGTTCATTAGAGAGGAGGTTCCTAATGCTTGTTTTTTTATTCCTATGCCATCGAGTCAAGTGGCTAATCCTTCTTCATGTCGCACCCCAAAATTTACCCTCCTAAGCTCAGCGTTTTATCTTCAGGCAGTGAATTCTTTTTGGGTTTGTAGTTGTGAGGAATGATCGTGAGGCATCCTTTCTTCAAGGAATACACTCCTTTGAAGTTCGTCATTGCACAAGATCAGGACTTTATTTCCTTGTATTTCTCATAAGATTATTGCATCACCTGAATTTGAATGAAATAGGGTTTTTTGTTCGTTCATTACAAGTTTCTATCTAATCAATACGTCATTATTCCTTGTTAGAAGTTTCATCATCGTTTAAGAGGTTTTGCTAATATAGCTCTTTTTGTGTTAGTATTACCAGAAGAAGTATATAGAAGTTAATCATCGGTTCAAGAAGTCTTGTTTTGATTTTTGGCATAAACGATTGGTTTCTACCGTTTAGATGAATCATGATTTATTTTAAATTTAAGGTTCATTTTATTTGGGTATCATTCAAGTACTAATCCAAGAGCCCTTCGAGTTGCATTTAGGATCATTCAACATGGCAAAATTTACACAAAATAGATGTTTTTCTTATATATATATATTGCTTTCAAGGTTCAACCTTTTTTTTCTTTCTTTTACAAGCATTATGGCAAATAGGCAAAAGAATACATAGTCTTGATTTAAATTCAAATTTTGGGAGCCAAGATTGAATTTGAAGTTTGTGTGTAAAATATAGTCATTATTTCGTTCAAATTCCAAGAGTACATACATTATGAGCAGAATTAAACAAAGTTCCGAACATTTGCTAGTCTATCTTCTACAAGAACCTAACTAAAAGTGTTCTAAGTCCTAAATTTGGTTCGTAAATTCTTCATATTTTCCTTCAAGATTCATTCCCTTTTTCTTCTCCAAGCTCCTCCAAATTGTGCTAAGCCTTGTCTTCCTCGCCATCAATTCCTCATGAAACAAAAAGAAAGAGAAAATTGGTTAGCAACATAATCCAAGCATAAATAGAATTATTTCAAGCAAGTTATTTTCTAACTCATCATTAGGGATTAGAGGCAAGGATCAGGATTAAGGGTTTTCCATCATGCTTAAAGAAGGCCTCAGTCAAAATTAATTTCATCCTTCATCGGCTATTACTCCCATTGCAAATCAGCAAGTTATACTTGGTTCACAATGCAAGAAGAAATCATATACTTTACTACAAAACAACAAACAAGCAAGCTATGTTTGGTTCACAGTAAAGACAAAAGCTGAGTTACTGCAAGTTTATCATCATTCACAATGCAGTAAAAAAAACAAGTGAAATTCCAGCCCAAACAAATTTGTTCTCAAGCAAGGCAACCAAGTTTCAGCCCAACACATAATCACTAAGTCCAACAACCAAAAACCCTAATTTCTGAGGATACTTAAGCATTGAAGGCACCCTAATAGAGGGCAGCCACTGTTCACAGAACCCTAATTAGAGGCAACCATAGCAAATAGAGAAAACCACAGCCACATTGTTCCCAAACCAGAAAACAAAATACCAGAAACAATATCAAATAGACAGCCATCATTGTTCCATCATCGTTCCAAAACTAGAAAACCAAACAATAGAAAACCAAAACCACAACCACCATTATTCCAATACTAGAAACAATATCAAACAAACAACCATCATTGTTCCATCATCGTTCCAAAACTAGAAAAGCAAACAACAGAAAACCAAAACCACAACCACCATTATTCCAAAACCAGAAAAGCAAACAACAGAAGTCCAAACAGTAAACCAACAAGAACAAACAGATTCGTAAAGCCAAGCAAAAAACCCTAAGTTCTATCATCATCTCCCTACACCCTAACCCCTTCAGAAATCAATTAGAGCCCCACGTTTCAGAAACAAAGGAAAATCGCTCACAGATCAGAAGAAGAAAAAAGAAAGGTATTACCGGATTCAGGGAAGGAGAAGAGGTGGTTGCGAGCTTACGGCCTCCATCCTTTCCTTTTCTCTCATAGAATGCATACACTCGCCACCGTAAAAGACTCAGAAACCCTAGGGTTTCATCACTTTCCGTTAGACCTTGGTCCAAACCGTGTGAATCTGTAAACACCAAGTATGGATTAGAAGAGAGAAAAGAGAGACGATTCAGAATATAAAAAAAATGAGAATCGAAGCTGTTTCTGCCTTGAGCCGCCGCCGTCGCCGCCGTAAGGCGATTTCCGACGCGCCCACCTTTGCATGTTCCGACGAGGTTCTGACTGGGAGGGAAGAGAGAAGGCAGAGCGTTTTAGGAGTTAGAGAGAGAAATAACTCTACATTATGATTAGGAAATAGATTAAGCCTTTTTTATTTAATTAACCTTGTTTTCTGTCTTAATCCGGTGGTGACACTTGTCACCACCCCTCTTGTTTGTTCCATGTGATCCGCTGCCATGTACCTTGTGACTTTATGGTGTACATCTCAAATATCAACCTTCAGATAGAATGTAATTATGGTGTCCACCGTTCGATCATCATTTATCCCATCAATCCAGGATCTGATGCGCGTGAATGATGGCCTTTGGTGGACTTGCTGTTGTGGTTCACAGAGAATTGTTTAGAGCTTGGGCTTATGGGTGTTGGGCCAGATTGGATTGCTTCCCCACACCCCCAATTTTTCTGCATAAATAGGCCAATTGAAGCAACTCGTTTTTCAAAAATCATTTAAATTTTCAAAAACAATGAAATCGCCACCTAATTTTATTTGTTCTAAAAGAACAGGAAAATATAGATAAAACCCATGAATGACGGATAAGGCGGTCTGCAAGAACAAAAAGGATGGATTCGGGAGTCGGTTACGCAAGAGGAAGGTATTAGCACCTCTTACGTCCATCGTACTCGATGGGACCCATTTAGCTCTAAGTGTTTGTGTGTGTATTCGCTAATTTCTAAATTATGAATAAGAAAGAAGAAAACGAGGTTTGTTTATTATTATTTTGAGTTTGACACAGTTTCGAAACCGCGTGCCTACGTATTCCCTCGTGCAATGGGAAAGTCAAAACTCCATAGTTCTTCTTGAAAATGTTTGAATTGGTTGTGTTGATTTTAGTAGAAATGTTTTTGATGATCGCTTATGAGCGGAAAAAAGAATTTGAATGGGTTGAATTGATTTTGATTTGTGGATGACAAGTACAAAAACTCTAGGCTATCATCTAACGATTCGAATACTCGAAACTGGTGAGTGAGCTCGACCAATCATCTCTCATCTGAAATCTTTATTATAGAAAAGGGTGTGGTGAAGCAAAGTTCACATTTATTAAGTGTATGGAATAAAAGTATTTGAGTCATTAGGCTATCATCTAATGACCCAAATACTTTTAAATTTAATTAAATCGCCTGGCTATCATCCAACAATTTAATCAAATGCCACAACACTATGTTTTTTTTAGCATGGATAGAAGTTTTTAGTTTATTAGGCTAACATCTAACAATCTAAAAACTTCAAGTTCGCTTAAATCATTAGGCTATCATCTAATAATTTAAACAAACTTCATCCAAGTATTTTTTATGAAAACCATTTTGGAAAACAAATTCAATTAATTAATTTTATTTGAAAGTGTTTTAGGGGTTTGATTGTGGATAGAATAATTCAATTAGGGAAACAAGCGAGCCCATACAAAGTGGCTTTATATATGCTCCTAAAAGTGGAACTAGCGTGACACTAGTATTCTAAACGACCGATTGGAACAATCGATCGGATAGTTGTCGCTATAGAAAATCCCAGGACCAAACTATGAATGTGTGCAGGTGTGCATTGTGTATGTTTACCTATTCCTTGATGAGGAGCCCAAGAGGAGGCTGTGTGTTCTAATATGATAAACGCATAATTAAATGGTAATTAGAACACAAGGAAATAAATCCTAAGCTATTACAATCTATGTGAGAATGGGGATACATGCTCATGAGCGGGGATATATACAACCAAATTGAATTAGTTTGAATAATTGAAGATTCCTACATCACTCAAATTACAAACAAAAACTATGCGGAGGATGTTGCAATGCTCATTGGTTAGAATATATATATATATATATATATATATATATATATATATATATATATATATATATATATATATATATGCGTTTAGATTCATTCGAAGGTTGAATTAAATTCCAAATTCGAAATCATAACACAAGAATAATAATTACAATATGATTTTATTTACAAATGGATATGAATAAAGTTATAAGAATAAAAGTAATATGTATATTTACATACTAAATATAAGAAATAAAATACTAAATACATTACTAAATATCATATCAAAATAGTAATAGAACTATAATAACAATTTTAAAAAAAGATATATAGATGCACTAATAGAAAAGATATTCTTGGATAATCCTTAAATGCCTTCACAAATAGCAAACATGTTAGTAGCATAGTATGGAATAAATTCGAAATGAAATGGCAATAAGATAAACATGGTTAATAAACAAGATCTTAAAACCGAATGCACAGCTTATATGAATGAATGAACAATTCAAGAATAAAGAATTTATTCATAATTATCGATTCAAAAATGAACTAATCAAAGAACTCATGCTATTAATCGATCAAAAAATGGAAAATTGAGTTTTGAGCACATTTTAACCGTATAAATCGAAACCGGGCAGCAACTACGTTACATCAAGAAACACTCAAATATCGATAAAAAATTGCATAAACTCAAAAACAAACACAAACAAGTGTCAAGATAAACTCAATCAACCACGGATTATCAACCAACTTGTATATTTTCAACCACTTACCAAACCAGACAGCCATGTACAAACTTAAAACGCACATTGGAATTCTTTTCAAATAAGTTAAAAAATCGATGGCAACCATGATACTATGCTATAACCGATTTAAAACATAAACGAAGCAAAAGCATCCTCAACATTATTTCAAAATGAATCAAACAAACACAATGAATCTGGGCAGCAACTTCTTAAATCAAAACATGCTCAATAAAATTCATCGCAAACATAACCAAACGCCACAAAGAAACAAACACAAGGTCATAACCGAGTTCATCTTTCGAATTCAAAACAGAAATGCTATCGATATCTCTTTCAACATAATTCACACAACATGATAACTTCCATTTTCAAATTAAAACCAAACCAAATAACGCTAGAAAATTGACGCGATTCCGAATTAGCCTAAATCATTTTTAACACAAGATAACACAAATAACCTACTACTTACAAAGTTTCAAGAAAAACCAAAAAAAAAAAAGATTCATCACATCATCGAAGTTCTATTTAAACTTCACACCTAATCATCACAGATTCACCGCAAACGGATCATATCACAAACAATCTGACCAAATCGGGATTCCATATTCACCTTTACATCACACAATACAATAAAATCAACTTAAAGATATATTTTAAGTGAAATAACATGATGTTTCTACGCAGCACAACATGACAAGAATGACATGAACGGATTATCAAGAATTAAACCAAATCACCAATACTAAACTAATCTCATAATCCAGAAATTGTCGCAAGAATAGTGGCATCTAAACTTACAGTACAGAGGCGAAATTACTGTGATGAAATTAGATGCAAGGGACTGTGTTGAAGAGCTTTCCCATTGATGGTGGATTCTGAGTTACTGCAGATTTGGCGGAATGCGTGAAGAGCACATCGGAAGTTTGGAGAAGCAAGTTGGAGGAGCTTTTGTTGATGTTGACTGACGGCCGACGGAGACAGAGAGTTGCTTAAACAGCTGACCGAAACTTCCCCACATCTTGCTTCGTAAGTGTCTTCTTGCAAACTGAAACAAGATCCCTTCTCCCGTTGGAACTCAAGCTCATAAGGAGTACTGACAAAACGATCTCCATTCAACACTTCACCCAATGCTTCCTGGAATGGGATAAGCTATTACGGTGGAGATGAGCGGAGAAGGAGTATAGCAGTGAGAAGCAACGGCTGTGAGTTAAGGAGGGGTATGGCAGTGAGAGTTGAAGGGTTGCTGTGATGACAGGGTGTTGAAGGAAAGCAGAAACAGGGAGGTTGGTGTTGCGGATGTTTACGGGCGAAGAGCGGAGGAAGGAGGTGGATGATGTTCTGGAAGTAACAAAGGGTGTGAAGGAGGAAATAGGATGGGGGTTACGGCAGGGAGGAAACGGAAGTACAGGGTGTTATGGTGTGAGGTCCTGGCGGAGGTGTGAAGGAACAGAGTGACAATGAAGTGAGGTTGAGGGTATTGGAGGTGAAATGAGGGGTGTCGCGGTTTGATGAAGAGGGAGGTAGTTGATGGATATGTCAGGTGAGGAGCGGCGATGAGTGACGGAAGTTAAGAATGGAGGAAGCTACGATGAGACAGAGGAAGATGAGGGTTGCGATTGAGGAGGTGGTGGTTGCTGTTTGGAGTTGAACGGAGAGGCATGGCAGCGGAGTGAATTTGGAGAAAGGTGAAGGATTACATTGAGGAAGGAGATGGGTTTTCTGTGTTGTGAGTGAGGAAGATGAAGTTTTGGTTAGCCTCCTTACATTTTTCCGTTCGATCCGCCTCTGCTTATGTTTTCATTTTTGTTCCCCCTTGCAACAGTAACATGACACATATATATACCCAAAAATTAGGTTTAAGTTATTTTTTTAAAATGCCAATAATGCCCTTAATTATAAATTGGGCTATAAAGCCCAAAAGAGCAAAAATTAACTTATCCAACAATATTTTTCTTTTAATTTTTGGAGATAAAAATTAGACACCTAAAATTGTCAAAAAAGATAAAAGTTCGGACAATAAATTATCCGAAAAAGATAAAATAAGCATATTAAAATAAATTACGAGTTTCATAAATTAAAGAAAAATTATCGAAAATTTAAAATCGAAATAAAATGATAATAAAGAACACCTGGTTTTAAAACACTTACAGTTAAAAACGAGTCTTCAAATTGTATCGAAAAATTAGAGAGCATATTTTCATGATCTACGCGACACGTAGATTCATAAAGCAGTGAGTTAGAGGCGAAAATTTGAAATATTTTTCCAACTAATTTTTGTACAGTGTCGAATCGCTTTTAACAGTTTGTTTATAAAACAAAAAATATTGATATCATCGACATATAAATAATTTAAAACGAAGCAATAAACAGGCAGAGAGGTAAAAATGCATGAAGTGCAATATCGGGTATTTTACGACTACAAAATGATGCAGATATCGACTTAAACTAACTTTTGGTCAATTTAAATACGACGAAATGATGCATATGCAATGGATGAATGATTGTTTAATGTTGATTACCTAATGGAAGTATATGCAGGTGAATGTGAAGCTTAAGTCAGGTAAAATCGAGATAGGAGGGCAAATTTTGGGGTGCAACAGTTGCCCTTATTTAATCGTCTTAAACTTGAAAGTGAAATTGGCGCAAGCCTTTTGAACTTTCAAGGTAGAAGAAGATTAAATACTAAAAGAACCCTAAAATTTGCGCTTCGAAGAACAAGTAGAAATATTTATTTTTTGAATTTTTTTTTTTAAAAAGTGGGATTGGGAACAAAAGTGCTGGTATGTCAGGTAAGGATATTAGACATACACCGGAAAGAGACCGACCGAAGACGACTCTAACAAAGGTTTCGAAATATACATGCCCGGTAAGGATATTGGACACATAAATATCGAATGTACATGTTCGGTAAGGATATTGAGCACATATAGGGAGCATATGTCAGGTAAGGATATTAGACATACACCAGAAAGGGACCGACTGAAGACGACTCTAACAAAGGTTTCGAAATATACATGTCCGGTAAGGATATTGGACACATAAAGATCAAAGATACATGTTCAGTAAGGATATTGAACACATATAGGGAGCATATGTCAGGTAAGGATATTAGACATACACCAGAAAGAGACGACCGAAGATGACTCTAACAAAGGTTTCGAAATATACATGCCTGGTAAGGATATTGGACACATAAAGATCAAATATACATGTTCGGTAAGGATATTGAACACATATAGGGAGCATATGTCGTAAGGATATTAGATATACAGGAAAGAGGCGATCGACTCTAACAAAGGTTTGAAATATACCGGTAAGGATATTGGACACATAAAGATCGAATATACTGCTCGGTAAGGATATTGAACACATATAGGAGCATATGTCGGGGTAAGGATATTAGACATACACCGAAAGAGACCGATAGAAGACGACTCTAACAAAGGTTTCGAAATATACATGCCCGGTAAGGATATTGGACACATAAAGATCGAATATACATGTTCGGTAAGGATATTGAACACATATAGGGAGCATATGTCAGGTAAGGATATTAGACATACACCAGAAAGAGACCGACCATAGACGGCTCTAACAAAGGTTTCGAAATATACATGCCCGGTAAGGATATTGGACACATAAAGATAGAATATATATGTTCGGTAAGGATATTGAACACATACATGGAGCATATGTCAGGTAAGGATATTAGACATACACCAGAAAGAGACCGACCGAAGACGACTCTAACAAAGGTTTCAAAATATACATGCCCGGTAAGGATATTGGACACATAAAGATCGAATATACATGTTCGGTAAGGATATTGAACACATATAGGGAGCATATGTCAGGTAAGGATATTAGACATACACCAGAAAGAGACCGACCGAAGACGACTCTAACAAAGGTTTCAAAATATACATGCTCGGTAAGGATATTGGACACATAGAGATCGAATATACTTGTCCGGTAAGGATATTAAACACATATAGGGAGCATATGTAAGGTAAGGCTATTAGACATACACCGGAAAGAGACCGACCGAAGACGACTCTAACAAAGGTTTCGAAATATACATACCCAGTAAGGATATTGGACACATAAAGATCGAATATACATGTTCGGTAAGGATATTGAACACATATAGGGAGCATATGTCAGGTAAGGATATTAGACATACGCAAGAATGAGACCGATTGGAGCGGACTCACTGGGGATAAGATAATGGAATGGTAAAATCGTCGATCGAAGACGATTTCACGGGGAAAGAGGCCAGACAAAGGGGATCCTAGCAAGGATCGCCCAACTATGTTGGACTTTAAAAGGTTGCAAATGTGCAAGAAATACAATATCCCTCAGGCCAAAGGCGGGGTGTAATTCTTCAAGAGTGGAAATTATATGAATTACCACACACCAAGTATGGATACTCAAACAATTGAGAAGTAAGAAAGGTTAGACACCAACTTTTACTCGCACTCTAACGACAGAGGCAAACAAGGGTAAGGATACCAAAATAAGAAATTTGCAAAAAGCAAGATATTTGGTAATTGAATTGGCATAAATGACGTAAGAGACCGACACAGGGTTAAAAATGCATATAGCAACAACAAGAAGACATGTCTCGAGGTAAAACTGGCAAGGAATACCACTTGGGAATTTTTATGGATAAACTTCACTTCGGAGATGCAAAAGGTACTCGCGAAAGACTTTAATCTGGCTTATGCTTAGATGCATGTTTGAGATTATTTTTTAGCGGAATGCTCCATATCAATGGAAATGCTACGCATTTTTTGTTGAGGATGCTATGCAATGCAATGATACATGTTTTAATATTTCGTTTAGGACTAAGGCAATTGTGAGTTGCCGAGGCAGCTACAACCATCCTTGAATTGGATATAAATCATCCGGTCATTATCAAAGAGATGATAGTCTGGACCCCGACAAGGGGATTGCAGAATAGAAGTGTCAACTTTCAATGATCAACATCAATGGGGAAGTAACTCCTAGAGATTAACATTCATCTGGGATGACAATCATGTTGCACAAAGTTCCTGATTTCAATAACTCTGGATTACGACCTCTTGTATAAGAGGGGTTGACAACATCTTCCGGCACAAGTGAGCCTTTGAAAATGATCCTGCTGGTGTAAACCGCTCTTTGCAATTTTCGCATCGGGGAAAGAGTGATAACATTCGAAGGCACACATATGTCAAAGATAACTCTTGTTGGAGAGAAAATAAGCTTTGTTGGTGACCAAATCCCAGGTGTATCATGCCCTTTCATTCTAAAATCTTTGGATAACAAAAATCTGCAAAAAAGCGAAACATAACAATATTTCTGCTACAGAGATCAAAAGTTTCAGTTATTAACGCGTGTACCCGAAATTCCGAGTAATTTCAAAAATTATGTCACGTGCTGTAGGGCTCTGATATTTTATATGCGAAGTTTATTAAAAATATTGGACGTTATTTTTACAAACAAAACAGTTAAAAATATGAAAATAAGACAAATGAAAAGGAAACACAATTTGGATAAAAGTAATTTTATTATTGACTAGCCCGTAAATGAGCATTTACATCAAGAAGCAATTACTGAAAAGAGGCAATTGCGTACATATCAAAGTTAAAAGAAAACAAAGGTGGCAACAAAATCATGGATTTTTATCGAACCCCGAATCCGCCGTGCTCTTCACAACTTCAACATTGTTGTAAAAGTGACAAAATGGGTGCCGTGCAGATCATAGTCATTCGCTTTGAATCCCTAATTTTTGCCTGGACTGCCCTTTCAGGTTTTCGATCCACCGGGATACCCTTTTTCGCCCAAGCCTCCTTTTCAGGTTCTCGACTTGTCAGCTGTACAATCTTTTTATTTTTATCCCTAAATTTTTCCCGAACCTTTTTGATTCGTCGGGATGCCCTTATTTTGCTTAGGCCAGTCAACCTAACGGGTCTCTTTTATCGAGTATTTTTGACTAAATCGCATTGATAGGGTGAGGGAAATCCTCTTCGTCCATAGTTGTGAGCAACATAGCTCCTCCAGAGAAAACTTTCTTCACGACATATGGTCCTTCATAATTTGGAGCCCACTTGCCTCGAGCATCCGTATTCTTAGGAGGCAAAATTCTCTTTAGCACAAGGTCACCAGCTTGAAAACTCCGAGGACACACTCTCTTGTCGAAAGCCTTTTTCATTCGCTTCTGGTATAACTGTCCATGACAAATAGTTGTCAATATCTTCTCATCAATGAGATTCAACTGATCAAGTCTATTTTGAACCCATTCAGCTTCATCTAGTTGCACATCTGTCAAAATCCTTAAGGAAGGAATTTCAACTTCTACGGGAAGGACCGCTTCCATACCGTATACCAACGAGAAGGGAGTTGCCCCTGTTGAAGTGCGTACTGAGGTGCGATAGCCCTGCAAGGCATATGGCAACATCTCGTGCCAATCTTTATAAGTGACAACCATCTTATGTACAATCTTTTTGATATTCTTATTTGCCGCCTCCACAACACCATTCATTTTTGGACGATACAGAGAAGAATTATGATGTTTTATCTTGAAACTGTCACACAGCTCTTTCATCATTTTGTTGTTGAGATTCGAACCGTTATCAGTGATGATCTTCTCAGGAACCCCATAATGACAAATGATATTATGCTTGATAAAACGTGTGACCACTTGTCTAGTAACATGAGCATAAGATGCTGCCTCAACCCATTTGGTGAAGTAATCAATAGCAACAAGGATAAAACGATGTCCGTTAGAAGCGGTAGGCTTGATTTCTTCAATCATATCAATGCCCCACATTGCAAAAGGCCAAGGAGAAGTCAAAACATTCAACGACGAAGGCGGCACATGCATCTTATCAGCATAGACTTGACACTTGTAACAGGTTCTGGCATGGTTGTAGCAATCATTCTCCATGGTAGACCAATAATAACCCGCTCTCAGGATTTTCTTAGCCATGGTGTGTCCACTAGAATGCGTCCCGAAGGAACCTTCATGAATTTCTTCTATGATCTTATTTGCTTTGTGTCTATCCTTGCATCTGAGCAAAACAGGGTCATAGTTCCTCTTGTACAAAACACCCTCATTGAGGAAAAATTTAGCCGAGTACTTGCGCAGAGCTTTCTTATCAGTGATGGAAGCATCTTCAGGGTATTCTTTCGTCTCGAGATACCTTTTGATGTCATAGAACCAAGGTTTTTCATCAGCCTCACCTTCTACTTTATAGCAGAACGCGGGCTCATCCAACCTCATGATATTGATAGACGGGGCATCATTCGCCCACCTGACTTTAAACATGGATGACAGTGTAGCCAAAGCGTCTGCCAAGTTGTTCTCTTCCCTTGGGATGTGGTCAAAGGTAATTTCGTCGAAATATGGGATCAACTTCAAGACATGCTCTCGGTATGGAATCAAATTTGGGTGGCGAGTCTCCCAATCTCCGTTGATTTGACTAATTACCAAAGCAGAATCTCCGTACACCTCTAAGATTTTGATTCTCATATCAATAGCTGCTTCAATCCCAAAAATACAAGCTTCGTACTCGGCCATATTATTGGGGCAATCAAAACAAATCCTAGCAGTGAATGGAATATGAAAACCTATCGGAGAGGTGATAACGGCACCGACACCATTTCCTAATGCATTTGAGGCTCCATCGAATGCCATCGTCCACCGTGAGCCTGGTTCGGGTCCCTCTTCAGGGCCAGGAATATTACAATCCCTGATATACATAATGTCCTCATCAGGGAACTCAAACGTCATTGGCTGATAATCATCTTCTAACGGTTGTTGAGCAAGATAATCTGCCAACACACTACCTTTGATGGCCTTTTGAGTAGTGTATTGGATATCATATTCTGTCAGGACCATTTGCCAACGGGTTACTCTTCCTATGAGAGTCGGTTTCTCAAAGATATACTTTATCGGGTCCATTTTGGAGATTAAGAGAGTAGTGTGAGTCAACATATACTATCTGAGTCGTTTTGCTGCCCTCGCGAGTGCGCAACAAGTCTTTTCCAATAATGAATATCTCGATTCATAATCCGTGAACTTCTTACTCAAATAGTATGTGGCATGCTCTTTTCTGCCCGTCTCATCATGTTGACCAAGCACGCAACTCATGAAATTCTCCAACACCGTCAAGTACATAATCAACGGTCTGCCTTCCACCGGGGGTGAGAGGATTGGAGGCTCTTGTAGGTACTTCTTTATACTGTCAAACGCTGTCTGACAATTATCGTTCCACCTGGCTGTCGGATTATTTCTTAACATCTTGAAAATGGGCTTACAGGTAACTGTAAGATGAGAAATGAACCTAGCAATGTAATTCAATCTTCCCAAGAAACCACGCACTTCCTTTTCTGTCCTCGGCTCTGGCATCTCTTGTATAGCTTTTATTTTTGCAGGGTCAACCTCGATCCCTTTCTCGCTTACAATAAAGCCTAATAATTTCCCTGATCTTACCCCGAAGGTTCACTTATTTGGGTTTAACCTCAGTTTGAACTTTCTTAATCTTTCGAATAATTTTAACAAGTGAACCAGGTATTCTTCTTCCGTCTGTGACTTAGCAATCATATCATCAACGTAGACTTCAATCTCCTTATGCATCATATCATGAAAGAGAGTAACCATGGCGCACTGATACGTTGCCCCGACGTTCTTTAAACCAAAAGGCATCACTTTGTAGCAGAATGTTCCCCCACGGTGTAATAAAAGTAGTTTTCTCCATATCGTTTTATGCCATCTTAATCTGGTTGTAGCCAGAGAAACTGTCCATGACGGAGAACACTTTAGCTTGAGCAGTATTATCGACCAAAATATCGATGTGCGGGAGAGGGAAATCATCTTTAGGGCTGGCTCTGTTTAGATCCCTATAATCAACACACATTCTTACCTTGCTGTCTTTCTTCGGCACTGGCACAATGTTTGCAACCCATGGGGGATAAGAAACAACGTTTAAGAAACCGACCTCCATACATACGAACCTCTTCTTTAATTTTCCTTGACATTTAAGGTGCGTTAAAGCTTCATTTTTACGGTGGGCATCCTTCTTTGAGGGGAAATTCGTGCATAACGACATCAGTATCTAACCCAGGCATATCTTCATAAGACCAAGCGAAAATGTCCACGTATTCATGAAGCATTTCGACTAGCTTTTTCTTAACTCCATCTTCCAATGCTTCCCCGATCTTGACCTCCTTTCGAGCATCCTCGGTTCCCAGATTGATCACTTCTAGAGTCTCTTGGTGCGGTTGGATGACCTTTTCTTCTTGCCTTAACATCCTGGTTAATTCTTCAGGTAATTCACAGTCCTCTTCGGTTTCTTCTTCAGCTTAATAAATTGGTTTGTCAAAGTCATAATGAGCCACGGCAGAATCGTCATCGACAAAATCTGGGATCAACAAAGGATCGCATCTACGTGGTTGGTAATTTATTTTTTATTTTTTAGATTGAAGAAAAAAAAATTTATATAAAAAGAAAGTAATGATTATAAAACAAAATTTTATATTGCCACCTTTTAAAGAATAAGTGAAGAAAAACAAAGAGCGAAATATTTGAATGCGAAAAGGACGTCCTTTATTAATGATAAACTTGAAAGTTAAAAACATTGTGGCCCTACAGCATGATCACTACGTGTTGGGCATAACATAGGAATTATGGCATGACATAAAAAACAGAAAATTACTCTTCAAAACGAGTGACCACAACAACGTCTTCAACGAACCAATTTAAGAGCTCACGTCCTAGAACAGTTGGGTAGATCCACTTGTCCACATCACAGTTGTTGTCGGCTTCACCATCAATCGCATCAACATCTTCAATCTGGACTCCACCTTTAACAAACTTGACAGGAGGAGACACTCCCTTGCTCATTGAGGCGGAAAGTGGGACCTTCATTCCGGGAGCAAAACCCAAACCCCTTATACATGCGGGAAGCTAGCACTCTACCCCACCCTTCAGGATGTCCGGACTCAACAACAACCTGAGCTTGCTTATAGGATGGCATGGAGACTTCCGACTTCTCACCCTTTTGAAAAGGAATCTTATGGACTGATACTGTTTCAAAAGCCTGACATGGAGTTTCATGGATCTCTCCTTCAATTTCAACATATCGAAAGTTTCTCAAATGACTGACGATATAATCCTCTTCACCATAAATGGTGACCACCTTCCCATTAATCAGGAACTTCAAGTTTTGGTGCAAGGTAGATGTCAGGCGCCCGTGAATCAAGGCGCCCAGCAAACAACGATGGGAGGATTGATATCCATGACGAAAAAAGTTGCATCAAAAACCTGCGGGCCTATATTAATAGGCAAATCCACCTCGCCGAACACAGACCTCTTTGATCCATCAAACGCCTTAAACACCAAATCACTGGGTCTCAGCACAACCCCTTCATAGTCCAATTTCAGGAGAGTAGACTTCGGAAGAACGATGAAAGTTGATCCGGTGTCAACCAACACACAGGATAAAGTAGTTCTTGCTATCTCCACGGAAACATGTAGCGCTTTGTTATGCTTCCTCCCCTCGAGAGGTAAATCAAAGTCAGTAAAACCGAGACCATTACTTGCTGAAATGCTGTTCACAATGCCTGCAAACTGGTTAACATAGATCTCTTGGGGAACGAAGGATGTCCCCAAAAAATGCATCAAAGCATTGCGGTGAGGTTCAGAATCCCTCAACAAAGCTAGAATGGAAATCTTGGCGGGCGTCTGGCTGAGCTGGTCGATTATCCTATAATCGCTCTTCCTTATGTACCTCATCAGCTCTTCAACATCTTTAGTCACCTCAGGGCTCAGAACGGGTGTTGAAGTCTTTGGTGTCGACTCATCTCCAATCATAATTCCTTTCCCTTTTGCTTTAGCCTTGGCCAAAGCTTCAGGACTTTTCTCTGCTAGATTGGGTGGGGAGAAGATTCGCCCACTTCGGGTAATTCGACTTTCCCCCACAATATCATGAACCGCAGGCTCATTTCCTTCAACCTTCCCTTCATCAAACTTTCCTTCTTTAGAGATCTCCACATTCAGTTTATTTCCGTCACGGTAGTATTCAGATCCATAATTCCATGGAATGGCCTTTTCACTAGTGTAAGGTACCGGTTTGGGCAAAGTGATGATCACAGGAGGTTTCTTGGTCGGAACAGGGATCGTAACAGGAGTCCTTCTAGAAGTGACGGGGATAGTAACCACGTCAAGCTCATCTTCACTGTTCTGCACATCAATCACTTTCTGGATGAATTGTAAAGTCCCTTCAGTAATCAAACGTTGAATTTCGTTTTTCAGGTCATCACAACCTTCAGCTTCGATCAAACATTGTTCACAACCATCATTACAACCAGGGAAGTCTCCCTTTAACAAAAATTTCCTCTTTATCCACCATAACGGGGTGGTCAAAGAATCAACATTCGTTACTGAAGCAACTCGATTTTCAAAAAATCATTTAAAATGGTATTTTAAAAAAAACAATGAAATCGCCACCTAATTTTATTTGTTCTAAAAGAAGAACGGGAAAATATAGATAAAACCCCAAAGATCGGATAAGGCGGTCTACAAGACCAAAAAGCATGGATTCGGGAGTCGGTTACGCAAGAGGAAGGTATTAGCACCTCTTACGTCCATCGTACTCGATGGGACCCATTTAGTTCGAAATGTGTTTGTGTGTGTGTAATCGCTAATTTCTAAGTCATGAATAAATAAAAAGAAAAGGGGTTTGTTTGTTATTATTTTGAGTTTGACACGGTTTTGAAACCGCGTGCCTACGTATTCCCTCGTGCAATGGGAAAGTCAAAACTCCGTAGTTCTTGTTGAAAATGTCTTGAATTGTTTGTATTGATTTTAGATGAAAATGTTTTTGATTTTTGATAATCGCATATGAGCGAAAAAGGATTTGAATGGGTTGAATTGATTTTAATGGTAGATGACAAGTACCAAAACGTTGGGAGGTCCTCTAACGATTCGATACTCGAGATTGGTGATTGAGGTCAACCGATCTTCTCTCATCCAAAATCTTTATTATGAAAAGAGTGAGGTGAAACAAAGTTCACTTTTATTAAGTGTTATGGAATAAAGTATTTAAGTCATTGGGTTACCCTCTAATGGCCCAAATACTTTACATTTTTAATTAAATCGTTAGGCGAACCTCTAACAATTTAATTAAGTACCATAACACTATATTTTTGTTTTTGTAGAAAAATTGATTTTCGAAAACAAATTCAATTAATTAATTTAATTTGAAAGTGTTTTAAATGCTCAAGTGTATGGAATAAAGTATTCGAGTCATTGGGTTTCCTCTAATGGCCCAAATACTTTACATTTTAATCGTCGTTGGCGAACCTCTAACAATTTAATTAAGTACCATAACACTATTTTGAAAATTGGCGTTGGACGTAGAAATGATATTCGGGTTATGGTTAACCAAGTATATGGACTTGATTAATCATGAGACCACAGTGCATAGTGATTGGTATATGGACCAATTATTTTTGGTTATGATTAATCAAGGCAACGAGGGCCTTAATTAACCTCGTGAGGATGGCCATGCCCATCCCAACCATGAGACCCTTAGAGAATTTGGTGTGGGTAACCAAAAATAAGAGAGAGCGGGCGTTGTTGTTTTATATTAATGTGAGGCGGAATGTGCAATGTGAAATAAACATGCAAGCGGACAATGTAATAGCGAAAAATAAAAGAAAATAAATTAACACACAATACAAAATCGGAACTTAAATAATTATTAGTATAGATATTCTTTTACTTGATGAAAAATCAATTAACAATTTAATTGGTAATTCAAAAAATAAAAAACTACCATATGCCAAAATATTATTTAATACATCATTATATAATAAAAAAACTTGCATAATATTAATTTTAAAGAGAAAAGTTGAGAAATGGGCCTGATTGGAGCTTTAATCTGGAGGGTGTAGATAGCAAATTGAGCCCAAGCCCAAAAGCAATGCTGCTGGATCTTGTATAGAAGCTCCATGGAAAGAATGTGTGGTCCACCACTCTGGAGCATTAGATCTGTTTTTTGAACAGATCTATGGTTGTGAAGGAGGGTGCAAGATTGCTTATCATACATATACACGCCGGTTCGAGCAGACCACGGACGGTGACAAGTGTCACCGCCTGGACTAAACAGCAAAGCAAAGAACTAAACATCCTATTAAGCTTATATTAATCTATGTCCTACAAATTAATTAAAACATTAACCATAAAATAAAATAAAAACTGGTATTTAAACTAAAATTTTTATTTATTTATTAATTAACTACACAAACACTAAACTTAAGTATTTTTTTAAGACTAATAATAAATTATGTTTTAACAAGATAAACTTACGGAAAAAATTAATCCTAATTAAACTTGTTTTTATCATAACTTAAACAATATGTTAAAAAAAAACAACTAATCCTAATTAATCTATACTAAAACTAACCTAAGTTTATAAACTAAAACTAACCTGAGTTTATCTTAAACTAGATTAACAAACAAAACCCAATCAGCTTTTACAAGAACTCTCACCCTCTCAAGCGTTTGGTCTCTCATCCTCTCCTTCTCACGATCCTCTCTCTCGATTCTCGAGCTCTCCATCCTCTCACATGAACTCTCATCTCGCTTCCTCACGATCTCTCGTGTGTTCGCTCCGATTTCTCACGATCTCTCGATCTCGCGTTCATCACTTCGCGATCTCTCCGTTCTCTCACCCGATCATTTACTCTGTTACCTTAATCTCATGTTATGTTTGTGGCTTGTTTTAATGGGTGTTTTTGTTTACAGATTAGGAGCGGAAAGGGTGAAACCTAACTCTATTCGCGATGAAATCGGTCTTTGTTAGGGGTGACACGATGGAATCGTAGCAAAGCATAAAGAAAGAGGGTTTATGATGATTTATTCGAAGGTTGAAGCAGCGGATGGCGGTGCCTGAAACCGGTGAGACCTTCTTTACCTTACTATCGCTTCTTCCTCGTTATATCTTTTACGAAGGATCCTTTTTGGAAAATGATGATGTCGATTTCGGATCTTATTACGGGTTTGGCTTTGATAAGCTGTTGTTCTGGGTTTTTGGCTGATGGTGTTTAGTATGCGGCTAGGGTTTCTTGCTTGTGAACAGTTGCTCCTTGGTTCTTGTGCTTTGAATGTTTATATAGTGTCAGTTAGGGTTTTGCAGGGCTCTGTTGTTACGATTTTTGAAAAACAAAACTTTGTTTGCTTGAGCAAAACGAAAAATCATGGGCTCTTTGTGTTTTCTGTGTTGGGCTGCTCTGTGTTGTATTGGGTGATGATTTTGATCGTTTTGGCTGTTTGATCTTGTATTTTCGATATGTTGGCTTTGGTGTATTGTTTATGGTAAAATTTTCCTTAAAAGTGTCTACCCTTGCGCCTGTAAAACTCTGACAACTGTCATGCCAAAGCTTTTTAAAGCCTTTTCCTCATCTTCTTTCCACCTCCTATTGTGAACCAAGGGTACACCCTTGAGGATTGCAATAGCGAGTTTATGGCCGATGATTCGCTATGAGGCGGTTTTGAGCGATTGAAACCCTTACACAACTGATTAGGAAAGAAAATCCTAATGATGAGATTGTGTATCTTGTATCTTGTTCATGTTTGGATTTCTTGATCATTTGCTAATCATATTCTTTGCTTTGTTTTCATGAATTGCAAATGGCGGTGAGGATGGATGGTAGAAAAGAAAGCTTTGAGGAACACAAAAGCGAACCAAGACCCTTGGAAAAGCTTGAGCGCTTAAGGAACATCGAAGTTTTAAAGGAAACTCTTCATGTTGTTTAGAACCAAGCTTGTATTAATTAGGAGTGCATTGTAATTCAAATTTTGCAATTTGCATTTGAGGATTGACAACTTGTAACACATGTATCTAGACCTTGCATTCTTGTATAATAAAAGAATAATTTGGAAACTCTCAATTTTTATGAATACAAGATTGAGAATTATGTATCGATTTGAGTTCTAGTTTCAAATTCTTGAATACTACTAATGTGATCTTCAATGTTGTAGCATTTTGTGCATGAAAGTTGAAAATTCATGATGAACCAAACCTTCCAAAAAATTGTCATGAACCAAAATTACTTTGGTTAAAACAAATCATGTTGAAGTTTTGATTAGAAATATGCATTCAATTCAATGTATGACCTTGATTCATGTTCTAAAAAAATGAGGTCTTGAAAGAACTATGAATGGAATTTGAATATGCATTCAATTTTCTAAATCCTCCTTGAACTCAATAATACACATTATAAAAGCTTTGAACTTGTGATCAAAAAACTCGAAATCAAGTTATCTTGTAATTAAATTAATCCCATTTGAATTTCCGTTTCCAGTAGAAATTCAGACCTTTTGCTTCTGAGACAAAAATTGAAACTCTAAGTTCCAAATGGAACTCTTGATCAAAAACCTTAGTCAACTTGCGATTTCATCTTTTTTTGAATTAATCGATAGGTTCCACTTGAAAATAATGGAATCATCAACGTATTTCCAAATCGACCCATATTCGGCAGTGGAGTAAAAATTCGGAACCAAACGAATTCCAAAAGGAAGCTTCTAGTTTTTCATAGAATGCCCCGAATCTTGTGAGCGATGAACGCGACAGGAAAAGATCTCAACATGCGGCAGTCTGACGTTCAAATCTTGCAAACAAACCCTCTGGACGAACATTTTCACATACATCAGCTATCGCCAAGAAGCGAATAAAGTTGACGAGCAAACCAAATGCACTAGAATGGAATTGTTGATCATAATCGGATAATCATAATCCACCCTTTACATCTTGAACAATGAACTCGAAACAATGAACCCAAACTCGTGATGAATTGATCTCACAGATCGGGAGGTAATGACATTTAATATAACAAAGCTTCCATAGTTCCATCAAGACAGACCATTCAATTCAACAATCGAACACCAAGCCCGGCCGATAGATATGAGCGAATAAGATTTAACATTAAACCTCGTCATTTTCAAATATCCCAAATTGGTGAAAACACGCGCCTTTTACGCTCAGCGGAGAAATCTTTAGGAATCAACTCAATCCGTAACCATAAACCCAGTGATATGAATGCATGTGAGTGTTATGATAAATGCGAAGCCTAAACCAGATACAACCGAGATAGGAGGGCAAATTTTGGGGTGCAACAGTTACCAGATTCAAACTTCCCTCTTCACAAATTGCATTAACAGCGTTTCCACCATGGGGAGGCAAGGGATGCTGAATGACATTAGGAGTAGGAGGTGGTTCGAAGTTGATTGCCTCAGTGTCAAGTAAGTTCTGAACCTTGTATTTGAAGGCAATACAATTCTCGATAGAATGCCCCTGCGCATTGGAGTGGTAGAGACAACGAGCATTCGCATTAAAAATTTTCGGCAGGTTATCAGGGTCAACCTACAGACTGCGCAATTCAATCATATTCAGGCTTTGCAAGTGAGCAAATACATCTGCATAAGACATTGGCAAGGGATCAAACTTCTTCAAGGGTCTCGGCTGTTGTGGTCTAGGAGCAACATCTTGTTTTGGAACACTAGTAGGAATAGTCACAGCAGCGACTTGGCGATTGAATTCCTGGCGCTTCTCTTTCCCTCTTCGTTCATACAACGCGCTTGACTCGCCTTCCTCCTTCTTCTGGTAACCACCAAAAGACTTTTTGGCGCCACCAACTTGATTCTTGTCAGTACTAACATCCTGAATCTTTCCCAACGTGATCCCCATCTCAACCCTTTCGCCAAACATCACCATGTCAGCGAAAGTACTGGTTAGACTGCAAGAGGCATAATAAGGCCCATCTAGTATGCCGGTGAACATTTCTACCATCTTGCGTTCTACCATTGGGGGTTGAACTTTAGCAGCTACTTCGCGCCACCTTTGTGCATACTCTTTGAAAGATTCAGTTTTCTTCTGGGCTAAGTTGTGTAGCTGGGTTCTTGTAGGTGCCATATCAATGTTAAAGCCATAGTGTTAAACAAAGGTTTTAACCAACTCTCTCCACGTTCGAACCAGCGAGCTATCAAGGCCCATATACCAATCTAGCGGTCCATCAGTCAAACTATCCTGAAAGAAATGCATCAGGAGTTTCTCATCTTTCGTATAAGCGGACATCCTTCTAAAGTAGTATCTCAAGTGAGTTTTAGGGCAAGAGTTGCCCTTGTACTTTGCAAGCTCAGGGATTTTGAATTTGGGAGGAATCCTCACTACTTGCACCAAGTTATACATGTCAAAACCCAAAACTCCTTGGTTCTCAAAGGCTTGCATGCGCAACTTACGATCAGCTTCTGTTGGTTCTTCAGCATTGGAAAACCAATCTTCAAAGTTGTCCTCCTCATGCTAAGGAAATGGGATCTGAACCGTCTTCTTGCCTGGTGGAGGAATCACTCCAGGCTCTGGATGCTGACAATGTGTGGGGGTAGGCAGAGGAGGAATCGCCGAAGCGTGATTCATCTGAGCAGCCTGATTTTCTCCAGTAAGGTCAACCAAACCAGTGTTAACATCCAAGCTAATTCCAGACACAACAATTCCTTGAGGGGGAGGAACAACTTTAGCTCCTTCGACAGTAGCTGCGGCAGGCCTCACAACCAAAGCTCTTAAATCCTCTTGCTGCAGAGCCATGGTTTGTATCATCTCCAACAGTTGCTCCACGCGAGCGTCCATTCTTGTACCCATGGCGGCTACGTCGGCTTCAATCTTCTCCATAAGTCTTTTCAGGTTGCTTCTTGTCTGGTACCGGTGAATATAGAAATCTGCAATCTCTCTTCTGTGTAGAAGAAAATCAAAGGTAGAAGTAAGAAGACTGATCTCAATACCCTGTTATGTATGATATGTTATGGGGTATGTATGCATGCCCATGATATGTTTTTGTATACTTCATTTTCAGGGACTTTTTATAGACTCGTTAGTTAATAATAGGCATTAGAGGAAAGACTGATTAAATTGCAAATCACTGAAATCTCATATAAACCAAAATGTTAGGTGTAACTACATTGCTGATCAAGTTCTAACAGAGAAATAAAATTCATACTGAAATTTAAATCATTACATTAACCATTAAATTCAAATATTCAACTAAGACAAAATGCTAAATTTCAAAAGATGCTGTCCGCGACGAGGCTTCAAATCTATGGTTTCTGCCTTGAACCGGTTCACCACATCTTGACAAAGAAAGAGGAACTCGCTCACAGAAGGAGGTATCTGATTGCCTTCAAGGTCCTCTAAGACCGACCTAAGTCTCCAGGGCACATCAACAATCAAACGGTTACACATGTCCACCATACCACTATATTTCCCATAGAAATGTGCATTCTGCTCTTCTAGAAAGGACACAATTTCATCTTTTTCATCCAACACACGGTTCAGATTATGAATCTCATCTATCCAACCCTGACATTGCTCTCTGAGGCCTTCATAAGCATCTCTGTTACTGTCTCTTTCTTCTCTTGTAATGTTCAGCTCTTGAACTTTCTCAGCTAGTTCAACCGCTTCCAACTCTCGGGCAATGTAGACTTCTTCCTTTGCAGTTATCTCATTTTCTAGCATATTATTGGTCTGTGCTAGAGAAGCTTCTAACTCCGAAATCTTGGCTTCAAGATGTAATTTCAATGCTTTTTTCTCTTCAACAACCCTTTCTTCATCTTGATAAGCTCTCCCTCTTTGTTGCTGAGCAGCTCTCAACTGTCGACGAAGAACTCTTGCCCCACTAGCAGCACTTTTCAAGTCTTCAGAATATCTTATTAGGAGCTCTTCATCTTCCTCATTTTGTCTTCTCCTTCCTACTAATTCTTCTTTTACCTCCTTGAGATTAGCTTCCAGATTTTCCGCTTTGAGAGAAATGCGAGAATTCGAGCTTTGTAGCTCTAATATTTCTTCTTCCATCTTCCTAATGATTTCTTGAAGCCTCATATTTTCTTCTATCGGAACATAAGTGATCACAGGTTCTGGATGATCAAAAGGCACCTCCACAAAATAAGGTAGCTTGACTTCCTGTACTATTTCTATCACCCACTGGCGATAAGATCTTCCATCAATTCCACCTCTCTTGATCAGCTCTCTACTTTCCCTATGAATTTGAGTCCAAGCTCTTCGGATCTTTCTTACTTCATTGCGATCCTTTTGGCCAAGCTTATGTATAATGAAGCTCTCTAAGTTATAGTTGATACAACCCACAGACCCAATCAAAGGGACATTAGAATATCCACCACAGTGACTGATAACATCAACGAATCCCTAACCTGGAGAATGCCACAACACACCATCAGCCGTAAGCGAAGCCAATTTCTGAGACTAAGTTAAGTTTCTCAAGATCTTCTCCCATGGTCCGCTCTGAGGGATATGAGATTTCAACCATAAATACAGCAGCGGAGAACAACACTGAACCACCCCTCGCCTTTTCAGATGTCTCTCATGGAGATGGTAGAGGACATCAGCCAACAATGCAGGAATAGGGTTCTCTGACATGAAGTAGACGGGATCAAGTAACCAATTTCATTGGTCGGAAACATGACCACCCTAAAGATGAGCAAAGCCAGAATGGAACTGAAAGTCGGCCAATCATCTTGAACACTCAAACTTGATAACTTATCTTCCAAGTTTTATCTAAGAATACCTTTGTCTGTAACCCAAGGTGCCACTTCCCTTACAGGGAGAGACAAAGCAGCAGCTATATCGGCCTTATCCAAGTCTTCTCCTATGTTGATGAAGGGGATGTCATTCTTCAAAGGCCAATTAAGAATTCTCTCGAACTCCTCAATTGTAGGAACAAGCTGCAAGCTCCTCAATTGTAGGAACAAGCTGCAAGTCTTGGAATGTGAAGCATCGAAGAGGAGGATCATAGTATTTTTCCAAAGCAATCAAAGCTTCCATGTTCACATTGGTAGTCAAATGATCCAGAATATTCCCGAACCTTTTCCCAAAATAAGCTCTGCTGACAGGCGGAATTCTCTCGCTTTGAGTTATCAGCTTCCCTATCTTCAGCTCTTTGAATTTGAGATGCGGAACATTCTTCACAGTTGGATTCATTCTTCCTTTCTGCTTACTGCACCAACAAAGCCTACAAGGTTCCCTGAAAATAAAAGTTATATGCTAAGTTGTTTTGTGCAAATGTATGCAATGTATGTTGAAAATTAAATAAAGCTGGTTCATAGGATTGGTCGGTCATGGTTTCGACGTCTACCCAACAATTCCCCGGGTAAGGGTAGTCCTATGGTTTTTTGGCTAAATGTTTCTTGGGGTCTCAGATCCCCTTTTAAAAATTTCATCAACACGCGTACGACCTACGTAGTGATAATATTTGCAAAAGTATACTCCAAGAAACGGCTCTTAATGCTAGTTTTTTTATTCCTATGCCATCGAGTCAAGTGGCTAATCCTTCTTCATATCGCACCCCAAAATTTACCCTCCTAAGCTCAGCATTTTATCTTCAGGAAGTGAATTCTTTTTGGGTTTGTAGTTGTGAGGAATGATCGTGAGGCATCCTTTCTTCAAGGAATACACTCCTTTGAAGTTCGTCATTGCACAAGATCAGGACTTTATTTCCTTGTATTTCTCATAAGATCATTGCATCACCTGAATTTGAATGAAATAGGGTTTTTTGTTCGTTCATTACAAGTTTTTGTCTAATCAATACGTCATTATTCCTTGTTAGAAGTTTCATCACCATTTAAGAGGTTTTGCTAATATAGCTCTTTTTGTGTTAGTATTACCAGAAGAAGTATTTAGAAGTTAATCATCGGTTCAAGAAGTCTTGTTTTGATTTTTGGCATAAACGATTGGTTTCTACCGTTAAGATGAATCATGATTTATTTTAAATTTAAGATTCATTTTATATGGGTATCATTCAACATGGAAAAATTTACACAAAATAGATGTTTTTCTTATATATATTTCTTTCAAGGTTCAACCTTTTTTTCTTTTACAAGAATTATGGCAAATAGGCAAAAGAATACATAGTCTTGATTTAAATTCAAATTTTGGGAGCCAAGATTGAATTTGAAGTTTGTGTGTAAAATATAGTCATTATTTCATTCAAATTCCAAGAGTACATACATTATGAGCATAATTTAACAAAGTTCCGAACATTTGCCAGTCTATCTTCTATAAGAACCTAACTAAAAGTGTTCTAAGTTCTAAATTTGGTTCGTAAATTCTTCATATTTTCCTTCAAGATTCATTCCCTTTTTCTTCTCCAAGCTCCTCCAAATTGTGCTAAGCCTTGTCTTCCTCGCCATCAATTGCTCATGAAACAAAAAGAAAGAGAAAATTGGTTAGCAACATAATCCAAGCATAAACAGAATTCTTTCAAGCAAGTTATTTTCTAACTCATCATTAGGGATTAGAGGCAAGGATCAGGATTAAGGGTTTTCCATCATGCTTAAAGAAGGCCTCAGTCAAAATTAATTTCATCCTTCATCGGTCGTTACTCCCATTGCAAATCAGCAAGTTATACTTGGTTCAGAATGCAAGAAGAAATCATATACTTTACTACAAATCAACAAACAAGCAAGTTATGTTTGGTTCACAGTAAACACAAAAGCTGAGTTACTGCAAGTTTATCATCATTCACAGTGCAGTAAAAAAAAACAAAAGCTAAATTCCAGCCCAAACAGATTTGTTCTCAAGCAAGGCAACCAAGTTTCAAAACACGAATTACTAAGTCCGGAACCAAAACCCTAATTTACGAGGATACTTAAGCGAAGGCACCCTAACGAGGGGCAGCCAGCATTCCACGAACCTAATTAGAGGCAACCATAGCAAATAGAGAAAACCACAGCCACATTGTTCCCAAACTAGAAAAAAAAATACCAGAAACAATATCAAATAGACAACCATCATTGTTCCATCATCGTTCCAAAACCAGAAAAGCAAACAATAGAAAACCAAAACCACAACCACCATTATTCCAATACCAGAAACAATATCAAACAGACAGCCATCATCGTTCCAAAACCAAAAAAGCAAACAACAGAAAACCAAAACCACAACCACCATTATTCCAAATCCAGAAAAGCAAACAACAGAAGTCCAAATAGTAAACCAGCAAGAACAAACAGATTCGTAAAGCCAAGCAAAAAACCCTAAGTTCTATCATCATCTCCCTACACCCTAACCCCTTCAGAAATCAATTAGAGCCCCACGTTTCAGAAACAAAGGAAAATCGCTCACAGATCAGAAGAAGAAAAAAGAAAGGTATTACCGGATTCAGGGAAGGAGAAGAGGTGGTTGCGAGCTTACGGCCTCCATCCTTTCCTTTTCTCTCATAGAATGCATACACTCGCCACCGTAAAAGACTCAGAAACCCTAGGGTTTCATCACTTTCCGTTAGACCTTGGTCCAAACCGTGTGAATCTGTAAACACCAAGTATGGATTAGAAGAGAGAAAAGAGAGACGATTCAGAATATAAAAAAAATGAGAATCGAAGCTGTTTCTGCCTTGAGCCGCCGCCGTCGCCGCCGTAAGGCGATTTCCGACGCGCCCACCTTTGCATGTTCCGACGAGGTTCTGACTGGGAGGGAAGAGAGAAGGCAGAGCGTTTTAGGAGTTAGAGAGAGAAATAACTCTACATTATGATTAGGAAATAGATTAAGCCTTTTTTATTTAATTAACCTTGTTTTCTGTCTTAATCCGGTGGTGACACTTGTCACCACCCCTCTTGTTTGTTCCATGTGATCCGCTGCCATGTACCTTGTGACTTTATGGTGTACATCTCAAATATCAACCTTCAGATAGAAAGTAAGTATGGTGTCCACCGTTCGATCATCATTTCTCCCATCAATCCCGGATCTGATGCGCATGAATGAGGGCCTTTGGTGGACTTGCTGTTGTGGTTCACACAGAATCGTTCAGAGCTTGGGCTTATGGATGTTGGGCTAGATTTGATTGCTTCCCCACACCCCAAATTTTTCTGCCTAAACAGGCCCATTGAAGCAACTCGTTTTTCAAAAATCATTTAAATTTTCAAAAATAATGAAATCGCCACCTAATTTTATTTGTTCTAAAAGAACAGGAAAATATAGATAAAACCCACGAATGACGGATAAGGCGGTCTACAAGACCAAAAAGGATGGATTCGGGAGTCGGTTACGCAAGAGGAAGGTATTAGCACCTCTTACGTCCATCATACTCGATGGGACCCATTTAGCTCTAAGTGTTTGTGTGTGTATTCGCTAATTTCTAAATTATGAATAAGAAAAAGAAAACGGGGTTTGTTTATTATTATTTTGAGTTTGACACGGTTTCGAAACCACGTGCCTACGTATTCCCTCGTGCAATGAGAAAGTCAAAACTCCGTAGTTCTTCTTGAAAATGTTTGAATTGGTTGTGTTGATTTTAGTAGAAATGTTTTTGATGATCGCATATGAGCGGAAAAAAGAATTTGAATGGGTTGAATTGATTTTTATTTGTGGATGACAAGTACCAAAACGCTAGGCTATCATCTAACGATATGAATACTCAAAATTGGTGAGTGAGCTCGACCAATCATCTCTCATCCGAAATCTTTATTATAGAAAAGGGTGAGGTGAAGCAAAGTTCACATTTATTAAGTGTATGGAATAAAAGTATTTAAGTCATTAGGCTATCATCTAATGGCCCTAATACTTTTAAATTTAATGGCCCACAACACTATGTTTTTTTAGCATGGATAGAAGTTTTTAGTTTATTAGGCTAACATCTAACAATCTAAAAACTTCAAGTTCGCTTAAATCATTAGGCTATCATCTAATAATTTAAACAAACTTCATCCAAGTATTTTTTATGAAAATCATTTTGGAAAACAAATTCAATTAATTAATTTAATTTGAAAGTGTTTTAAGGGTTTGGTTGTGGATAGAATAATTCAATTAGGGAAACAAGCGAGCCCATACAAAGTGGCTTTATATATGCTCCTAAAAATGGAACTAGCGTGACACTAGTATTCTAAACGACCGATTGGAATAATCGATCAGATAGTTGTCGCCGTAGAAAAGCCCAAGACCAAACTATGAATGTGTGCAGGTGTGCATTGTATATGTTTACCTGTTCCTTGATGAGGAGCCCAAGAGGAGGCTGTGTGTTCTAATATGATAAACGCATAATTAAATGGTAATTAGAACACAAGGAAATAAATCCTAAGCTATTACAATCTATGTGGGAATGGGGATACATGCTCATGAACGGGGATATATAACACCAAATTGAATTAGTTTGAATAATTGAATAGCTTTTATGTGGTGCAAGAATTAAGCTCCATGTAGTCTTCAAGATCGAATAAGGCACACCTGCACACATTCATCAGATGAATACCAAATAAAGATTCCTACATCACTCAAAATACAAACAAAAACTATGCGGAGAATGTTGCAATGCTCATTGGTTAGAATTTATATATATATATATATATATATATATATATATATATATATATATATATATATATATATATATATATATATATATATATATATATATATATATTTCATTCATTCGAAGGTTGAATTAAATTCCAAATTCGAAATCATAACACAAGAATAATAATTACAATATGATTTTATTTACAAATGGATATGAATAAAGTTATAAGAATAAAAATAATATGTATATTTACATACTAAATATAAGAAATAAAATACTAAATACATTACTAAAACATGGTTAATAAATTCGAAATGAAATGGCAATAAGATAATCATGGTTAATAAACAAGATCTTAAAACCGAATGCACGACTTATATGAATGAATGAACAATTCAAGAATCAAGAATTTATTCATGATTATCGATTCACAAATGAACTAACCAAAGAACTCATGCTATTAATCGATCAAAAAACGGAAAATTGAGTTTTGAGCACATTTTAACCGCATAAATCGAAACCGGGCAGCAACTACGTTATCTCAAGAAACACTCAAAATATCGATCAAAAATTCCATAAACTCAAAAACAAACATAAACAAGTGTCAAGACAAACTCAATCAACCACGGATTATCAACCAACTTGTATATTTTCAACCACTTACCAAACCGGACAGCCATGTACAAACTTAAAACGCACATTGGAATTCTTTTCAAATAAGTTCAAAAATCGATGGCAACCACCATACTATGCTATAACCAATTTAAAACATAAACAAAACAAAAGCATCCTCAACATTATTTCAAAATGAATCAAACAAACACAATGAATTCGGGCAGCAACTTCTTAAATCAAAACATGCTCAATAAAATTCATCGCAAACATAACCAAACGCCACAAAGAAACAAACACAAGGTCATAAACGAGTTCATCTTTCGAATTCAAAACAGAAATGCTATCGATATCTCTTTCAACATGATTCACACAACATGATAACTTCCATTTTCAAATTAAAACCAAACCGAATAACGCTAGCAAATTGACGCGATTTCGGATTAGCCTGAATCATTTTTAACACAAGATAACACAAATAACCTACTACTTACAAAGTTTCAAGCAAAATAAAAAAAAGATTCATCACATCATCTATGTTCTATTTAAACTTCACACCTAATCATCACAGATTCACCACAAACGGATCCTATCACAAACAATCTTGTCGCGGCGGGAAAAATTCAATGAAGTCGCCACTATTGCTTATTTATCCTAAGGACGGGGAAACTATAGTAAAACCCTAAAAATATGGATATGACGGTCATCGGGACCAAGTTAAGGGTTCGGGAGTCGGTTAAGCGAGGGGAAGGTGTTAACACCCCTTACTTCCCTTGTACTCAAGGGGAACCTTCTCTAATTTTAGGGTTAAGGTGTGTTTGTCTAAGGATTATTACTCTATTTTCTAAATTATTAACGGTCAGGGTTAGTGGTTAGTGACTCGTTAAAGCATTGCGCTTTATGCCTATGTATTCACAAAGAGATGAAATCAGAGTCTACGTAGTTCTCAAGGGTTTGGTTAGTATTTTTTATGGAATTAAAATTGGTCACCTTTAAGCGATAAACTTATGCGAGCTCGCGTAATAGCGACTAATGTCTAGTTTCTCGTTCGCGTTAAAGAGAGTCAATAATTCTTTTTTTGAAAATTGTCTTGATTTTCTTAAGTTAGTAGAAAAGAAATTTTAAATTGGTTAGACGGTTTAACCTAATACTAATGGGAAGCATATGTTTGTTGTTTTTGAATATTAGCTAAATAGCCGTAATTAATAAATCATAACTAAATAAACTAAGATTAGTGAATTTTATATTATTTTTTAATAATTATCAAAATCTAGAAATAAATTAAAATAGAAAACCAAACTTAACTAAAGCAAATATCAACCACTATAACAAGAGGCTACATATTCTCTTTTACAGTTTCCCTTCTTTCTCAAAATACACAGATCCAAGCTTTTTCAACTCATTCCATATTTTATTTTTTTTCTCTCCTTTCACCCATTAACAAAACAAAAATACATCTATATCATGCCAAAAACAACACAACAGCACATAATTGATCAAGAAGAGAAATTGTAAGAACTACAAACCAGATCTAACAGAGGGGCGAGGCGATCGGAGGCGGATCCGAGGAGGGCGGCGGCCAATACAGTGGTCGACGACGGCAGCAAGTTCGTCGGTTATTAGAGTGGTGGCAGTCTGGTTTAGAATGCTTGTGGTGTTGAACTGAGGAGGATGTTCTGCTCGAGATTTCTTCGTGTATTTTGGGTTTTTTCACTGAATGTTATTCTTCTCCATTTTTTGTGTGCGTCTTTCTTGATTAATTTGCACTGCTTTTATAATGAAGAGAATGGGCTTTTGAATTTAATGGCAAGATTTTGTGCAGCTTTTGAATTTGGAAATTTTCGAATTTGTTGCGGTTTGTAGAAAATTAGGAGTAAATGGAAATATTTTGTGTTTATTTTAGAAATATCGTGTGTTTTTATTTGTTCCACCTTCCAATTTAGAATTGGTTCATGACAATTAAGTGAAGATTTGGTTTTTATTGTCTTGAAATTTTGGACTTGATTCATCTCTCACATTTTTGGAAATTTACCTCTGGTTGATACTCTGATGATGGTGATAATGAATAGAATTTGATTCTTCTATATATATTTTTTCTTTCTAACCACAAAACACTAGTAATAAAAAAAAATTCACCTAACACTAATGAGAAGAAAACGTAAGGTGCCAATAATAAATTAAAAAAACTTAAAACAATAATGATAACAACAATAATAATAATAGTTATAATAATAATAATAATAACCATAATAATAATAGTTTTAATAATAATAATAATAATAATAATAATAATAATAGTTATAATAATAATAATAATAATAATTATAATTATAATTATAATAATTATTATTATTATAATTAGCAAAAGATGGAAGAAAAAAAAAGAATTGTCAATAATAATCAAAAAGAAGATGGTGGGATTTGAACTTAGGTCCTTCCACTCTTTTACTCCTTGATTACCTTATATCCACTAGGCCAATAGATTCATTCAAGATCAAATGGCGTTTAGAAATAATTAAGGGTGCCATAATTTGTTTTCACGCGAAAATTATAATCTCATGTCCTAGTAGCTCAATGGAATGCATGATTGTGAATGTTATGATAATGCGTATGAATGTAAAGCAAAAACCAATTAAAAGTAAAATCGGGAGGGAAAATTTTAGGGTGCAACAACTGCTCCTATTTAATCGTCTTCAACCTGAAAGTATGAATAGCAACGCTTTCAGACATTCGAGGTGGAAGAAGATTAAATACTAAAAGAACCCAAAAATTTGCGCTCTAGATAAAGCAAAAATGTAAAAACACTAGTAATTTCATTTCTTAGTATTCTAAAATGATGATAGGAAACAAACTAGGTTGTAATGAGCATAAAGGAATAAACCAAAAAGGACTAGTAGATACTAGACTATAATGATACTAATAGATATTGGACCCGACAGAGTATGATAGTAGATAGTGGTCTCGACAGCAAAGGGACAATAGCTACTGATCCTAACCATTTAGAATGTTAATGGGACGCTGGGAATTGAGTAAAAGGTAGCGAGTAGCGGACTCGACCTAAAAGGACTAGTAGAAACTAGACTCTAAAGATACCGATAGATATCGGATCCAAAAAGGTATACCAGTGGAAAATAGTCTTGGTCAGAAAGACAATAGATACTGAACTTAACCAATAGATCGTTAGCAGAACGCTGGGGACCGAGTAAAAGGTAACGAGTAGATACTCGACTTTAAGAGTACTTTAAAGAATGTGCCAGGGCGAAACCGGTAAACAAACAAGGTAACGAGTAGCGGACTCGACCTATCAAGAATTAGTAGATACTAATCCCGAGAGTACTCAACGGGATACCAATAGATATTGGATCCGAAGCAAGGTGACAAGAAAGTACGATAACTTCAAGAGCACCTGCCAATCTCGACCGAGGAGGATCAGTAGATACTGAACTTAACCTAGGAGTAGAAGAGACAGAGAGACAAGTAGCGGACTTGACTCAAGAAGACTAGTAGATACTAGACTTAAGAAGGATGTGCCAGGATGAAACTGGACTGCAAATGAAGGTAGCGAGTAGAGACTCAGCCTAAGAGTAGTAGTAGATACTAGACTCAAAATGAACACCAGGGTAGAACTGGAGTCAAAGTGTAAACCAACAGATATTGGGATGTTCCAAGAAGGTTAGTAGATACTAAGCCCAAGAATTAAGTGGCAGGTGATAATTGAACCTCAAATAAAAGGTAACGAGTAAACACTCGGTCTTTTGAGGGTAACATTTGTGGGGATAAAAACTGAGACACTAAAGATATAGTGACCTTTCTAGGGATATAATTCGAAGACTTTAATAACTCCGTTGGGGAACACAGAAGCAAAACGAATTTTGTTTCAATGCATGTTTGAATTATTTTTCTATGGAGTAGTATCCCAGGATGAATGGAAATACTACACATTTGAGGATGCTATGTAATGATGCATAATTTTGCCTAGGAGGCATAAAAGGTACAAAGAACATATGAAGAGATATCTTTGAAAATTTGAAACTCTGTGGGGAATAACAAACTAAATAACCGATAATCACGGGGTATAAACTCTGATGGAGTTTTGCAAAAGCAAATTTCAACCTCTGTTGGAGAAGTTCAAACTCTGAGAGGGAATGCAAATAGAGATTACTTGCGTATCGCCAATGGAGAATCCTTGTCAAGAATTCCAATTAAGAATTTGAATTAGTCAACCTTAAATTCTTTTCTTGGGGAGACTCATAGGGGAGAAGTAAGAACTTTAGTGTTGCCGGGGAAGCTATCCAAGAGTCCCACATAGACACCCTTTTTGATAAAACTTGCGTTAGTGCTGGCGTGTTATACATACGCGAGTGAATGACGGTTCTTGCAAAACAAATCACACCAACGTGCCCTAGGTATATTATGACGACTTTGTCTACCAACCAACCACACAAACTCTAAAGCAAAAATAGATGTTTCTAATCATGTCACGTAAAGCCTCAGAGTTTTCAAATGCAATGTTTATCAAAAAGATTCGGACATTTTGGCAGACAAAATAGTAAAATTACAAATAAAGAGCAAGTCTTTGAATGAAGAAAACTTTTTATTAATAGAAAATTGGCCCATGACAGGCATTTACATCAGGAAACAATTCCTAAAAAGAGGTAATTGTAAAAAGGCAAAATAAAAAGGAGTACAAGAATGGCAATGTGAAAATAGATTTCCATCGATTCCGATTCTGCTATGACTCGCATGACCTTGAAGCTCTCATCACTTTGCTTTCTGAAGAAGATGAATGGATTGATTCCTACCCTTTGAGGAAACCAACTATAGTAGAAGATGAAATTAAAGATTTGACGCTAGACATAGTCATTCGCTTTAAATCCCTAACTTTTGCCTGGATTGCCCTTTTGGGTTTTCGATCCACCGGGATACCCCTTTTTGCCTAAGCCGCCCTTTCGGGTTTTCAACTTAGCGGGTGTACTTATTTTTTCTATTTTTATCCCTAATTTTTGCCCGAACCTTTTTATTCATTTTTTTTGTGGTTCGTCAGGATGTCCCTTTTTTTTTTAAGCCGTCGACTTAGTGGGTCTTTTTCATGCGAAGTATTTTTTGACTACGTCTGCGTTAGTAGGGAGTGGGAAATCCTCACCATCCATAGTTGTAAGAATCATGGCTCCTCCAGAGAATACTTTCTTCACAACAAATGGTCCTTCATAAGTTGGGGTCCACTTGACCCTGGGATCACCTTGAGGAAAAATAATTCTTTTCAAAACAAGGTCACCAGCTTTATAGCTCTGAGGACGCACTCTCTTGTCAAATGCTCTTCTCATCTTCTTTTGGTACACTTGACCATGACAAACAACTGCTAGTCTCTTTTCGTCGATGAGGTTCAACTGATCCAACCGATTTTGTACCCATTCAACTTCATCAAGCTCAACATCTTTCATAATCCTTAGTGAAGGAATCTCAACTTCCACAGGCAAAACTGCTTCCATTCCATAGACAAGTGAGAACGGGGTTGCCCCAGTCGAAGTACGTACCGAAGTACGATAGCCATGCAAAGCGAAAGGTAACAATTCGTGCCAATCTTTATAGGTCACCACCATCTTTTGCACAATCTTCTTGATATTCTTGTTGGCTGCCTCAACAGCTCCATTCATCTTTGGACGATACGGAGAAGAATTATGATGCTTGATCTTGAAGGTCTCACACAGCTCCTTTATCATCTTATTATTGAGATTAGATCCATTATCAGTGATGATCTTTTCGGGAATCCCACAACGACAAATTATATTATGTTTGATAAAGCGAGCAACCACTTGCTTGGTGACATTCGCATAAGATGTAGCTTCGACCCACTTGGTGAAGTAATCAATGGCAACCAGAATGAAACGATGACTGTTGGAAGCAGTCGGCTCAATACGACCAATCATATCAATGCCCCACATTGCAAAGGGCAAGGGAGCTGTCAAGACATTCAAAGGAACGGGAGGCACATGCACTTTATCCGCATAAATTTGGCATTTGTGACAGATTCTAGCATGGTTGTAACAATCAGTTTCCATGGTGGACCAATAATAACCAGCTCTCAAAATCTTTTTAGCCATAGTATGTCCGCTGGAATGAGTTCCAAAGGAACCCTCATGCATCTCTTCAATAATCTTTGTTGCTTCGTTCTTATCCACACATCTGAGCAATATACCATCATGATTTCTTTTGTACAACATACCATTACTGAGGAAAAACTTGGCTGAAATCCTCCTCAAGAACTTCTTATCTGTAACGGATGCATCTTCGGGATACTCTTGAGTCTCAAGATACCTCTTGATATCATGAAACCATGGATTACCGTCCAATTCTACATCAGTTTCGCAGCAATATGCCGGCTCATCCAACCTCATGATAGTGATTGAGGGTGCTTCATTAGCCCATTTCACCTTAAACATGGATGATAGAGTAGCCAAAGCATCTGCTAGATTGTTTTCTTCTCTTGAGATGTGCTCGAATGTGATTTCTTCAAAGTATGGAATCAACACCCTAACATGTTCTCTGTAAGGAATCAAATTTGGATGACGTGTTTCCCAATCTCCATTGATCTGGCTAATCACGAGGGCTGAATCTCCATAAACTTTCAGAAACTTGATTCGCAAATCAATTGCAGCCTCAATCCCATAGATACAAGCTTCATACTCCGCCATATTATTAGTGCAATCAAAACAGATTCTGGTTGTGAAAGGAATATGAAAACCTGTAGGAGAGGTAATGACAGCTCCAACACCATTCCCCATTGCATTCGAGGCACCATCGAACACGAGTGTCCATCGTGATCCTGGTTCGGGTCCTTCTTTTGGGCCAGGAATATTACAATCTCGGATATACATGATGTCTTCATCTGGGAATTCAAATCTCATTGATTGATAATCATCCACAGGTTGATGAGCAAGATAGTCTGCCAATACACTACCTTTGATGGCTTTCTGTGTAGTATACTGGATATCGTATTCAGTCAAAATCATTTGCCAACGGGCTACTCTTCCTGTGAGAGCTGGCTTCTCGAAGATGTATTTGATGGGATCCATTTTGGATATCAAATAAGTGGTATACGTCAACATATACTGCCTCAGGCGTTTAGCGGCCCATGCAAGTGCACAACACGTCTTCTCAAGTAAAGAGTACCTCGAGTCGCATTCTGTAAACTTCTTGCTCAAGTAATAGATTGCTTGTTCTTTCTTTCCTGTCTCGTCATGTTGGCCAAGTACACAACCCATGGAGTTCTCAAGAACTGTCAGATACATGATTAAAGGTTTTCCCTCAACTGGAGGCACGAGGATCGGAGGTTCCTGTAGATATTCTTTTACTCTAACAAAAGCTTTTTGACAATTTTCATTCCACTTGACTGTCTGATCTTTTCTTAATAATTTAAATATTGGCTCACAAGTGGCTGTAAGATGAGAGATGAATCTAGCAATGTAGTTTAACCTCCCTAGAAAACCACGAACTTCTTTTTCTGTCCTCGGTTCAGGCATTTCTTGTATTGCTTTTACTTTAGCGGGGTCAACCTCGATACCCTTCTCACTTATGATAAAACCCAACAATTTTCCAGATCTCACCCCAAAGGTGCACCTATTAGGATTCAACCTCAATCTGAAATTTCTCAATCTTTCAAATAACTTTTGAAGGTGAACAATGTGCTCTTCTTGTGTATGGGACTTTGCAATCATATCATCTACATATACTTCAATCTCTTTATGTATCATATCATGGAAAAGAGTTACCATAGCACGCTGATACGTTGCCCCTGCATTCTTTAGACCAAAAGGCATCACTTTATAACAGAAAGTTCCCCACGGCGTAATAAATGTTGTTTTCTCCATGTCCTCTGGAGCCATTTTTATCTGATTGTAACCAGAGAAACCATCCATGAAGGAAAACACTTTGAACTGTGCAGTATTATCCACCAATACATCAATGTGGGGAAGCGGGAAATCATCTTTGGGGCTTGCCCTGTTCAAGTCCCTGTAGTCAACACACATTCTGACCTTTCCATCTTTCTTAGGTACAGGCACAATGTTTGCAATCCACGGAGGGTAATTGACAACCTGCAAGAAACCTGCATCTAGTTGTTTTTGAACCTCTTCCTTGATCTTGTTTGACATATCTGGCCGAGTCCTACGAAGCTTCTGTTTGACAGGAGGACTATCTTCTTTGAGTGGTAAATGGTGCACAACAATATCTGTATCAAGCCCTGGCATATCCTGATAAGACCAGGCAAAGATATCAACATATTCTCGCAGCAGCTCTATCAATCCTGTCTTCACACTTTCCTCTAAATCGGCCCCTATCTTGACCTCTTTTATCTCATCTTTGGTTCCGAGATTCACAACCTCAATTGTTTCTTGATGCGGCTGGATGACCCTCTCTTCTTGCCTTAATAACCTTGCTAACTCTTCAGGGAGTTCACAATCTTCCTCACCTTCTTCTTCGGCTTGGTAGATCGGATTATCAAAGTCATAACGAGCGATAGTAGAACCGTTATTAATGGAATTCGGGGTGGGTGTGCATCTGCACGAATGATGTTTTTATTTTTTATTTTTTCTTCTTGAAAGTGTATGAAAAAAGAAAATATTGCCATTTAAGAAATTAAACATAAAAAGGAAGGATAAGGAACAAAATATTTGAATGCAAAACGTCCTTTATTTAATGATAAACTTTGAAAGTGAAAACATGGTGGCCCTACAAAATGATCCACTACGCCTTGGGCAGAGCGCGGGAATTATTGAATGATAAAAAGAAACAAACAGAAAATTACTCCTGAGCAAATGTGACTTGGATGGCATCTTCAAAAATCCAATTGTTGAGCTCTACACCTGGGACACTTGGCTGAATCCAGTTGTCAATATCATAATCACCATCTTCATCACCAACAACAATGGCTTGACAATCTCTAACGACACCAGCACTTGAAAACTCCGCAGGAGTGGATAACTTTGGAGCTCTGGGAGCTATCCCTTGTTCACCAGGACTGAAACCCAAACCGAACTTGTTGAATTTTGGAGTAAGATCCAACACACGACCCCAACCTTCGGGGTGACCAGCCTCAACCACAGCTCTTGCATCTTTTAAGGACGACATGGCAGTATTAGGTTTCTTTCTCTCCTCGGAGTGAGGAGTCTTGATCATTTGTATAGTTTCAAAAGCTTGGAAAGGAGTCTCATGCACTTCTCCTTCAATCTCAACGTATCGAAAAGAAGTCAAATGACTCACTACATACTCTTCCTCGCCACAAACAATTATTGTCTTGCCATCAATGGGGAATTTTATCTTCTGATGAAGAGTGGAAGTTACTGCCCCTGCCTTATGTATCCAAGGACGTCCCAACAAACAACAATATGTCGGCTGTATATCCATCACAAAGAATGTAGCATAGAAAATCTGGGGTCCAATTTTAATTGGCAAGTCTATTTCACCAACAACCGACCTTCGGGATCCATCAAAAGCTTTGACTATCAAGTCACTTGGGCGCAACTCAACACCTAAATAATCAATCTTCATCAATGCAGACTTTGGCAATACATTTAGAGATGACCCAGTGTCCACCAGCACTCGGGAAAGAGTAGCTCCTTTACATTCCATGGAAATGTGTAACGCCTTGTTGTGGTTCCGTCCTTCAGGAGGAAGATCAAAGTCCGTAAAACCCAAACCATTAACTGCAGATATATTAGCAACCACTGTTTCGAACTGATTGACGGATATCTCTTGTGGCACAAAAGAATTCTTCAATAACTTCATCAAGGCATTCCTGTGAGCCTCAGAATATATCAGCAGAGATAAGATAGACATCTTAGATGGTGTCTGACTTAGCTGGTCCACTATATTATAATCGCTCTTTCTAATAATCCTCATCAACTCTTCAACCTCATCAGGAGATGAAGAAGCCCCAGGAACAACGTTCTGCTTAGGCATACCAATCTGCACAGGCGTTGGATTTCCCACCATTACTTGTTTACCTTTATCTTTCGTCAAGGCACTATCTTGAGCATTCTGTGGCGAGAAAACTCTACCACTTCTTGTCGTTCTGCTAATACCAGCAAATTTATCAACATTCAAACTATCATTCACATATAGTTTCTCTCCAGGAGATTCTTCTTGTCTTTTTACACCATGATAATAAACATCTGCACCATAATGCCATGGCACAGCTTTGTCACTGGTGTAAGGGATAGGACCTGGCAAGGTAATTGTCAGCGGAACTGGTCTAGCAGGTGCTGGAATATTGACTGGAGTACAAGGGATGGAAATTACAGCAGCATCTTCTTCCACAACTTTCTTGTCTCTAATAATTCTGTCAAACTGCAATTCACCGTCATTGATCAATTTCTGAATTCTTTTTTTCAAATCATCACAACCTTCTGACTGATCTTTGCAACTCTGACAATCTGGGCTCACAACCAAGATAAACATCTCTTTTAATCAAATACTCTTTGACAAATGGCAACGGAGTGGTTACCAAATTCACGTCCATGATCAGGTTCAATACTTCATCATCATCAATGGCATTGGCAGTTGGTCCTGTATGAGTAGGCATCAGATTCTGAATAACATTCGGTCCCTTGTTAGGAGTAAACTCAATAGCTTTAGAGTCCAATAAATCTTGCACTTTACACTTCAAAGCCCAACAATTCTCCACATCATGGCCTACACCACTTGAATGGAATTCGCAACGGGCGTTAGCGTCATAGTTGGCAGGAAGTCTCTCGGGAGGAGCTGGCATATTCCTCAGATTAACCAAATTGAGATGCAGCAAATGTTGCAGTACTTGAGAATAAGTCACAAGAATTGGGTCAAACCTTCTAGGTTGTCTCTGTTGGTTATGATTTTGGCGCGGAGCATTGTGTTGTCTCTGATATGGAAGACCTTGTTGCTGAGGTGCATTAAATGGTATTCTCACAGCATTCACTTGTTGTGGATTTCTTCTTTGGCCCATCTGTGAGTAAATAGCACTAGTTTCTCCCTCCTTCTTTTTGGGATACCCCATGAATGGTTTCTTACCACTTCCACTTGCAGAATTACCACTATTAACATACTGTATTTTACCCATCTTCAAACCACTCTCTATGCGTTCACCATACATAACCATCTCAGCAAAACTGGCAGAGGTACTGCAAGCCAGATAGTAATGACCAGAAAGGGTATTGGTAAACATATCGATCATTTCTCGTTCCACCATAGGTGGTTGAACCCTTGCAGCAAGTTCACGCCACTTCTGAGCGTACTCCTTAAAAGTTTCATTAGATGCTTGAGTCAAACTCTGAAGTTGAGTTCTATTCGGCGCCATGTCAATGTTAAACTGGTAATGCTTGACAAAGGCATATACTAAATCTCTCCAACTTCGGATGTAGGTTCGTTCCAACTGCATATACCATTCCAAAGATGCCCCAGATAGGCTATCTTGGAAGAAGTGCATCAACACCCTTCCATCTTCAGAATGCACAGACATCTTCCAATAGTAAGCCCTCACATGAGTTTTCGGACAAGTGGTACCAGTGTACTTATCAAAAGTAGGAACTTTAAATTTTGGTGGGACTCTTACGCCAGGCACCAACCCCAAGTTAGTAATGTCCATTCCCAAAACTTCTTTCCCTTCCACAGCTTTCTTCAAGCATGCGATATTTCCTATCTTCAGTAGGGAAACCCAAATCTGTGTTGTGCATAGAGTACTGATCCTCATTATTATCCAAATCATAATCTGGATTTTTTCTGATATTCTGATGCCCCATCATTTCTCCAACAATGAGATGAGGCCCAGGTGGTGGTGGAAAATTCCCCTGATTACCATGCAGACCCTGGTTTCCAATGACATTTTGGTAACCATTAGCATGTTGATCATTCAAATTCTGATCGTTGACATGTTGGCCATTGATGTTCAAAGCAGTATTGGGGCGAGGCTGACCCACAGAAACATCTTCAAATAGGATTCCATTCTCAACTCGAGGTTGTTCAACAAGAGCCCTCAATTCTTCTTGATTACGAGTCATGTTGGTGATGACCTCCATGAACTGTGTCATTTGATTAGCCATCTGAGTCCTCATATCAGTTATCTCAGCTTGAATTTGCTTCATTTGGTGGCGTTGATTGCTTCTTGTTGCGTAACGGTGAAAAGTTGGATTGGCAATTCTGCGAATGGTAGTAATCGGCGACCTTTGTCCAATGATTCTGATATGATATGAAACAAAAATAAGATTTTTGTTTTATGAATGAGATGTAAGTATATGTACGTATGATTATGCATGTGTATGCGAAAATATTTTTCTTTTGTTTTATTTCGAGGGGATTTCGATTTGTTTTTATTGTGAGCATTAAGATAAAAGACAAAAATCGTAAAGGCAATACTTGATATAAAAGGGAAACAAACTTTATTTATTGAATACTTTTAAAGAAGAACAAAACAAGAGAACCATGTCTTTAACGAAAATACAAATACTGAAAACTTAAAAAAAAAAAACAAGAAAACAAAATTCAAACTAAAACATCATCTCAACGAAGCCTATTAATCCTAGCCCTAAATTCATCCACCATTCTTCTACAAAGCTTAAGGAAATCTTCAATTTCTTGCGGAGGGCTAAATATATTAGCCATGGTTTCTGAATCTTTCAAGCTTCCAGGTATGTCTTCCATTAGTTGATTTGCGAGCCAGACTAGTCTTAAGTAATCCCCGTTGTATTCTATGTAATCTCTATAAATGGCCTCGTTGCCATCAGCTATGTTGGTCATTTCTTGACATTTTTCTTCCCAATAGGTGCTGGCATACGTCGTCTCTTCATAGGCCTGCTGTAGGAGATCAAAGCTTTCTTTGAGTGCCATCATTTTTTTAGGAACCACCTCCCATTCAGATGGGTGTTTTGCAAGGAGTTGTTCAATCTCATGTCTCTTACACTGTTCATTTAACTCTCGATCTTTGATTTCCTTGAGAGCTGTGACTAGACGTTGAACTCGTGCTTCAAGATTTGGATTCTGTAAGTCTAGTTCTTTCTTCATTTCTCTCCGAGAACTTGAGGAGTTGAGCCAAGCTTGTTCTAACTTGAAGTTTTGGCGACATACACTGTCTAGCTCTTGTTTGTGTTGTCTAAGAACTGAGTTGACAACTTTAATATCCTCATATGCTCGTTCCTTCTTGTCTTCTTCCACCCTAGTAGCTTCTTCACTCTTCTCAAGTTGTTCCACAGCTAGGTCAAAGTCCTTCTTTAGTTGATTTTTCTCATTAGAAACCTGATTGTATTTTTCCTCAAACTCTTCTTTTCCTTCCTTGAGTTGACGGATAGTAGCATGGAGTGTATCTATTTCTTCCATAGATATTGGCCTTGGTTCAGGTGCTATTGGTACGACCGGGTGAAAAAATGGGAGCTTCACCTCTCTAACTCTTTCTTGCATCCATTCGGCGTAAGGTATCAAAACCTCATCTCTTGGCCTTTTCAAACGACTTCTTGCTAGATTAATATTTTTCCAAGCATGAATAACCCTTAGGAGATGAGGGTTACCCATGGTTACACCTTGCAGGATAAATCCTTCCAACATTTTGTCGTTAGGCTTATATGGTAAAGGATAACCAAGTTGTCTCATAGCCAAAGTCGGGTTGTAGCTTATACATCCTTTCGAACCTATGAGAGGCACGTTCGGGAAGTTACCAAAACTTATAATCATATCTTCACGGCGGAGGATTTGAGGGTACCATATGATAGATGCATCGGAGAGTGAGACCAAATATCGAGCCCATTTGTGTTTATCCATAGTTTCAACAGCATATATATCCTTGGATATGTGAGAGACAAACCACTTGTAAAGTAAAGGTGCACAACATAGTAACATTCCTCCATTCTTAGCATGTCTTTGATGAAGGGTATAGTAAACGTCAGCAACGAGAGCAGGCACATAATCCTCATTTCCAACTTTCACAGCCAAGAACACATTCAATGTTGTCTGATCAACAAAGTCTTCTTCGCTAGGGAACAAGATCAAACCGAAGACTAGAAGGACCGTGATAGTGTTTAAGGAGTCCCACTTCTTGGAGGTTTCGAAGTCCCTGGCTTGTTTTTGAAGGAAACCTCTAGGAAACCCTCGAAGGTCCCCTCGAGTCCTTAAATTGGCCTCCAAGTCAGAAGCACACATGTCAAGATGGATTACCATGTCTTTTGATGTAGGAATATACCCTAGCTGTCTGTAAGGACCATTGGTAGGCTTATGAGACTTCTTGATTTTGCTGAATTCTTCAATGGTGGGTGTGACACCCCGATTTAATTTAAATATTAAATAAGTGAAGATTTAATTATTTAATTAAATGAAGTCTTAAGTATTAATTTTAGTTGGATTAATTGGGTCATTTAATGAAGAAAGGATTGGAGGTGTAGGAATAATTAGTGAGTATGAGGAGTAAATTACTCTACTTTACTAATTATTATTATTTTATTTTATTGGAATAATTAAAGGAACATTAAAGGGAATATAAAAAGGAAAATAAGAAAAGAATAGGTTTTTTTGGAGAAACTGCTTTCACGTAGAATTGGAGAGAAGAGGAAAAGAGAGGAAAGTCGACGAGAGAAATCAAGAATCATCGCGAGGTAAGGGTGATTTCATTCGTTAATATGTTTTATGGGTTTTGGGAATCAACCGGGTAGTCGGTATGTTAGAGAATTGATCATAGGTTTATAGATTGAAAACCCTATTTTGTGTCGGTGTTTGGGATTAGGATCATCTAGTGTGTTGAATGGACAATAAGAATGAATAAACCATGTTGTTTGATGTTAAAATGGTGTGAAATGATGATGAAATGGTGTTCCTAATGTACCAAATCGTAGTAGTAAGTTTGGAAGTGATAAAAGATACATAATGCTGTCAAAAAGTAGTAAAAATGTTGTCAGAGGTCGTGGGAACCGGTTCCATGTGGGGAGGAACCGAGTTCCTAGTGTTAAATTGCAAAAACTGGGAAAATAGGCTCAGGAACCGGTTCCTGTATGGGTAGGAACCGGGTTCCCATACAAAAACCAGGGAGCGCCTTTTTGAAAACTTTCAGGAACCGGTTCCTGTATAGGTAGGAACCGGGTTCCATGTGCATTTTTCCAAATTTTCTAAAACTTCAAAAATTCATATTTTCTAAACCGAACTCGATTCGTGCTTTTCAGCGTTATTTCCTAAATTTCAAATACTACCTTTTGAAAATAGAAAAACATTATTTTGCTAAATTATTTTAAAAATGGTCGCGCTCCCGATTTTTGAAAAGAATGAGTAATTAAGGATAATGAGAGCTATTATGAATGGTATGAGTTACCTGATGAGGTATTGATGCTTACAGTGTTATATAATTGCTATTCATTTTGATTGAATGAGATACACTGGTGATTTGACATGATGTGATTTGTATTAGTATCATGATATGTGAAATAATGATGGCATGCTTTTATGATGCATGCATATACATTTGTTGATTTGGTTCATTCCCATTGTGCGGAAGTGAACTGGTTGAGCCAATAGACTTACCCGGAGGTTGAGGTAGTGAGGCTGGATTCTTGACCCAATAGCTATGGGCGAATCATGAATTACACCGCTCATCCACATGTAAACGGAGCGGTGTGTGTGAACTCGGTTCACGTTTTGGTACCACATGCATAGAGTCTGCATTGCATATGGGATTGTAACATGCTAGGATGGTTTCCAGTGTTGCAATTTCCATTGTTTGATTATATACATATTCATTGTGTGGACTGCCTTGTGCATTGATTATGACTTGTGTTTGGTTAATAAATTAACGTATCTGTTTATTCTGTTGTATTCTAGAAACGTATAATGCATGTTATATTGAATTAGAATCTCACCCTTACTCAACAATTTCAGATCCGAAGTGATTAGCTGCATTGGAGTTGGTGAGGATAGCTCTAGCATTGAGTCAGTTGATTTAGTCCGCGTGTCAGTGTCGTGCTCTGGTAGATGTAACACTGGGGGGAAACAGTTGTTTGATCTTTTAAATGGATAATTCTTAATAGTTTTTGAATTTTGTTGATTTATCATCCTGGAATAACTGTTGAATGATGTATTCAGGATTTTTGGTTATGTTTACATTTCCGCTGATAAACAGGACGTTGAGTATGATTTATTAATGATTTTATCCCTCAGTGAAGGCATGACACCTGTTTGGTAAATTTTTATGATTTAAATTGTGACGCCTCTTTAATTTGAATGGAACTCTGATTATTATTTATAAAACGCGGGTAAATAGAAGGGGGTGTTACAGTGGGGACTAGCTGAAAGTCTTGAAGTTGAAAGCACCTTAGAACAGGAACATAGAATTGTGCCAGAGCTGTTATAGCCTCTTTTTGCATCAGAACACTCAAGAGATCAAGGATTTTGCCATATTTGTAGGTGATGGAGTTTCTTTGGTGATCGGTCAACTTTTTGAAGTAGGTTTTTACATTCCCCGTATCAGGCACTCTCACATTAAATTGCATGGTTTTCCTCTTGTTTGATTCCATTTTCTACCTCTTTGTTTTTTTAGCTTTGCAACAATCAATCTTAATCAAAATTCCCTTAAATCAATGAATGCAAAAAATAATTTAATGACATGATGAATGTATGTTTAAGGATAATTAGGTCAGATGATATAAGGCATAATTAAAGGAGTCTCTTACAAGAAGCTGGTTCTAAGTTCTTGCTACCCAATCCCTATTATATGTAGGTTCTAGAGTTTTTGGACCTAGGAGAGACCTTAGTACCAACCCTCGAAATGTGCATCTCATGGATTAATCATGTAAGGTCGTCTAAAGTGAAACTGGTTATAATATGAGACTCAGGGTTGTAGATCCAATCCAAATCATCAACACAATGAGGGGTGAGCCCTACCATGAAGATAACGTTGAACAGACTTACCTTGAGTGCAGCCCTCGTACCCCTGAGAGATGTGACATCTCACCGGCTAGTACAATGGGTCTACGTTCTAACTTATATTTTTTCAAGCTTTGGGTTTTAGCTTCAATCGAGAATCGTAACTCCCAACCCAACAATATAATATTTTTAACAAAAGAAAAACAAACAAAATAATTAATTAATTGTAAAAATAAAGTGAAATTAAAGAAAAATAACGCAAACATGACAACAAAAGAAAACACACACCCTAAAAGTAAAGAATAGGTTTGACTCTACTTAGTTCAATCCCTAGTGGAGTCGCCAGCTGTCGCGGCGGGAAAAATTCAATGAAGTCGCCACTATTGTTTATTTATCCTAAGGACGGGGATACTATAGTAAAACCCTAAAAATATGGATATGACGGTCATCGGGACCAAGTTAAGGGTTCGGGAGTCGGTTAAGCGAGGGGAAGGTGTTAACACCCCTTACTTCCCTTGTACTCAAGGGGAACCTTCTCTAATTTTAGGGTTAAGGTGTGTTTGTCTAATGATTCTTACTCTATTTTCTAAATTATTAACGGTCATGGTTAGTGGTTAGTGACTCATTAAAGCATTGCGCTTTATGCCTATGTATTCACCAAGAGATGAAATCAGAGTCTACGTAGTTCTCAAGGGTTTGGTTAGTATTTTTTATGGAATTAAAATTGGTCACCTTTAAGCGATAAACTTATGCGAGCTCGCGTAATAGCGGCTAATGTCTAGTTTCTCGTTCGCGTTAAAGAGAGTCAATAATTCTTTTTTTGAAAATTGTCTTGATTTTCTTAAGTTAGTAGAAAAGAAATTTTAAATTGGTTAGACGGTTAAACCTAATACTAATGGGAAGCATATGTTTGTTGATTTTGAATATTAGCTAAATAGCCATAATTAATAAATCATAACTAAATAAACTAAGATTAATGAATTTTATATTATTTTTTAATAATGATCAAAATCTAGAAATAAATTAAAATAGAAAACCAAACTTAACTAAAGCAAATATCAACCACTAAAACAAGAGGCTACATATTCTCTTTTACAGTTTCCCTTCTTTCTCAAAATACACAGATCCAAGCTTTTTCAACTCATTCCATATTTTATTTTTTTTCTCTCCTTTCACCCATTAACAAAACAAAAATACATCTATATCATGCCAAAAACAACACAACAGCACATAATTGATCAAGAAGAGAAATTGTAAGAACTACAAACCAGATCTAACAGAGGGGCGAGGCGATCGGAGGCGGATCCGAGGAGGGCGGCGGCCAATACAGTGGTCGACGACGGCAGCAAGTTCGTCGGTTGTTGGAGTGGTGGCAGTCTGGTTTAGAATGCTTGTGGTGTTGAACTGAGGAGGATGTTCTGCTCGAGATTTCTTCGTGTATTTTGGGTTTTTTCACTGAATGTTATTCTTCTCCATTTTTTGTGTGCGTCTTTCTTGATTAATTTGCACTGCTTTTATAATGAAGAGAATGGGCTTTTGAATTTAATGGCAAGATTTTGTGCAGCTTTTGAATTTGGAAATTTTCGAATTTGTTGCGGTTTGTAGAAAATTAGGAGTAAATGGAAATATTTTGTGTTTATTTTAGAAATATCGTGTGTTTTTATTTGTTCCACCTTCCAATTTAGAATTGGTTCATGACAATTAAGTGAAGATTTGGTTTTTATTGTCTTGAAATTTTGGACTTGATTCATCTCTCACATTTTTGGAAATTTACCACTGGTTGATACTCTGATGATGGTGATAATGAATAGAATTTGATTCTTCTATATATATTTTTTCTTTCTAACCACAAAACACTAGTAATAAAAAAAAATTCACCTAACACTAATGAGAAGAAAACGTAAGGTGCCAATAATAAATTAAAAAAACTTAAAACAATAATGATTACAACAATAATAATAATAGTTATAATAATAATAATAATAACAATAATAATAATAATAGTTATAATAATAATAATAATTATTATTATTATTATTATAATGATAATAATAATAATAATAATAATAATAATAATAATAATAATAATAACAATTATAATTAGCAAAAGATGGAAAAAAAAAAGAATTGTCAATAATAATCAAAAAGAAGATGGTGGGATTCGAACTTAGGTCCTTCCACTCTTTTACTCCTTGATTACCTTATATCCACTAGGCCAATAGATTCATTCAAGATCAAATGGCGTTTAGAAATAATTAAGGGTGCCATAATTTGTTTTCACGCGAAAATTATAATCTCATGTCCTAATAGCTCAATGCAATGCATGATTGTGAATGTTATGATAATGCGTATGAATGTAAAGCAAAAACCAATTAAAAGTAAAATTGGGAGGGCAAATTTTGGGGTACAACAAATCTGACCAAATCGGGATTCCATATTCACCTTTACATCACCCAATACAATAACATCAACTTAAAGATATATTTTAAGTGAAATAACATGATGTTTCTATGCAGCACAGAATGACAAGAATGACATGAATGGATTATCAAGAATTAAACCAAATCATCAATACTAAACTAATCTCATAATCCATAAATTTTCGAAAGAATAATGGCATCTAAACTTACAGTACAGAGGCGAAATTACTGTGATGAAATAAGATGCAAGGGACTGTGTTGAAGAGATTTCCCATTGATGGTGGATTCTGAGTTGCTGTAGATTTGGCGGAATGCGTGAAGAGCATATCAGATGTTTCGAGAACCAAGTTGGAGGAGCTATTGTTGATGTTGACTGACGGCTGGCGGAGACAGAGAGTTGCTTAAACAGCTGATCGAAACTTGCCCACATCTTCCTTCTTAAGTGTCTTCTTGAAAACTGAAACAAGATCCCTTCTCCCGTTGGAACTCAAGCTCATAAGGAGTACGACCAAACAATCTCCATTCAACACATCACCCAATGCTTCCTGGAATGGGACAAGCTATTACGGTGGAGATGAGCGGAGGAGGAGTATAGCAGTGAGAAGAAACGGCTGTGAGTTAAGGAGGGGTATGGCAGTGAGAGTTGAAGGGTTGCTGTGATGACAGGGTGTTGAAGGAAATCAGAAACAGGGAGGTTGGTGTTGCGGATGTTTCTGCGTTGTAACGAGAGAGACGGAGGAAGACAGAGGTGGATGATGTTCTGGAAGTAACGAAGGTTGTGAAGGAGGAAATAGGATGAGGGTTACGGCAGGGAGGAAACGGAAGTACAGGGTGTTATGGTGTGAGGTTCCGGCGGAGGTGTGAACGAACAGAGTGACAGTGAAGTGAGGTTGAGGGTACTAGAGGTGAAACGAGGGGTGTCGCGGTTTGATGAAGAGGGAGGTAGTTGATGGATATGTGAGGTGAGGAACGGCGATGGGTGACGGAAGTTAAGAATGGAGGAAGCTACGATGAGATAGAGGAAGAGGAGGGTTGCGATTGAGGAGATGGTGGTTTTTTGTTTGGAGTTGAACGGAGAGGTATGGCAGCGGAGTGAATTTGGAGAAAGGTGAAGGATTACATTGAGGAAGGAGATGGGTTTTCTGTGTTGTGAGTGAGGAAGATGAAGTTTTGGTTAGCCTCCTTACATTTTTCCGTTCGATTTGCCTCTGCTTATGTTTTCGTTTTTGTTCCCCCTTGCAACAGTAACATGACACATATATATACCCAAAAATTAGGTTTAAGTTATTTTTTTAAAATGCCAATAATACCCTTAATTATAAATTGGGCTATAAAGCCCAAAAGAGCAAAAATTAACTTATCCAATAATATTTTTCTTTTGATTTTTGGAGATAAAAATTAGACACCTAAAATTGTCAAAAAAGATAAAAGTTCGGACAATAAATTATCCGAAAAAAATAAAATAAGCATATTAAAATAAATTACGAGTTTCATAAATTAAAGAAAAATTATCGAAATAAAATGATAATAAAGAACACTTGGTTTTAAAACACTTACAGTTAAAAACGAGTCTTCAAATTGTATCGAAAAATTAGAGAGAGCACATTTTCATGATCTACGCGATATGTAGATTCATAAAGCAGTGAGTTAGAGTCGAAAATTTGAAATATTTTTCCCACTAATTTTTGTACAATGTCGAATTGCTTTTAACAGTTTGTTTATAAAACCAAAATATTGATATCATCGACATATAAATAATTTAAAACGAAGCAATAAATAGGCAGAGAGGTAAAAATGCATGAAGTGGAATATCGGGTATTTTACAACTACAAAATGATGCAAATATCGATTTAAACTAACTTTTGGTCAATTTAAATACGACGAAATGATGCATATGCAATGGATGAATGATTGTTTAATGTTGATTACCTAATGGAAGCATATGCAGGTGAATGTGAAGCTTAAGTCAGGTAAAATCGACATAGGAGGGCAAATTTTGGGGTGCAACACCCATTTTCTAAACTCTTATCTTTTAAGTTATTTTATTTTATGCAAATGATTAAATTTTGGTTCGATGTATTAAATAATAATTAGTCTATGAAGGTTTTTATTTGACAATTTATCGATTAAACTATTAGTCAATTTTTTATCAAATAAAAAAAATACTCTAATAATTATTTAAAATTCCGATTGTATTGTATGGTTATTAGCTCACTTATTTATTTGTGTGATTTATTCACCATTAGCTCATAGGCCAATTTCCTAAAGGGTGTCATAGTTGGGGATGGGCATGACCATCCTCACAAGGCTGATTAAAGCCCTCGTCGCTTTAATTAGTCGTAACCAGAATAAATATTGGTCCATATACCAATTTTCTATGTACAAGGTTCTCATAGTTGGGGATAGGAGCACCTATCCTCACGAGGTTAATCAAGTCCATATACTTAATTAATCATAACCCGACTCCATTTCTCATTTCCTCGCGTATCAAACTTCGAAATACTTTCGTGATTAACTTACAAATCTCGATCCAACGTCGAGTGCATTTTCAAAACCTTTTTCATGATAAAATCCAAGTTTTTAAGTCGTTGGACGCTAGGCCAATTGTTTAAAAACTTGTCCCAAATAAACTCTTAGTCTTTAAGTCGTTGGACGCTAGACCAATTGCTTAAAGACTTCTAAGCAACGTGAAACTTGTTTCACCTCACTTTTTTCATGAGAAAACCTTTTTTGGGTGATAGACGACTCGTCTGAGCATTAACTCCTCGGGTTTCTAGTATTTGAATCGTAAGACGTTAGTCCTATTGTTCGGTACTTTTTCACTCACTTAAAAATGATTCAACTCACTCAACTCTTTTTCGCTCATATGCGACTATCAAAACTCTGTTCTTACAAAGAGAGTGCAATAGCCATTTCAAACATGAATGAAGACTTAAGGTTTTCAAACAAACTAAATAAATCCAAATTCAAGTATTTGAAATGCCTAACGCACGATTTTTCTTATAAAATCAACACAACCAACTTAAAACATTTTTGAGAGGAACTACGGATTTTTGACTTTCCCATTGCACGAGGGAATACGTAGGCACAAGGTTCTAAAACCGCGGCAAACTCAAAAAAAATAATAAATAAACCCTGTTTCTTTTATTTTTCGATCTTAACTTATGAATTAGCAATGTAACATACACACAAACACTTAGAACTAAACGGGTCCCATCGAGTACGATGGATGTAAGAGGTGTTAGTACCTTCCCCTTACATAACCGACTCCCGAATTCCCTTCTTTTGGTCTCGTAGACCGCCTTATCCGCATCCGTGGGTTTTTATCTATATTTTCCCGTTCTTTTTAGAACAAATAAAATTAGGTGGCGACTTCATTGTTTTTAAAACAACCGATGAAAAAACTAGTCATCACAGCTGGTGACTTCACTGGGGAAAATTTTTAAAATTCTTTTTGACTAAGCAAGTCAACCCTAGTTTAGTTCTTCGCATGTTTGTGGGTTTGTTTATTGCTTTTTTCTTGATGTTTATTATTCATTGCTTATTATTTCTTTACACTTTGTATATTATCCTGTTGATGTATATTATGGTGCTGGGAACTTGTTGGTTATGATTCATAGATAAGCCCATTACCCAGGCTTCTAGGAAACATTAAGTTTAGAGTGGTTGCGTAGCTTAGGTCCACTAGACATCCGTGTCTTTTGGATCGACGTGAAGACTACACCTTAGAGTTGGTCTTTTTAAGGGAGTTGTTGCACCGCACGCTAAGTATTAGGATAATTCTTGGACAAAGGGCCTATAACTCTAAGTATTAGGATGTCCAAAACCGAGACCAACCGCTCAAAGGTTTTTTGAGTATCCCTTTAAGAGTCGTTTCATGGAGTATACTTTTGAAAATACTATCGTCATGACGATAATATTTTTAAAAGGGGATCTGAGACTCCGAGAAACATTTAGCAAAAAAACATTAGAACCGTCCAGTATGGGGAATTGTTGGGTAGACGTCGAAACCATGTCCGACCATCCAGTGACCTATCATGTGATCTACAATTACACTTTTGTTGGATCCCATCTTAACTCATTTGCATTGCATTTTTTGCATTAATCATTCATTTTTCATCATATTTGTTGCCATATTCAGGTATCTTTAAAAGACTCGTTCTTGAAAGTAATCAGGTCACACATGGATTTAATCAGAAAGCATAACCCTCATCTCAAGTTCAAGATCCCTGACACTCGAACTCTGTTGAAGCTCAAGGAGAAGGTGAAATCTGTTCAGTTGAACAATTTTCCCGCTAGATATGGGTGGATTTTGGAACTATTGGATGCAGCGGTTGATCATGATGCCTTGAAAGCCTTAGTGAAGTTTTATGATGCTCCTCTATGGTGTTTCATATTCCAGGATTTTCAGTTGGTCCTGACAATTAAAGAGTTTGAAAGGTTATTAAATTGGCCCTTGAAAGGTGATGTTCCTCATACCAAGTTAGGAGAAAGCTTGGATGCAATTGATGTAGCAACTGCTCTATATCTCCCTGTCAGAGAAATAGGGCCAAAGCTAGTAGAAACGGGAATTTCTAAGAGATTTTTGGAACAAAGAGCTGAAGAATTGGCCGTATTAGAAGAAGATTGGATGTCATTCAACGCTGTTTTAGCCTTATTGATATATGGGGTGGTTTTGTTTCCCAACAATGACGATGATTACATAAGTCAGCCTGCAATTAGTGTTTTCCTTTCAGACAATCCTGTGCCCGCTTTGCTTGTAGACATGCTCATCCACATACATGTCCGATATGAGAAAAAAAGGGAGTTGTAATGTGTTGCTCTGTTTTGCTCTACTCATGGTTGAAGTCCCATATTCCTCAGCAGGGACTTTGGGTGAAAATCTTAGAGAATTTGAGTTTGTCTCAGAAGTTGGCTTCTCTTACTGCTAATGGTGTTTTCTGGTATTCTCCAAATTGGTATACATGGGATGATTTGTCTGCCGCTTTCTTTAAGCAGTACCACTACAACACCACCATGACTCCCAATCGTGTACAGCTCCAAAATATGACTTAGAAGGAAAGAGAATCTTTTAAAGAATATGCTCAAAGGTGGAGGGAGGTAGCCTCAAGGGTTCAATCGGCTTTAGCAGAAAGAGAATTAAATGATTTGTTCATGGGAACATTGCCGATGCAATATTACGAAAGATTGATTGGAAGTACTTTTTCTGATTTCTCTAATCTAGTGATGGTGGGTGAGAAGATTGAGGAAGGTTTGAAGACTGGTAAGATATCCGGAGGGAATGCAGGGATGTCTACAATGAAGAAGTCGTTTAATGGTTTTAAGAGGAAAGAAGCTGAAGACAATACCGTGTATGAATCAAGGGATAAAGGAAGAGGAAGACAACCAACTAGACCTACGCTTGTTCAAGTCCCATATATGTCGTACCCTTATGTTGCTGCTATGCAATTTCCTGGCATGCCGTATCAGCAACCCATGCAAATGCAGATGCCTTGTTCAGCTCAGGTTCCTCAAAGTCAAGTCTCCCAACAACAGCAAGCTAAAGGTCCGAACAAGGGTCTAGGTCAACAGAAGTGCCCACATTATCATAAGTACACTAAGGAAGAGATCCGGCCTATTCCAATGACTTACACTAGCCTTTTGCCATATTTGATTCAAGATGGAAGAGTAGTGCCAAGGGAGTTGAAGCCTGTTCCTAGGCCACCCAAGCCATGGTTTAATGAGAATGCTAGATGCGCTTTCCACGCCAATTCTCCCAGGCATACTACAGACGATTGTTTCGCTTTTAAATGCAAGGTTCATGAGCTTATTGACAGAAAACTGTTGACTTTCGTTGACGTCCCCAACATTGCTAATAACCCGTTGCCGAGGCATGGGTCGTCATCAGTGAATGCTTTGGTTGAAGAAGGAAGAAGTCTGGTTATGGGTGTAGATCAATTGGAAATGTCTTTGAAGAAGGTACTTGAAGAATTGAAGAGGGCTGATATATTGAAAGGAGTTCATGATCATTGTTTGATTTGTCAAGTCAATCCAGAACACTGTGCAGAATTCAAGAAGTATCTACAAGGATTAATGTGTCAACATTTGATTCAGTTTAGCCGAGCTCAGACTGAAATTGAGGTAGATGTGATGGTTCCACTCATCAACAATAGGAGACTTCATATATCTCTGATGGTCCCTATCAAAGAAGAAGAACCTGTTACGGCAGTTGAGCCAATGATGATTTACCCGCCCATCCGTATTCCTTATGAAGATACTAAAGCTATACCATGGAATTACGAACCTGAAGTTGTTGTGGGTGGTAAAGCAATGGTATTGGGAGAGCCTACTATTGAAAATATCGCTGGTATGAGTGGCATGACCCGTAGTGGTCGTATTTATCATCAGGATTTGACAAAGAATAGGGCTGCAGAAAAAGCGCCATATGTTCCTCCGAAGAAGGATGGGGTTATTGATTTAAGTACAGAAGAATTGAAGGGTATTTTTAAGCCAAGTGATGAGACTTTGAAAATCATCAAAAGGAGTGACTACAAAGTGGTTGATCAGCTTAGTCAGACTCCTGCAAAGATTTCGATCTTATCTTTATTGAAAAGTTCTGAAGCCCACAAGATGGCCTTGTTGAAGTTCCTTGACAATGCATATGTGGCTGAGGATATTATAATTAATCAATTGGAAGTTGCTATTTCAGGTTTAAATGATGGCAGTTGTTTATCTTTCACCGATGCGGATCTCCCTCCGAATGGAGTTAATCATAACATGGCTCTTCATATTTCTGTTGCCTGTGGTGAAACGACTCTTGCTAGAGTATTGGTTGATACAGGCTCAACTTTGAATGTGATCCCGAAAAAAACCTTGGCCCAATAACAGGTGGAAGGGGCAGTTCTGAAACCTAGTTCCCTGATTGTAAAGGCTTTTGATGGCTCCCGCTGGATGGCGGTGGGAGAGATCGATCTCCCTGTGCTTATAGAACCTCAGCTGTTCAATATCACTTTTCAAGTGATGGACATCTTTCCTGCTTATAGCTTCTTATTGGGAAAGCCCTGGATAGACAGTGCTATAGTTGTTACTTCGACGCTCCATCAGAAGTTGAAGTTCTTGTTGAATAACCAGGTGGTAGAGGTTAGTGAAGAGGACTATTTGGTCAGTCATTTATTTGAGTTTAAGTATGTGGATGTTGGGGACGAGGTGCACGAAACTCTCTTTCAAGCTTTGGAAATTGTTGGTATTGTACAAAAAGAGATCAAGTCTGCTGAGAAGCCCGAGGGTAATATGGCCTGTTGGCAGGATGTTAAGGCCCTTATCAATGCTGGAAATCCAGAAGGTTGGGGAATAATGTTAGATGTGGCGGAGAAGAAAGACAAGGGTGGACTCGGGTACCAACCATCCTCCAAGATCAGTGAAGGTTCAGAGGTAGGAAAAGGAAAGATCCCTCGTCTTGAGGATACTTTTGTTGCAAAAGGTTTCCGTTCCAGAGAGGCTATCAATGCCATTGATGACGATGAGTATGCAGCAGAGTTTTCCTAGATGGTGTTTCGTACTCCTCCTGGTGTTGTTCCTAAGAACTGGATCATCAAGGATCTTGCCCCGATCATTTTGTTTTCAAAGTAATTTCTTATTTTAAAACAAAAAAATCTTGTGCTCTGCCCAAGGCACAAAGGATTGCTTTGTAGGGCTTATTTCGTTTAATGAATGAATTTTTATCTTCAATAAAGCGCATTTTGTTATTCAGTTTGAGATCCTTTTTATATCGTTTTTTACTTTGCTTTCCAGTGCATACTAATAAAAAAAACAACATTTTCATTGTTATTTTTGTTAAAATATACACATAGCTAAAAAAAAAGAAAATCAATCATTTATATGGATCACCTGAAACTGAGCTCATTGAACATAGCCATGCTGTAATTCCTTTTGACTTCGATTTCCCGATCAACCAAGCTGAAGACGATGGTGAGGAAGATTGTGAACTCTCTGAAGAGTTAACGTGTGTGGTTGAGCATGAAGAGAAGATGATCCAACCTCATCAAGAGCCAGGGGATGTGATCAATCTGGGGACTGATGTGGATCGCAAGGAAGTCAAAGTTGGAGCTGCTTTGGGGCAAGAGATAAAAGATGAGTTGGTCTGCTTGTTGCAAGAGTTTGTGGATGTGTTTGCATGGTCGTACCAAGATATGCCAGGACTTGACACAAATATTGTTATGCACAAGCTGCCGTTAAAGCCTGAATGTTCCCCTGTAAAAAAAAACCAAGGAGAACACATCCAGAGATGGCCAAGAAGATTCGAGATGAAGTCAAGAAACAATTCGAAGCCAATTTTCGTGCTGTTTCAGTATATCCAAATTGGATTGCCAACATTGTGCCTGTCCCCAAGAAGGATGGAAAGGTGCGGATGTGTGTGGACTATAGGGATTTGAATAGAGCTAGCCCGAAGGATGATTTTCCTCTGCCTCACATTGATGTTTTAGTTGATAGGACGGCTCAGTCTTCTGTGTTTTCTTTCATGAATGGTTTCTCGGGATATAATCAGATCAAGATGGATCCTGCAGATATGTTGAAGATGACGTTTACTACCCCTTGGGGCACCTTCTGTTACAAGGTCATGCCATTTGGGTTAAAGAATGCAGCGGCAACTTATCAGAGAGCCATGGTAGCCCTTTTCCATGACATGATGCATAAAGAAATAGAAGTATACGTGGACGATATGATTGCCAAGTCTCAGACTGAAGAGGAGCACATCATTCATCTAATAAAGTTGTTTGATAGGTTGAGGAAGTATAAATTCGTTTGAATCCCAACAAATGCACTTTTGGAGTTCGATCTGGGAAGTTATGTGGTTTCATAGTGAGCCAGCGAGGTATTAAAGTGGACCTTGATAAAGTGAAGGCTATTCAAGATATGCCTGCACCAAGAACAGATAAGGAGATTTGTGGTTTCTTAGGACGTTTGAATTACATTTCCAGGTTCATCTCACATTTAACGGCTACTTGCGAACCTTTGATCAAGTTGTTAAAGAAATATCAGACCATTGTATGGAATAATGATTATCAGCGGGCATTTGACAAGATTAAGGAATACTTGCAAGAACCACCAATCTTGATACCGCCTGTGCCGGGAAAACCTCTTATAATGTACCTTACTGTACTTGAGGGATCCATGGGTTGTGTCCTAGGACAACATGATGAAACGGGAAGAAAGGAGCATGCAATGTATTACTTGAGTAAGAAGTTCACGAAGTGTGAAAGCCGGTACTCTTTGTTGGAAAAAACTTGTTGTGCTTTGGCATGGGCTGCTCGCCGTTTGAGGCAGTACATGGTGTGTCACACCATGATGCTAATATCCAAGATGGACCCTATTAAGTATATCTTCAAGAAACCAGCTTTGGTCGGAAGGATTGCACGTTGGCAGATGTTACTATCTAAATATGATATTCAATATGTAACCCAAAAAGCTATTAAGGGAAGTGTGGTATCAGAATATCTCGCTCACCAGCCCATGGAGGATTACCAGCCAATGAAATTTGATTTCTTGGACGAAGATGTAATGTTTATCAGAGACTTAACATTCCTGGTCCAGAAGAAGGACCTGAACCAGGATCCCATTGGACGCTTGTGTTTGATGGTGCATCTAATGCAGTAGGTCATGGAATCGGGGTAATCATTACATCTCCAACAAGATTTCATATTCCCTTCACCGCCAGAATTTGTTTCGACTGTACCAACAACATGACAGAGTATGAAGCTTGTATTTTCGGGATTGAGGCGGCCATTGATTTAAGGATCAAAATTCTTGAAGTTTATGGAGATTCAACACTCGTCATTTTCCAGGTCAAAGGAGAATGGGAAACTCGTAATGAAAAGATGATTCCGTATAGGGATCATGTTTTGAAGTTAATACCGTATTTTGATGAGATCACTTTCCATCATATTCCTAGAGAAGAAAATCAGTTAGCTGATGCCTTGGCCACTTTGTCTTCAATGTTCAAGGTCAAGTGGGCTAATGAAGTGCCTTCTATCATTATTGAGTGTCTAGACAAACCTGTTTATTGTATGACGATTGATGGAGGAACTGATGGTAAACCCTGGTTTTATAATATCAAGCAATACATAGAGAAAAGCGAGTACCCAGAAGGGGCATTCATCACTGATAAGAAGACTTTGAGAAAGTTGTCCGCTAACTTTTTCTTAAGTGGTGGGGTGCTGTACAAGCGGAGTTTTGATTTGGTTTTGCTCAGATGCGTGGATAGACACGAAGAAGATCAACTTATCAAAGAAATTCATGAAGGTTCTTTCGGTGTTCACGCAAATGGGCATGCAATGGCAAAAAAGATTCTTAGGGCTGGTTACTACTGGATGACTATGGAAACAGACTGTGTTGCCTATGCAATGAGATGTCATAAGTGTCAAATTCATGCTGATAAGATTCACGTATCGCCCTCACCTCTGAATATCTTGACTTCTCCATGGACATTCGCTATGTGGGGAATAGATATGATTGGAATGATTGAGTCAAAAGCTTCTAATGGACATCGCTTCATATTGGTTGCCATAGACTATTTCACCAAGTGGGTTGAGGCTGCTTCATATGCAAATGTGACACGACAAGTAGTTACCCGATTTATCAAGAATAATATGATTTGTCGCTATGGTACTCCTAGCAAGATTATTACTGACAATGGGATAAATCTGAACAACAAGATGATGAAGGAGTTATGTGACACGTTCAAGATAGAGCATCACAACTCGTCGCCTTACAGACCGAAGATGAATGGTGTTGTTGAAGCAGCTAACAAGAATATTAATAAGATCCTTCAGAAGATGGTAAAAACATATAAGGATTGGCATGAGATGTTGCCTTTCGCTTTGCAAGGGTACAAAACATCTATCCGCACTTCGACAGGAGCAACACCTTACTCTCTCATCTACAGTATGGAGGAAGTACTTCCTATAGAAGTTGAAATTCCTTCCCTCAGAGTTCTAATGGAAACGGATTTAGAAGAAATAGAATGGGTTCATAATAGGTACGACCAACTCAATCTTATTGAAGAAAAGAGGTTGACAACACTTTGCCATGGTCAACTTTACCAAAAGAGAATCAAGAGGGCTTTTGACAAGAAGGTACATCCCCGCATGTTCAAAGTGGGCGAATTGGTGCTGAAGAGGATAATCTCTCCACACAGGGACCCTCGCGGAAAATGGGTGCCGAACTATGAAGGACCATATGTGGTAAAGAAGATTTTCTCAGGAGGAGCTCTTATTCTCACCAACATGGACGAAGAAGATTTGGCACATGCTGTCAACTCAGACACGGTCAAGAAATATTATGTCTAAAAAAAATAAAGAGAAAATTAAGCCCGGTAAGCTGAAAACCCGAAAGGGCGGCTTAAGCAAAAGAGGGTAAGTGTCCCGGTGAACCAAAATCTGAAGAGAATATGGTTCACGCAAAAGTTATGGAATGTGTAAAGACATAATGCTGCAATGTGCATTTCCGTGTCACAACAGAAGCTTAGATGGAAGGGATCAATTCAATCACCATCTTCAGAAGTGAAATGATGAGGAATAGCAGTTAGGAGGGAGAATAGCATGTTTACGGTTCAATGAAGTTCAGTTTCAATTTTGTTGTTGTTTCAAGAAAAATGTGTATAAACTTACTCTCTCCTGTATGTTCCTCCTAAAGGAATATGCATCTTTACGTACAAACCATGTATGAGTTATTCTTCTCATATGTTAAATAAAAGAATTGTTCAGTTGAACTTTGTTTCTTTTCCTACCTTTTATCTTTTCCGCCTGATTAACTTAATGTCGCTGCTCTTTTAGATAAAAATTAAAATCATTAAAAAATGATGAAACAATAAAGCTTTTAAAAAAAAACTTGAAATCGTTTTGATTTACGGAATGTCGGGGAATAATTGACTTTCTAAATATTGCGCCTATTTATCTGAATTGGAAGTACTTCTATACTCATCATGGTGACTATAAGGAATTAGATACTATCTTTTCTTTAAGGGACTCATGTAGTAGCAGTCTTGGTCTGGTTATGGTCGTTACCCTTCGTTCGATTACCAGTGGTGTCGGGAATTCAGTTTGATAAACCAATACATCAACTAGTATATTCATGCATCAATTTATTCATTCATGTCATATCATAATATATTCATGCATAAACCTCAGCCAGAACCTGGGATCTCTTCAGTGTGAAGTCGAACGAAGGCTTCGAAGATTATTTCTCGAATGACACATTTAGTTCTTCCGATCGCAAGTTTGAAGGCTTGACCATAATTGGTCTACAATAGTGATGATTCTTAAATTGAACCTCTCCCGAGGTGTTTGAGCTTCCCCAAGTGAACTCATGTACCAACAAAATTTCTTACTCGGGTTTTCCCCAATGATTTTTTCTTTATGGAGTTTCTTCTGAAGTACCCCAATGCAAGCGTCGAAGACTATTTCTCAAATTACAATTTAGTTCTTCTTCCCAACGCAAGTTAAACGCTTAGTCGAAAGATAAATTGGCAGTGGTGTCAACTCTCAAGCTAAGTCTCTTCCCCAGAGAAGTCATTAATCATCCCTAGTGAACTATTGTGTTAACGGAATTTTCCACTTGGGTTTCCCCAATGATGCTTTCTCTTCGAAATTGTATAGGGAATTCAATTTTATACCCCTTTACCTTTGTAAAAAAGGGATCATGCATACCATATCATGCATATCATATTCATATTTTAGCGCCGGTTTTTTCTTTTGCAGGTTTTCCCAACTGAAACTGCAAATATCCTTATAAGGATCAAAATTGAAAGATTAGCTCTCAGACGACATAATTATGCTCTTTTCTCCAGCACAACTTGTATACTTGTATGGACCTTAACAACTGGTGGTTTCTCCAATCGAGATTCTTCCCCCAGCGAAACAGTTGTCTTTCAATGGACTCTAATTGTCACCAAAATTATCAACCGGGAATCCCCAGTGTTGTTTTCCACACGGTTTTCTTATGGAATTTCCACAGCGAAGTTTAATTTACTCCCAAGTGAGTCTCCTTCAGAAAGGATTACTACAACATTATTCAGGGTATTTTCCAAGGTTCTTTCAGACAAGAACTTTATCATCAAATTCTAGTGGCAGTAACTTTTGTAATTTTGTTTCTCTGAGTTATTCTCAGAAAACTACATTGAACTTTTGATGTGTTTATTTCCCCAGTAAGTCTTCAATTAATCAACAAATAAATTTCTACCAGGTAGGATGTTTAATTAATCTCAGGATATTTCTCCAACTCAGAAGTTGATCCACATATCCACTTGCTACAACGCATTGTCGGTACGATGCTAGCAAATTGAAGCTCATTACCATAGAATTTTTTCAGTCACAAGTGCTGAATCGAATTTTCCTATCACCGGTAAAGCTATCTGCATACAGGTTGAAGACCTTGTCAACTCGGAAGTTGTTCAACATGTCTTTACATGTTCCTTAAGATCTCTCATCAGCAGAAATGTCGAAAACAAAGATCTACCGACTTCGTAAACACCTATATCACACCAGTGTGCTGGATATTGTTTTGTTTATCCCCAGAGAAGTGTATTCTCGGGTGCGCTACTGAATTTGTTCTACTGGTAACTCGGAAGTTACATGGTCAAGACATTCAACATGCTATGGCTGCTCGCACCTTTGTGCACAACAATTCTGATATTGTTCTAGCCATATATCTTCGTTAAAGTCTTCTGGTATTCTTTAACTCTTTGGGATCTTCAGACAATTTCTCAATTATCTTCTTTGGGATTTTCAGACAATTTCTCAATTTTCTTCTTTGAGATGTTCAGACAATTTCTCAATTTTCTTCTTTGGGATCTTCAGACGAGTTCTCAATCATATCTTCGTTATAGTCTGCAAGTATTCTTTAACTCTTTGGGTTTTTCTGACAAATCCTCCATCATATCGTCGATAGAGTATTCTGATATGTTATTTCTTCTTTTCGCTTGAGAAGTTCGGTTTTCTTCTCATAGCATTCTCGTTAAGACATCCTGAGATGTCTTAATTTATTGCTTTTCTTTTCGCTTGAGAAGTTTAGTTTTTCTTCTCAGTGCATTTTCTAAAAAAGCTTTTGTTTATTTGCTCGTTTTGTTTACTCGGTTATCCCCAATGATGTGTTAAGGCATTTTGTTGATGCTTAACAAGCCTATTCTTCTCAAGCGTTTCTTCCTTGGCTCTCTAGTCAAGATATTTTATCGGGCATCGGTATCCCGCGTAGGGTAAATTTCTGGGGTTCTTTTAGTATTCAAACCTCTTCCACCTTGAACGTTCGAAAGCTGTCATTTTTTTCTCAATTATCAGGTTTAAGATGATTGAACAGGGGCAACTGTCGCACCCCAAAATTTACCCTCCTAAGCTCAGCGTTTTATCTTCAGGAAGTGAATTCTTTTTGGGTTTGTAGTTGTGAGGAATAATCGTGAGGCATCCTTTCTTCATGGAATACACTCCTTTGAAGTTCGTCATTGCACAAGATCAGGACTTTATTTCCTTGTATTTCTCATAAGATCATTGCATCACCTGAATTTGACTGAAATAGGATTTTTTGTTCGTTCATTACTAATCAATACGTCAATATTCCTTGTTAGAAGTTTCATCGCCGTTTAAGAGGTTTTGCTAATATAGCTCTTTTTGTGTTAGTATTACCAGAAGAAGTATATAGAAGTTAATCAACGATTCAAGAAGTCTTGTTTTGATTTTTGGCATAAAGGATGGGTTTTTACCGTTAAGATGAATCATGATTTATTTTGAATTTAAGATTCATTTTATTTGGGTATCATTCAAGTACTAATCCAAGAGCACTTCAAGTTTCATTTAGGATCATTTAACATGGCAAAATTTACACAAAATAGATGTTTTTCTTATATATATTTCTTTCAAGGTTCAACCTTTTTTTTTCTTTTTACAAGCATTATGGTGAAGCAACTCGTTTTTCAAAAATCATTTAATTTTCAAAAACAGTGAAATCGCCACCTAATTTTATTTGTTCTAAAAGAAGAACGGGAAAATATAGATAAAACCCACAAAAAAAGGATAAGACGGTCTACGAGAATAAGAGATATAGGTCCAGGAGTTGGTTATGCAAGGGGAAGGTATTAGCACCCCTTACATCCATCGTACTCGATGGTACCCATTTAGTTCAAAGTGTGTTTGTGTTAGTGTGAAATTTTACGATCTTCTAAGTTTTGAAAAGAGAAAGAAAGGGAGAAGAAATGTTTTTATTATTTTTGCTCGCCTTTGATCGTAAGACTTAGTGCCTACGTACTCCCTCGTGCAATTGGAAAGTCAGAGCGCCGTAGTTCGGCTAGAAAATGATTGTTTGTTGATTGATTTTAAATGAAAAGACAAGTCGTCAATTTTAAAGGAGAAGACTCGTCTAACGTCCACAAGGTGTGATAAAGAATAAAAGACTACGCACCAACATGAGGGAGGGTCTGAGAACACCTCTAGTACTCAAGTGGAGAAGTCGAAAACCTTGAGAATAGAAGAAAGAACATCTCAATTATAAATGAATCATGTCTAATCTTAAAAAGGGTTTAAAAGTTAAAGTTGCTTGAGCGCACAATAAAAGTTTGAGTGAGTTAAGATTGATTTTAAGTTGTGGATGACAAGTATCGAAACATTAGGCTATCATCTAACGATTCGAATACTCGAAATTGGTGAGTGAGCTCGACCAATCATCTCTCATCCAAAATCTTTATTATGAAAAGGTGAGGTGAAACAAAGTTCATATTTATTAAGTGTATGGAATAAAAGTATTTAAGTCATTAGGCTATCATCTAATGGCCCAAATACTTTAAATTTAATTAAGTCGTCGGGCTATCATCCAACAATTTAATTAAATGCCATAACACTATATTTCTTGTTTTAGAACATGGATAGAAGTTTTTAGTTTATTAGGCTACCATCTAACAAACTAGAAACTTCAATTTGTTTAAATCGTTAGGCTAACGTCTAACAATTAAAACAAATCTCATCCAAGTATTTTTATGAAAAACATTTTGAAAACAACTCGACGTTGGATCGAGGTTTGAGAAGAAGAGTCGACGATGAATCGGGTTTTTATTGAAAGTGTTTTAAATGCTTGGTGAATGGAGAAAGAATCAGGTTATGATCAATGTACGGGAGATGGAGGAGAAATGAATAATTGTAAATAGCAAATAAAATCGACAAAGCCCATACAAGGTGGCCAACCTACGTATAAAACAATTAAATTACATGTGTACTAGCAAAGTGGGCTAGTCTACTAAGACGACCAATTGGAACAATTAATCGAAATAGGCTCACTGTAAGAAGGCCCAGGATCAAGCGTACATGTGTGCATGTGTGGCCCAGGATCAAGCGTACATGTGTGCATGTGTGGTCACCACGACGCTTCTAAGCTTTGTCGACTTACGGGTTTAAAATGATTTACAACTATTAGTTTAAAAATGATTTTTTTGATTTTGTGTAAGTGACAGTTAAATTAAATAATAAAGTAAAAACAGTTAAATATTTATTACAAGTTTTGGAGAGAGGGGAACAAATTTACAAATGAGGTTTAAAATGAAATGACTAAATACAAGTCCATGAAATAAATATGAATCTATCAATCAATAAAGGAAATATTATTCCTAAAGACTTAGTAACTAACAGAAAATACATTTTTTCTTGGTATTTTTTTAAAAATATTTGAAAGAAAATTCTAGCCATACATCTACAAAGATATTTTTTGAGATTTTTATCAAATGAAATTACTCAAAAAAAACAAACGAGTGAGAGTTTAACTAAATAATTTTTATATCTTTTTTTGAAAATGTTTTAAGTAAAAAAGAAATGATTTAATGTTAAAACAACAATTTTTTCGCAACTTGTTGTAAATCACAAGCATTTTATTGTACCAATATTTTAAAGTTTGTAACAAAAAAATAAACCATGCTACAGAATGACAGCATAAATGAAATTTTCTTGTTCAACTTTTCAACAACCAAATATGTTTTGTGTAGATCAGTATAAAAATAAATGGGTCTAACCAAGAACTCTCTCAGCTTATTAACTTTTGACATGTACATCACTAATCACATTACAATAATAATAAAAAATAATAGTAAAGGTTAGCAGATTTTATTTTGGACATTAGCAATTATTTCATTAAACATAGAAGATTTCCAGTATCATGAAACAAAAGAAAAATAAAGGATAAACTAACTGAAAATTAGAGAACGGTGAAAACGTAAACAAACCGAATGGCAGCGACGCAAAATCCAGATATGAAGGTGGTGTTCGGACTGGTAGTATTTCATGGAAGGAGGGAGTATGGAAGGGTGAGGAGAGTGAGGTTGCAGAAGGAGGGATTATGTGGTGATGGCAGCGAGTGAGTATGTTGTCGGTTGGAGGTTCGAAACTGTTTCCGGCGGAAGAAACAACGGGATGAGGTTCCGGTGAAGGGATTGACGGCGGAAGGCAGTGGCGAAGGTGAGCTGCTTCGGTGTGTTGATGAAGGAGAAAGGTTGTGACGAGAGATTAGGGAAGGTTAGAGCTACGGTGGGTGGTGTTTGTGTTAAGCAGCGACAGAGAGAGGTGGAGGTTTGTGCAGGAAAGGAAACAGGGGGTTGTGGATACGGTGAGAAGGAGAAACAGAGGAAGATATGGATGGCGGTTTGAGGTGTAGTGGCGAAGGAGAAGCCGTGGTAGAGGTTGAGAGACAAAGGAAAATGGAAGAGGGTGGTATGGGTGTTACGAGAAAGATGAAAAAAAGTTCAGACAATAAATTATCCAAAAAAATAAAATGAGTACATTAAAATAAACTACGAATCTCGTAGATTAAAGAAAAATTATTGAAAAGGTTAAAATCGAAATAAAATGATAATAAAGAATACCCAACTTTAAAAAAACTTACAGTTAAAAACGAGTCTTCAAACTTTATCGAGAAATTGCGGAGAGCACATTTTTATGATCTACGCGACACGTAGATTCATAAAGCAGTGAGTAAAAGATAAAAACTTGAAATATTTTCCCCGCTAATTTTCGCGCAGTATTGAATTGCTTTTAACAGTCTGTTTATAAAACCGAAATATCAATATCATCGACATATAAATAATTTTAAAACGATGCAATAAACAGGCAAAGAGGTAAAAATAAATGAAGTAAAATAACAGGTAATTTATAACTAAAAATGATGCGAATATCGATTTAGACTGACTTTTGATCAGTTTAAATACGACGAAATGATGCATATGCAATGAGTGAATGACTGTTTTTTTTTAATATAAATATAATGCAAGTAAAAAAAATAGCAGGGTAAAATTTGGGGTGCAACATATGGAAAATAGGCAAAAGAATACATAGTCTTGATTTAAATTCAAATTTTGGGAGCCAAGATTGAATTTGAAGTTTGTGTGTAAAATATAGTCATTATTTCATTCAAATTCCAAGAGTACATACATTATGAGCAGAATTTAACAAAGTTCCGAACATTTGCTAGTCTATCTTCTACAAGAACCTAACTAAAAGTGTTCTAAGTCCTAAATTTGGTTCGTAAATTCTTCATATTTTCCTTCAAGATTCATTCCCTTTTTCTTCTCCAAGCTCCTCCAAATTGTGCTAAGCCTTGTCTTCCTCGCCATCAATTGCTCATGAAACAAAAAGAAAGAGAAAATTAGTTAGCAACATAATCCAAGCATAAATAGAATTCTTTCAAGCAAGTTATTTTCTAACTCATCATTAGGGATTAGAGGCAAGGATCAGGATTAAGGGTTTTCCATCATGCTTAAAGAAGGCCTCAGTCAAAATTAATTTCATCCTTCATCGGCCGTTACTCCCATTGCAAATCAGCAAGTTATACTTGGTTCACAATGCAATAAGAAATCATATACTTTACTACAAATCAACAAACAAGCAAGTTATGTTTGGTTCACAGTAAAGACAAAAGCTGAGTTACTGCAAGTTTATCATCATTCACAGTGCAGTAAAAAAAACAGAAGTGAAATTCCAGCCCAAACAGATTTGTTCTCAAGCAAGGCAACCAAGTTTCAGCCCAACACAGAATCACTAAGTCCAGCAACCAAAAACCCTAATTTCTGAGGATACTTAAGCACTGAAGGAACCCTAACAGAGGGAAGCTTGTGACACCCCAAATTAATTCAATTATTAAATAATTAGAAATTTAATTATTAATTTAATTAAAGGTTTAATTATTGGCATTTTTGAATGAATAGATTTAATTGATTAATTAAATAATGGAAGTGTTGGGGGTGTAAAGTTGAATTGTAGGGTGTATGGAGTAAAAGGCTCTACTTAATTCTAATTAATTTATTTCTATTATTTGGAAAATAAAAAGGAATAAATAAAAGGAAAAAGTGAGAGGAGGAATTAGGATTTGCATTCTACGTGAGATTGGAGAATAGAAGAAAAAAGAGGAGAAAAAGCCAAACGCCGAGAATTCGAAGATTCATCGCGAGGTAAGGGGGGATTGCTCTGATTATTTTGCCTTATAGGTTTTGATGATCAATAGAATAATTCAATCCGTTAGGAATCTGAAATTATGATTCTAGGTTGTGCCCTACCGTTATAATCCGACGTAAAACCTTGATTGGAATTGTTATGAACGGTGAATCTGCGTAATATGATCATAGGATAATTAGAAAACGAAATTCTGTGGCCAATTAAATGTAAAAATACATGAATTAATTATGTTTTGTGATAATATAAAGTTTGGTAATGAATGGAATCAATGGGCATTGGAAAACAATGAGAAAAATTGACTTTTGGTGAAAATCACGTGCTATGCAATGACCCATGGGGTTATGCATCGATGCAAGCAGGAAAAATTTAGAAAAATAGAAACTGAAATAAGCTATGCATCGACACATAACTCTATGCATCGACTCATAGGCCAAAAATCAAAGCTATGCATCGACACATACGTGTTATGCATCGATGCATACTGAACATTTTTTTAAAAATGTAGAATTTTAAAGTTATGCATCGATGCATACGAATTATGAGTCGACACATGTTGTTTATGCATCGATGCATAGGCTTATGCATCGATGCATATTGTGCTGAGATAGAACATGAATTTTCTGAAAACAATTTCGGTCATATCTTTGCGACCGTAACTTCAATTTAGGCATAGTTGGTACCGTTGGAAAGCTTAGAACGAGTACTATCTAATCAAAATATTTTCAACACCAATAATTGAGATCTGGAAGAATTATTTTGGCTTCCGTAATAAGAACTCGTTGAGAATTTGTAAATCATTTGTTGAGTAAATGTGCAGTATGTTAATTCTATGTGTTGTGATTGACATTAGATGTTCATGATTGCTATTACCATATGATGTTGTTGTTATTGATTATAATTGGAATAATGCTTTGTGATCATATTCCATGTTTGAATTGTTGCATGCTTCTGATGTACATGCATGAGCATTTTGGTAATGGTTCATTCCCATTGTGTGGAATTGAACTTGCAGGGCCAATAACCGTACCCAATGGATAGTGGTGGTGAGGCTAGATTCTTGACCCAGTGGCGTATGGGCGAATCATTAATTGACGCTGTTTTCCGAGGTGTAAGTAGAACAAGGTGTGGACTTGGTTCACGTTTGGTACCACATGCATTTGAGTCTGCATTGCATATGTAATTATAACATGTTAGGATGATTTCCAGTGTTATAATTGCATTGATTGTTGTTGTATTCATAATGAATGTGTGAATTGTAATTCTGAATCGTATTCTAATGTTGTTAATAATGGTGGAATAATGAATTGATTGTTTTATTGTTTTAAAGAAACGTATAATGCATTTTAACCTTGATGAAATCTCACTCTTACTTTAATGATTTCAGATTGAAGTGAATAGCTGCTCGGGAATTGGTGAGGACAGCTTATAGAGCTGTGCTACGTAGTTAGTCCGCGTGTCAGTTTCATGCTCTGGTAGTTGTAACACTGGGGAACGATCGTTTGGAATTTTATGGATTTAAAACTGGTTTCTTTTGGGTTATGTTTTGGAATAGTTGTGATTTGAATTATTCCGGATTCTTATGTTATTTCCGCTGTATAAGACATAATCTTTGGTTTTGCTTTATTTAATAAGTTCTTCAGTAAAAGGCATGTTCAATGTTTAGTTATTTTTAAATTCTTAAAATTGTGACGCCCTTGATGTTATGTTTAAAACTCTGATTAATCATATAAATCACGGGGAAATTAGAAGGGGTGTTACAATAGCGGTATCAGAGCATAGTCGGTCGTGTCTTAGAGTCTTTATCCCTTTCGTATGCGACTAGTGCAAGGTAACATTGTCGATACTTGTGTGCTGATGTGATTGTTTTGTAATGTTACAAAACAATGGCCGGAAGAGGTAACGGAAGAGACGATGCTGCTATTGCTGAAGCCTTGGGAATGTTAGCTGGTGTGCTTGGAGGGAATCAGCTGGGAGGAGGTATTGGTGCTGATAGGCAGTTGGGAAACTTTTAGAGGAACAATCCTCCATTCTTCAAAGGCACTCATGATCCCGAAGTGTTTCCGGAAGATGTTGGTGAATTTCTACCTGAAAGAGAAGTGGAGTTTGCTATAGAGTTGATTCTTGGAACTAGTCCGGTGTCGATGGCGCCTTATCGCATGTCGGCATCTAAATTGTCTTAGTTGAAGAAGCAGTTGGAGGAATTGCTTAAGAAGAAGTTTATTCGTCCTAGTGTTTCGCCGTGGGGTGCTCCGGTGTTGTTGGTTAAGAAGAAGGAAGGTACAATGAGACTGTGTGTTGATTATAGGCAGTTGAACAAAGTGACAATCAAGAATCAGTATCCATTGTCGAGGATTGATGATTTGATGGATCAGTTAGTTGGAGCTTGTGTATTTAGTAAGATTGATCTGAGGTCTGGATATCATCAGATTCGTGTGAAGACGGAAGATATTCAGAAGACAACATTTAGAACAAGGTATGGACATTATGAGTATTTTGTTATGCCGTTTGGAGTTACTAATGCACCTGGTGTTTTCATGGAATATATGAACAGAATATTTCATCCGTATCTTGATAAATTTGTGGTGGTATTTATTGATGATATTCTGATCTATTCAAAGAATGATGAAGAGCATGCAGGACATCACAGAATTATGTTGGAACTGTTGAAAGAGAAGAAGTTGTATGCAAAGTTGTCTATGTGTGAATTATGGTTAAGTGAAGTAAGCTTTCTTGGTCATGTGATTTCCAAGAATGGCATTGTTGTTGATCCTACGAAGGTAGAAGTGGTATCTCAGTGGGAAGCGCCGAAGAATGCTTCTAAAATCCGTAGTTTTCTTGGTCTTGCAGGTTACTACAGGAAGTTCATTGAAGGATTTTTGAAGTTAGCTTTGTCGTTGACTAAGTTAACAAGAAAGGGACAAGTGTTTGTTTGGGATTCTGAATGTGGGAAAGGATTCCAAGAGTTGAAGAAGAGGTTGACTAGTGCTCCGATTCTGATTTTGCCGAATTCGGCATAATCTTTTGTTGTGTATTGTGATGCGTCCTTGATGGGATTAGGTGGTGTTTTGATGCAAGATAAGCAGGTTGTGGCTTATGCTTCAAGAAAATTGAAGGTTCATGAAAGGAATTATCCGACTCATGATTTAGAATTGGCAGCAGTAGTATTTGTTTTGAAATTATGGAGGCATTACTTGTATGGTTCTCGATTTGAGGTATTCAGTGATCATAAGAGTCTGAAATATCTCTTCGATCAGAAAGAGTTAAACATGAGGCAGAGAAGATGGTTAGAGTTTCTCAAGGATTATGATTTTGGTTTGAATTACCATCCGGGTAAGGCAAACGTTGTTGCAGATGCATTGAGTAGGAAGTCCTTGCATATGTGTATGTTGATGGTGCGTGAACTGGAGTTAGTCAAGCAGTTCAGAGACTTGAGTCTGGTATGTGAGACTACTTCTGATAGTGTTAAATTGGGTATGTTGAAGTTGACTAGTGGTATTCTTGAGGAAATTCGAACTGGGCCGAAATATGATGTTGTTTTGGTGGATAAGTTGACATTGATCAACCAAGGTCAAGGAGGTGAATTCAGAATTGACGAGAACGGTGTTATGATATTTAGTGGCAGAGTTTGTGTTCCGGATATTGCAGAACATCGGAAGAGTATTTTGGAAGAAGGACATCGAGTGGATTGAGTATTCATCCCGGTGCTACTAAGATGTATCATGACTTGAAAAAGTTATTTTGGTGGCCTGGAATGAAAAAGGAAATTGCTGAGTTTGTTTATGCCTGTTTGGTTTGTCAGAAGTCAAAGATTGAACATCAGAAACCGTCAGGATTGATGGAACCGTTGTTTGTTCCAGAATGGAAATGGGATGGCATTTCTATGGATTTTGTTTCTGGTTTGCCAAGGACAGCGAAGAATTGTGACTCTATTTGGGTTATTGTTGATCGGTTGACGAAATCTGCACACTTTATTCCGATAAGAATGGATTATCCTATGGAAAGGTTGGCAGAATTGTATGTTGAGAAGATTGTAAGTTTGCATGGTATTCCTTCTAGTATTGTGTCAGATAGAGATCCGAGGTTCACGTCTAAGTTTTGGACGGGGCTGCAACAAGCTTTGGATACTAAGTTGAGGTTGAGTTCCGCTTATCATCCGCAGACAGATGGTCAGACGGAGAGAAAGATTCAGTCGTTAGAGAATTTGTTGCGAGCTTGAATTGTGCAATATGTTAATTCCATGTGTTGTGGTTGACATTAGATGTTCATGATTGTTGTTACCATATGCTGTTGTTGTTATTGGTTATAATTGGAATAATGTTGTGTGATCATATTCCATGTTTGAATTGTTGCATGCTTCTGATGTGCATGCATGAGAATTTTGGTAATGGTTCATTCCCATTGTGTGGAATTGAACTTGCAGGGCCAATAACCGTACCCAATGGATAGTGGTGGTGAGGCTAGATTCTTGACCCAGTGGCGTATGGGCGAATCATTAATTGACGCTGTTTTCCGAGGTGTAAGTAGAACAAGGTGTGGACTTGGTTCACGTTTGGTACCACATGCATTTGAGTCTGCATTGCATATGTAATTATAACATGTTAGGATGATTTCCAGTGTTATAATTGCATTAATTGTTGTTGTATGCATAATGAATGTGTAAATTGTAATTGTGAATCGTATTCTAATGCTGTTAATAATGGTGGAATAATGAATTGATTGTTTTATTGTTTTAAAGAAACGTATAATGCATTTTAACCTTGATGAAATCTCACTCTTACTTTAATGATTTCAGATTGAAGTGAATAGCTGCTCGGGAATTGGTGAGGACAGCTTATAGAGCTGTGCTACGTAGTTAGTCCGCGTGTCAGTTTCATGCTCTGGTAGTTGTAACACTGGGGAACGATCGTTTGGAATTTTATGGATTTAAAACTGGTTTCTTTTGGGTTATGTTTTGGAATAGTTGTGATTTGAATTATTCCGGATTCTTATGTTATTTCCGCTGTATAAGACATAATCTTTGGTTTTGCTTTATTTAATAAGTTCTTCAGTAAAAGGCATGTTCAATGTTTAGTTATTTTTAAATTCTTAAAATTGTGACGCCCTTGATGTTATGTTTAAAACTCTGATTAATCATATAAATCACGGGGAAATTAGAAGGGGTGTTACAATAGCGGTATCAGAGCATAGTCGGTCGTGTCTTAGAGTCTTTATCCCTTTCGTATGCGACTAGTGCAAGGTAACATTGTCGATACTTGTGTGCTGATGTGATTGTTTTGTAATGTTACAAAACAATGGCCGGAAGAGGTAACGGAAGAGACGATGCTGCTATTGCTGAAGCCTTGGGAATGTTAGCTGGTGTGCTTGGAGGGAATCAGCTGGGAGGAGGTATTGGTGCTGATAGGCAGTTGGGAAACTTTTAGAGGAACAATCCTCCATTCTTCAAAGGCACTCATGATCCCGAAGTGTTTCCGGAAGATGTTGGTGAATTTCTACCTGAAAGAGAAGTGGAGTTTGCTATAGAGTTGATTCTTGGAACTAGTCCGGGTGTCGATGGCGCCTTATCGCATGTCGGCATCTAAATTGTCTTAGTTGAAGAAGCAGTTGGAGGAATTGCTTAAGAAGAAGTTTATTCGTCCTAGTGTTTCGCCGTGAGGTGCTCCGGTGTTGTTGGTTAAGAAGAAGGAAGGTACAATGAGACTGTGTGTTGATTATAGGCAGTTGAACAAAGTGACAATCAAGAATCAGTATCCATTGTCGAGGATTGATGATTTGATGGATCAGTTAGTTGGAGCTTGTGTATTTAGTAAGATTGATCTGAGGTCTGGATATCATCAGATTCGTGTGAAGACGGAAGATATTCAGAAGACAACATTTAGAACAAGGTATGGACATTATGAGTATTTTGTTATGCCGTTTGGAGTTACTAATGCACCTGGTGTTTTCATGGAATATATGAACAGAATATTTCATCCGTATCTTGATAAATTTGTGGTGGTATTTATTGATGATATTCTGATCTATTCAAAGAATGATGAAGAGCATGCAGGACATCACAGAATTATGTTGGAACTGTTGAAAGAGAAGAAGTTGTATGCAAAGTTGTCTATGTGTGAATTATGGTTAAGTGAAGTAAGCTTTCTTGGTCATGTGATTTCCAAGAATGGCATTGTTGTTGATCCTACGAAGGTAGAAGTGGTATCTCAGTGGGAAGCGCCGAAGAATGCTTCTAAAATCCGTAGTTTTCTTGGTCTTGCAGGTTACTACAGGAAGTTCATTGAAGGATTTTTGAAGTTAGCTTTGTCGTTGACTAAGTTAACAAGAAAGGGACAAGTGTTTGTTTGGGATTCTGAATGTGGGAAAGGATTCCAAGAGTTGAAGAAGAGGTTGACTAGTGCTCCGATTCTGATTTTGCCGAATTCGGCATAATCTTTTGTTGTGTATTGTGATGCGTCCTTGATGGGATTAGGTGGTGTTTTGATGCAAGATAAGCAGGTTGTGGCTTATGCTTCAAGAAAATTGAAGGTTCATGAAAGGAATTATCCGACTCATGATTTAGAATTGGCAGCAGTAGTATTTGTTTTGAAATTATGGAGGCATTACTTGTATGGTTCTCGATTTGAGGTATTCAGTGATCATAAGAGTCTGAAATATCTCTTCGATCAGAAAGAGTTAAACATGAGGCAGAGAAGATGGTTAGAGTTTCTCAAGGATTATGATTTTGGTTTGAATTACCATCCGGGTAAGGCAAACGTTGTTGCAGATGCATTGAGTAGGAAGTCCTTGCATATGTGTATGTTGATGGTGCGTGAACTGGAGTTAGTCAAGCAGTTCAGAGACTTGAGTCTGGTATGTGAGACTACTTCTGATAGTGTTAAATTGGGTATGTTGAAGTTGACTAGTGGTATTCTTGAGGAAATTCGAACTGGGCCGAAATATGATGTTGTTTTGGTGGATAAGTTGACATTGATCAACCAAGGTCAAGGAGGTGAATTCAGAATTGACGAGAACGGTGTTATGATATTTAGTGGCAGAGTTTGTGTTCCGGATATTGCAGAACATCGGAAGAGTATTTTGGAAGAAGGACATCGAGTGGATTGAGTATTCATCCCGGTGCTACTAAGATGTATCATGACTTGAAAAAGTTATTTTGGTGGCCTGGAATGAAAAAGGAAATTGCTGAGTTTGTTTATGCCTGTTTGGTTTGTCAGAAGTCAAAGATTGAACATCAGAAACCGTCAGGATTGATGGAACCGTTGTTTGTTCCAGAATGGAAATGGGATGGCATTTCTATGGATTTTGTTTCTGGTTTGCCAAGGACAGCGAAGAATTGTGACTCTATTTGGGTTATTGTTGATCGGTTGACGAAATCTGCACACTTTATTCCGATAAGAATGGATTATCCTATGGAAAGGTTGGCAGAATTGTATGTTGAGAAGATTGTAAGTTTGCATGGTATTCCTTCTAGTATTGTGTCAGATAGAGATCCGAGGTTCACGTCTAAGTTTTGGACGGGGCTGCAACAAGCTTTGGATACTAAGTTGAGGTTGAGTTCCGCTTATCATCCGCAGACAGATGGTCAGACGGAGAGAAAGATTCAGTCGTTAGAGAATTTGTTGCGAGCTTGAATTGTGCAATATGTTAATTCCATGTGTTGTGGTTGACATTAGATGTTCATGATTGTTGTTACCATATGCTGTTGTTGTTATTGGTTATAATTGGAATAATGTTGTGTGATCATATTCCATGTTTGAATTGTTGCATGCTTCTGATGTGCATGCATGAGAATTTTGGTAATGGTTCATTCCCATTGTGTGGAATTGAACTTGCAGGGCCAATAACCGTACCCAATGGATAGTGGTGGTGAGGCTAGATTCTTGACCCAGTGGCGTGTGGGCGAATCATTGATTAACGCTGTTTTCCGAGGTGTAAGCGAAACAGGGTGTGGACTTGGTTCACGTTTGGTACCACATGCATTTGACTCTGCATTGCATATGTAATTATAACATGTTAGGATGATTTCCAGTGTTATAATTGCATTAATTGTTGTTGTATGCATAATGAATGTGTAAATTGTAATTGTGAATCGTATTCTAATGCTGTTAATAATGGTGGAATAATGAATTGATTGTTTTATTGTTTTAAAGAAACGTATAATGCATTTTAACCTTGATGAAATCTCACCCTTAATTTAATGATTTCAGATTGAAGTGAATAGCTGCTCGGGAATTGGTGAGGACAACTTATAGAGCTGTGCTACGTAGTTAGTCCGCGTGTCAGTTTCATGCTCTGGTAGTTGTAACACTGGGGAACGATCGTTTGGAATTTTATGGATTTAAAACTGGTTTCTTTTGGGTTATGTTTTGGAATAGTTGTGATTTGAATTATTCTGGATTCTTATGTTATTTCCGCTGTATAAGACATAATCTTTGGTTTTTCTTTATTTAATAAGTTCTTCAGTAAAAGGCATGTTCACTGTTTAGTTATTTTTAAATTCTTAAAATTGTGACGCCCTTGATGTTATGTTTAAAACTCTGATTAATCATATAAATCACGGGGAAATTAGAAGGGGTGTTACAATAGCGGTATCAGAGCATAGTCGGTCGTGTCTTAGAGTCTTTATCCCTTTCGTATGCGACTAGTGCAAGGTAACATTGTCGATACTTGTGTGCTGATGTGATTGTTTTGTAATGTTACAAAACAATGGCCGGAAGAGGTAACGGAAGAGACGATGCTGCTATTGCTGAAGCCTTGGGAATGTTAGCTGGTGTGCTTGGAGGGAATCAGCTGGGAGGAGGTATTGGTGCTGATAGGCAGTTGGGAAACTTTTAGAGGAACAATCCTCCATTCTTCAAAGGCACTCATGATCCCGAAGTGTTTCCGGAAGATGTTGGTGAATTTCTACCTGAAAGAGAAGTGGAGTTTGCTATAGAGTTGATTCTTGGAACTAGTCCGGTGTCGATGGCGCCTTATCGCATGTCGGCATCTAAATTGTCTTAGTTGAAGAAGCAGTTGGAGGAATTGCTTAAGAAGAAGTTTATTCGTCCTAGTGTTTCGCCGTGGGGTGCTCCGGTGTTGTTGGTTAAGAAGAAGGAAGGTACAATGAGACTGTGTGTTGATTATAGGCAGTTGAACAAAGTGACAATCAAGAATCAGTATCCATTGTCGAGGATTGATGATTTGATGGATCAGTTAGTTGGAGCTTGTGTATTTAGTAAGATTGATCTGAGGTCTGGATATCATCAGATTCGTGTGAAGACGGAAGATATTCAGAAGACAACATTTAGAACAAGGTATGGACATTATGAGTATTTTGTTATGCCGTTTGGAGTTACTAATGCACCTGGTGTTTTCATGGAATATATGAACAGAATATTTCATCCGTATCTTGATAAATTTGTGGTGGTATTTATTGATGATATTCTGATCTATTCAAAGAATGATGAAGAGCATGCAGGACATCACAGAATTATGTTGGAACTGTTGAAAGAGAAGAAGTTGTATGCAAAGTTGTCTATGTGTGAATTATGGTTAAGTGAAGTAAGCTTTCTTGGTCATGTGATTTCCAAGAATGGCATTGTTGTTGATCCTACGAAGGTAGAAGTGGTATCTCAGTGGGAAGCGCCGAAGAATGCTTCTAAAATCCGTAGTTTTCTTGGTCTTGCAGGTTACTACAGGAAGTTCATTGAAGGATTTTTGAAGTTAGCTTTGTCGTTGACTAAGTTAACAAGAAAGGGACAAGTGTTTGTTTGGGATTCTGAATGTGGGAAAGGATTCCAAGAGTTGAAGAAGAGGTTGACTAGTGCTCCGATTCTGATTTTGCCGAATTCGGCATAATCTTTTGTTGTGTATTGTGATGCGTCCTTGATGGGATTAGGTGGTGTTTTGATGCAAGATAAGCAGGTTGTGGCTTATGCTTCAAGAAAATTGAAGGTTCATGAAAGGAATTATCCGACTCATGATTTAGAATTGGCAGCAGTAGTATTTGTTTTGAAATTATGGAGGCATTACTTGTATGGTTCTCGATTTGAGGTATTCAGTGATCATAAGAGTCTGAAATATCTCTTCGATCAGAAAGAGTTAAACATGAGGCAGAGAAGATGGTTAGAGTTTCTCAAGGATTATGATTTTGGTTTGAATTACCATCCGGGTAAGGCAAACGTTGTTGCAGATGCATTGAGTAGGAAGTCCTTGCATATGTGTATGTTGATGGTGCGTGAACTGGAGTTAGTCAAGCAGTTCAGAGACTTGAGTCTGGTATGTGAGACTACTTCTGATAGTGTTAAATTGGGTATGTTGAAGTTGACTAGTGGTATTCTTGAGGAAATTCGAACTGGGCCGAAATATGATGTTGTTTTGGTGGATAAGTTGACATTGATCAACCAAGGTCAAGGAGGTGAATTCAGAATTGACGAGAACGGTGTTATGATATTTAGTGGCAGAGTTTGTGTTCCGGATATTGCAGAACATCGGAAGAGTATTTTGGAAGAAGGACATCGAGTGGATTGAGTATTCATCCCGGTGCTACTAAGATGTATCATGACTTGAAAAAGTTATTTTGGTGGCCTGGAATGAAAAAGGAAATTGCTGAGTTTGTTTATGCCTGTTTGGTTTGTCAGAAGTCAAAGATTGAACATCAGAAACCGTCAGGATTGATGGAACCGTTGTTTGTTCCAGAATGGAAATGGGATGGCATTTCTATGGATTTTGTTTCTGGTTTGCCAAGGACAGCGAAGAATTGTGACTCTATTTGGGTTATTGTTGATCGGTTGACGAAATCTGCACACTTTATTCCGATAAGAATGGATTATCCTATGGAAAGGTTGGCAGAATTGTATGTTGAGAAGATTGTAAGTTTGCATGGTATTCCTTCTAGTATTGTGTCAGATAGAGATCCGAGGTTCACGTCTAAGTTTTGGACGGGGCTGCAACAAGCTTTGGATACTAAGTTGAGGTTGAGTTCCGCTTATCATCCGCAGACAGATGGTCAGACGGAGAGAAAGATTCAGTCGTTAGAGAATTTGTTGCGAGCTTGAATTGTGCAATATGTTAATTCCATGTGTTGTGGTTGACATTAGATGTTCATGATTGTTGTTACCATATGCTGTTGTTGTTATTGGTTATAATTGGAATAATGTTGTGTGATCATATTCCATGTTTGAATTGTTGCATGCTTCTGATGTGCATGCATGAGAATTTTGGTAATGGTTCATTCCCATTGTGTGGAATTGAACTTGCAGGGCCAATAACCGTACCCAATGGATAGTGGTGGTGAGGCTAGATTCTTGACCCAGTGGCGTGTGGGCGAATCATTGATTAACGCTGTTTTCCGAGGTGTAAGCGAAACAGGGTGTGGACTTGGTTCACGTTTGGTACCACATGCATTTGACTCTGCATTGCATATGTAATTATAACATGTTAGGATGATTTCCAGTGTTATAATTGCATTAATTGTTGTTGTATGCATAATGAATGTGTAAATTGTAATTGTGAATCGTATTCTAATGCTGTTAATAATGGTGGAATAATGAATTGATTGTTTTATTGTTTTAAAGAAACGTATAATGCATTTTAACCTTGATGAAATCTCACCCTTAATTTAATGATTTCAGATTGAAGTGAATAGCTGCTCGGGAATTGGTGAGGACAACTTATAGAGCTGTGCTACGTAGTTAGTCCGCGTGTCAGTGTCATGCTCTGGTAGTTGTAACACTGGGGAACGATCGTTTGGTATTTTATGGATTTAAAACTGGTTTCTTTTGGGTTATGTTTTGGAATAGTTGTGATTTGAATTATTCTGGATTCTTATGTTATTTCCGCTGTATAAGACATAATCTTTGGTTTTTCTTTATTTAATAAGTTCTTCAGTAAAAGGCATGTTCACTGTTTAGTTATTTTTTAAATTCTTAAAATTGTGACGCCCTTGATGTTATGTTTAAAACTCTGATTAATCATATAAATCACGGGGAAATTAGAAGGGGTGTTACAATAGCGGTATCAGAGCATAGTCGGTCGTGTCTTAGAGTCTTTATCCCTTTCGTATGCGACTAGTGCAAGGTAACATTGTCGATACTTGTGTGCTGATGTGATTGTTTTGTAATGTTACAAAACAATGGCCGGAAGAGGTAACGGAAGAGACGATGCTGCTATTGCTGAAGCCTTGGGAATGTTAGCTGGTGTGCTTGGAGGGAATCAGCTGGGAGGAGGTATTGGTGCTGATAGGCAGTTGGGAAACTTTTAGAGGAACAATCCTCCATTCTTCAAAGGCACTCATGATCCCGAAGTGTTTCCGGAAGATGTTGGTGAATTTCTACCTGAAAGAGAAGTGGAGTTTGCTATAGAGTTGATTCTTGGAACTAGTCCGGTGTCGATGGCGCCTTATCGCATGTCGGCATCTAAATTGTCTTAGTTGAAGAAGCAGTTGGAGGAATTGCTTAAGAAGAAGTTTATTCGTCCTAGTGTTTCGCCGTGGGGTGCTCCGGTGTTGTTGGTTAAGAAGAAGGAAGGTACAATGAGACTGTGTGTTGATTATAGGCAGTTGAACAAAGTGACAATCAAGAATCAGTATCCATTGTCGAGGATTGATGATTTGATGGATCAGTTAGTTGGAGCTTGTGTATTTAGTAAGATTGATCTGAGGTCTGGATATCATCAGATTCGTGTGAAGACGGAAGATATTCAGAAGACAACATTTAGAACAAGGTATGGACATTATGAGTATTTTGTTATGCCGTTTGGAGTTACTAATGCACCTGGTGTTTTCATGGAATATATGAACAGAATATTTCATCCGTATCTTGATAAATTTGTGGTGGTATTTATTGATGATATTCTGATCTATTCAAAGAATGATGAAGAGCATGCAGGACATCACAGAATTATGTTGGAACTGTTGAAAGAGAAGAAGTTGTATGCAAAGTTGTCTATGTGTGAATTATGGTTAAGTGAAGTAAGCTTTCTTGGTCATGTGATTTCCAAGAATGGCATTGTTGTTGATCCTACGAAGGTAGAAGCGGTATCTCAGTGGGAAGCGCCGAAGAATGCTTCTGAAATCCGTAGTTTTCTTGGTCTTGCAGGTTACTACAGGAAGTTCATTGAAGGATTTTTGAAGTTAGCTTTGTCGTTGACTAAGTTAACAAGAAAGGGACAAGTGTTTGTTTGGGATTCTGAATGTGGGAAAGGATTCCAAGAGTTGAAGAAGAGGTTGACTAGTGCTCCGATTCTGATTTTGCCGAATTCGGCATAATCTTTTGTTGTGTATTGTGATGCGTCCTTGATGGGATTAGGTGGTGTTTTGATGCAAGATAAGCAGGTTGTGGCTTATGCTTCAAGAAAATTGAAGGTTCATGAAAGGAATTATCCGACTCATGATTTAGAATTGGCAGCAGTAGTATTTGTTTTGAAATTATGGAGGCATTACTTGTATGGTTCTCGATTTGAGGTATTCAGTGATCATAAGAGTCTGAAATATCTCTTCGATCAGAAAGAGTTAAACATGAGGCAGAGAAGATGGTTAGAGTTTCTCAAGGATTATGATTTTGGTTTGAATTACCATCCGGGTAAGGCAAACGTTGTTGCAGATGCATTGAGTAGGAAGTCCTTGCATATGTGTATGTTGATGGTGCGTGAACTGGAGTTAGTCAAGCAGTTCAGAGACTTGAGTCTGGTATGTGAGACTACTTCTGATAGTGTTAAATTGGGTATGTTGAAGTTGACTAGTGGTATTCTTGAGGAAATTCGAACTGGGCCGAAATATGATGTTGTTTTGGTGGATAAGTTGACATTGATCAACCAAGGTCAAGGAGGTGAATTCAGAATTGACGAGAACGGTGTTATGATATTTAGTGGCAGAGTTTGTGTTCCGGATATTGCAGAACATCGGAAGAGTATTTTGGAAGAAGGACATCGAGTGGATTGAGTATTCATCCCGGTGCTACTAAGATGTATCATGACTTGAAAAAGTTATTTTGGTGGCCTGGAATGAAAAAGGAAATTGCTGAGTTTGTTTATGCCTGTTTGGTTTGTCAGAAGTCAAAGATTGAACATCAGAAACCGTCAGGATTGATGGAACCGTTGTTTGTTCCAGAATGGAAATGGGATGGCATTTCTATGGATTTTGTTTCTGGTTTGCCAAGGACAGCGAAGAATTGTGACTCTATTTGGGTTATTGTTGATCGGTTGACGAAATCTGCACACTTTATTCCGATAAGAATGGATTATCCTATGGAAAGGTTGGCAGAATTGTATGTTGAGAAGATTGTAAGTTTGCATGGTATTCCTTCTAGTATTGTGTCAGATAGAGATCCGAGGTTCACGTCTAAGTTTTGGACGGGGCTGCAACAAGCTTTGGATACTAAGTTGAGGTTGAGTTCCGCTTATCATCCGCAGACAGATGGTCAGACGGAGAGAAAGATTCAGTCGTTAGAGAATTTGTTGCGAGCTTGAATTGTGCAATATGTTAATTCCATGTGTTGTGGTTGACATTAGATGTTCATGATTGTTGTTACCATATGCTGTTGTTGTTATTGGTTATAATTGGAATAATGTTGTGTGATCATATTCCATGTTTGAATTGTTGCATGCTTCTGATGTGCATGCATGAGAATTTTGGTAATGGTTCATTCCCATTGTGTGGAATTGAACTTGCAGGGCCAATAACCGTACCCAATGGATAGTGGTGGTGAGGCTAGATTCTTGACCCAGTGGCGTATGGGCGAATCATTAATTGACGCTGTTTTCCGAGGTGTAAGTAGAACAAGGTGTGGACTTGGTTCACGTTTGGTACCACATGCATTTGAGTCTGCATTGCATATGTAATTATAACATGTTAGGATGATTTCCAGTGTTATAATTGCATTAATTGTTGTTGTATGCATAATGAATGTGTAAATTGTAATTGTGAATCGTATTCTAATGCTGTTAATAATGGTGGAATAATGAATTGATTGTTTTATTGTTTTAAAGAAACGTATAATGCATTTTAACCTTGATGAAATCTCACCCTTAATTTAATGATTTCAGATTGAAGTGAATAGCTGCTCGGGAATTGGTGAGGACAACTTATAGAGCTGTGCTACGTAGTTAGTCCGCGTGTCAGTGTCATGCTCTGGTAGTTGTAACACTGGGGAACGATCGTTTGGTATTTTATGGATTTAAAACTGGTTTCTTTTGGGTTATGTTTTGGAATAGTTGTGATTTGAATTATTCTGGATTCTTATGTTATTTCCGCTGTATAAGACATAATCTTTGGTTTTTCTTTATTTAATAAGTTCTTCAGTAAAAGGCATGTTCACTGTTTAGTTATTTTTAAATTCTTAAAATTGTGACGCCCTTGATGTTATGTTTAAAACTCTGATTAATTATATAAATCTCGGGGAAATTAGAAGGGCTGTTACACAGCCACTGTTCACAAAACCCTAATTAAAGGCAACCATAGCAAACAGAGAAAACCACAGCCACATTGTTCCCAAACCAGAAAACAAATACCATAAACAATATCAAACAGACAACCATCATTATTTCATCATCGTTCCAAAACCAGAAAAGAAAACAACAGAAAACCAAAACCACAGCCACCATTATTCCAATACCAGAAACAATATCAAATGGACAACCATCATTGTTCCATCATCGTTCCAAAACCAGAAAATCAAACAACAGAAAACCAAAACCACAGCCACCATTATTCCAAAACCAGAAAGGCAAACAACAGAAGTCCAAACAGTAAACCAGCAAGAAAAAACAGATTCGTAAAGCCAAGCCAAAAACCCTAAGTTCTATCATCATCTCCCTACACCCTAACCCCTTCGGAAATCGATTAGAGCCCCACGTTTCAGAAACAAAGGAAAATTGCTCACAGATTAGAAGAAGAAAAAAGAAAGGTATTACCGGATTCAGGGAAGGAGAAGATGTGGTTGCGAGCTCACGACCGCCATACTTTCCTTTTCTCTTATAGAATGCATACACTCGCCACCGTAAAAGACTCAGAAACCCTAGGGTTTCATCACTTTCCGTTAGACCTTGGTCCAAACCGTGTGAATCTGTAAAAACCAAGTATGGATTAGAAGAGAGAAAAGAGAGACGATTCAGAATATAAAAAATGAGAATCGAAGCTGTTTCTGCCTTGAGCCGCCGCCGTCACCGCCGTAAGGCGATTTCCGACGTGCCCACCTTTGCATGTTCCGGCGAGGTTCTGACTGGGAGGGAAGAGAGAAGGCAGAGTGTTTTAGGAGTTAGAGAGAGAAAGAACTCTACATTATGATTAGGAAATAGATTAAGCCTTTTTTATTTAATTAACCTTGTTTTCTGTCTTAATCCGGTGGTGACACTTGTCACCACCCCTCTTGTTTGTTCCATGTGATCCGCTGCCATGTACCTCATGAATTTATGGTGTACATCTCAAATATCAACCTTCAGATAGAAAGTAAGTATGGTGTCCACCGTTCGATCATCATTTCTCCCATCAATCCAGGATCTGATGCGCGTGAATGAGGGCCTTTGGTGGACTTGCTGTTGTGGTTCACACAGAATCGTTCAGAGGTTGGGCTTATGGCTGTTGGGCCAGATTGGATTGCTTCCTCACACCCACAATTTTTCTGCATAAACAGGCCCATTTTCTAAACTCTTATCTTTTAAGTTATTTTATTTTATGCAAATGATTAAATTTTGGTTCGATGTATTAAATAATAATTAGTCTATGAAGGTTTTTATTTGACAATTTATCGATTAAACTATTAGTCGATTTTTTATCAAATAAAAAAATATACTCTAATAATTATTTAAATTTCCGATTGTGTTGTATGGTTATTAGCTCATTTATTTGTTTGTGCGATTTATTCACCATTGTACACTTCACACACAATCAATATAAAATTTATCCGATTTCTTTCGATTGGCTCATAAGCCAATTTCCTAAAGGGTATCATAGTTGGGGATGGGCATGGCCATCCTCACAAGGCTGATTAAAGCCCTCGTTGCTTTAATTAGTCATAACCCGAATAAATATTGGTCCATATACCAATTTTCCATGTACAAGGGTCTCATAGTTGGGGATAGGAGCACTTATCCTCATGAGGTTAATTAAGTCCATATACTTAATTAATCATAACCCGACTCTATTTCTCATTTCCTCGCGTATCAAACTTCGAAATACTTTCGTGATTAACTTACAAACCTCGATCCAACGTCGAGTGCATTTTCAAAACCTTTTTCATAATAAAATCCAAGTTTTTAAGTCGTTGGATGCTAGGCCAATTGTTTAAAAACTTGTCCCAAATAAACTCTTAGTCTTTAAGTCGTTGGACGCTAGACCAATTGCTTAAAGACTTCTAAACAACATGAAACTTGTTTCACCTCACTTTTTTTCATGAGAAAACCTTTTTTGTGTGATAGACGACTCGTCTGAGCATTAGCTCCTCGTGTTTCTAGTATTTGAATCGTAAGACGTTAGTCCTATTGTTCGGTACTTTTTCACTCACTTAAAAATGATTCAACTCACTCAACTCTTTTTCGCTCATATGCGACTATCAAAACTCTGTTCTTACAAAGAGAGTGCAATAGCCATTTCAAACATGAATGAGGACTTAAGGTTTTCAAACAAACTAAATAAGTCCAAATTCAAGTATTTGAAATGCCTAACGCACGATTTTTCTTATAAAATCAACACAACCAACTTAAAAACTTTTTAGAGGAACTACGGAGTTTTGACTTTCCCATTGCACGAGGGAATACGTAGGCACATGGTTCTGAAACCGCGGCAAACTCAAAAAAATAATAAATAAACCCTGTTTCTTTTATTTTTCGATCTTAACTTATGAATTAGCAATTTAACATACACACAAACACTTAGAACTAAACGGGTCCCATCGAGTACGATGGATGTAAGGGGTGCTAATACCTTCTCCTTACATAACCGACTCTCGAATTCACTTCTTTTGGTCTCGTAGACCGCCTTACCCGCATCCGTGGGGTTTTATCTATATTTTCCCGTTCTTTTTAGAACAAATAAAATTAGGTGGCGACTTCATTGTTTTTAAAATAACCGATGAAAAAACCAGTCATCACACTTCACATTCTACCCCGCCTCATATGCATCCTATTCCACCTCTTATGCATCCCACTACACCCATGTCTGGATATTTCACTGGATTACTATCCACTCCTCCTGGATACCCGACATTCCCACCCATATCCCCGACAGGTTTTATTAGTCCTCCTAGATACACACCATATGTTCCTACTAGACCCAGCGCATATTATCTTATGCCAATCATGCAGTCGAGTGGACCCAGTATGCCCCAATCATTACCCATTCATATGGAGCCAGGTGGATCTAGCATGCCCGTACCCATGCATTCTGAGGATGCTCCTGGCGATACAAGTGCTCCTGGCGATACTAGTGCTCATGGAGATACTAGTGCTCATGGAGATACAATTCTGAATTAGCTGAAATGTCATACGATGAACTAACTTTGTGGAATTTTGTATCGCAAATGTGCGGATAGCAAGAGTCTCCACTGACTTTTCTTTTATCCAATTAAGGGAAGGTGAAAAGAACAGGAAAAAACCTTCATTAGATTCTGAGTAAGGGAGAAGGTTATGAAAAGGGAAGGTATTAACACCCCTTTTCATCCGTAGTTATCTACAAGCTCTTAGTTGCTCTTAGATCACTTTAAAATTATGCTTTCTGTGTGTTTGACAAAAATGTTTTGAAAAGGCATTTCGCTTTGACTTTGTAATGATTCATGTAGGAATGTATACAAAGTGTTCGGAAATGTTTTGTTTTTGAAAAGAGTTTGAACTTTGACAAAAGTGTGAGGTGCGAAAAGTATTTTTATAGAGCAAGCAACTAAAAGTCTTATTACCTACTCAAAATGGTCATTTTCGTGTTGTTTTACGTTCCTTTGGAATAGCGCTATCCATACCATTAGTTGGTAGGTAACTCTATTTGTTGGATGTAGGCGGGACATTCGAAGGGACATCAGATGGTCATAGAAAGCAACTTGTAGGAAGTATCCTAGCACATTCGAAGGGACTATCATCATTTTTTGTAGGCGACAATCGAGGGTCAAAATCATGTATTCGGAGGCGGCATCGTGGGTCTTATGATCTTTGTATCGAAGGGACTATGATGATTTGTTTTGAAGGCAACGGTGCTAGAATACCTCTACGTTCGAGGGACATGACCATTTGAATTCGTCAAGGCAACGAGAGAAAATTACCCTAAGGGGTGCATGTGTGAAAAGAGTGTGTCAATTTCAGGTATTTTATCTTGAAAATTAGAGTGAGCTATGTTCAATTTTAGTCTTGCCATACACGCCTAATTACTAGCAGTTTATAGGGTGCGGAAAGTAAATTGCGGAAAGATAAATCCTACGCTATTACATGGCTTTGGGGCAGATACATAATTAAAAAGTGCGGAAAATAAAAGCCCTAATTAAACTATTACATCCCATAGGCAATTACATAATATGAAAAGAAAATGATAAAAAACTGTCCGAAACGGGATAACCTGTGAACAGATGAAAAATCGGGAAATACGAGGAAATTGCATAAGAGGAAAATGTTAGTAAAAATAATAATTTTTGAATGAGAAAACGTTTATGTGCTAGAAATAACATTAATATGCTAAAATAATTTTTTGGGATTTTTTGGAGTTAATTTAATAATTAAAAATCAATTAAAAGTGATTTAAATGATAAAATAGAAATTAAATTAAATATGCATGCAAAAATAATATTTTTAATTTTAAAAATTAAATAAACATTTTTCTGATGTGTATGCAAAAAATAAATATTTTTGGTATTTTTTAAATGCATGATAAAAATTATTAAAGATAAATTAAATAGTATGCAAACATGTAAAAATCACTTTGCCATGGCTGGGATTCGAACTCAGGTCCCCTGGGTGAAATGCGCGCAGCCTTACCAACCGAGCCAGCGTGTACACGTGTTATAAAAACGAAGCGAATGGCTTTTGGACGGTTGTCACCCCCTGATTGCCCAGAATCACGCGCCAAGAACTTCATCGTTTTCGTTTGAATTCTGGGAATTTTGCGTCGGTCTTTCTTCGATGCTAAGGCCCCTGCAATTTCTAAAATCTCATACACATAATATAAATGAATTGTGAGTACATGAATCGATTGCAAATTGAATTCTAAACACGACGGTGGTGGTCTTTTGGTCCAATTTTTCCGTTTTAAGGAAGCCCTAATTCGGTTCAGAAAACCCTAATCATGGTGATTCGTGTTTCAGGCCATGGAAATGCAATTAAATCATCCAGAAAGCTTGCAAACTTTGTTCTAAACATAAAACAAACATCAAAACTCGTTAATAATGCATGATAAACAGAATTCGATTTTTGAAAAAGTAAGAACAAACCAAATCGTGTTTTCTCAATTCTTGATGTTTTTGGATGATGTAAAGGTCTGGACTTCTTCAGGAGATGTCAAGGAATGCAATGGGATGTTTGGAATCGATTGAAACAAGCTAGAACTGTGGCTTCAAGTTACTTCAAGAGCACGGTTTTTTGACTTTTAGGTTAGGGTTCTTGAGGCAATTTTTCTGTTCTTTCTTGTGTGATATGTATTGTATATTTATAATGGATGGAAATTGAGCTGATTTGAGGAACAAATAATGGTTAATCAATGCAAAGATCATTTTATTTTGTACAAAATCAAATCTTATCTTTTTTGATCAATTTCAATCAAATTCTTGCCAAATCCATGATAATTTCGAAATTTGCCAGCCTTTATGGGTTACTTGGATCCCAAGAATGAGAGAAAAATCAATTTTGCAATTAATTTTGATTTTATACCTTATTTTTGAATTTAATTTGTATTTAAATGAATAAAATCCAAATTAAATAGAAAATTAAAGTTTACATTCGTGGCATTGGGCTTGCAAAATTTTTGATTTTTCCAAGTATCTCTCTTTGTGCACTTCTTCAAAATTGCCCAACTTGCACAAGGTGTATTTTGCTCAATTTTCCACATTTTTCACTGAGAAACCCTAATTTGGAAAGTTTGACTTTTGTGCAAATCTTGAGTTTTCTTGACGAATCATGATCAACCCTTGATCAAATGATGAATGTAACTTCAAAATGAGGATGTTGACCAAAACTCATGAAATTTGACTGTATGTTGACCACAGTTGACTTTTTGTCCAATACAACTGATTTTCAACCATCTGAGCAATTGTCTGAGGAAATTTGACTTGTGAGGCTTGAAACTTGACATGGAGAATCTTTGAAGCTTATGAGGAGGCATGATGAATATTGGAGATGTTGGAAGTCCATCTGGATCTGAGAATTGCCAAACCCTAGTTTGGGTTGATTGTCTAGGAGAGGGTTTGTCTGATCAACCCTTGAGGAATCCTTGAGCATGGATGTATGAAATATCTTGAGAAGTAGGAGGGAAAATTTTGGGGTATGACAGCTGGCCCTGTTCAATCTTCTTGTACTGGAAGGGTTAGATTGGCATGCGTGCCTTTCGTGTCCTTGAGGTAGAAGATGATTGAACACTCGAGTACACCTGAAAATTTGCACTCGTTGCTGGTGATGACGCGGGAATGGGCTTACAGATGCCATTTGGAGAAGTTGGAGATTTTGCTGGGGAATGAGTCGTACGTTAGACTCGAGATTGCTGTTTGGATAGGAGAACCGACGGAGATGGGCTTAAGATGCCATCTGGAAAGATCGATGCTGGGGAGTAAGCCGTACGCTAAGCTCTGTAGACGTTTCTGGAAGTGAGAAGAGCATGGAGATGGGCTTAAGATGCCATCCGGAGGGAGTCGTACGTTAGACTTCGTGCTCAACTTTGAATGAAGTTATTGGTTTGTATTGGTTTTTTAACCAAATATGCAGCATTCTGAAAGCGGAGAAATGTTGACAAGTAGTCGGAGATGGGCTTAAGATGCCATCCAAGGCAACTGAATTGTACGTTAGACTCTATAGGTGCTGTTGATAATAAGAGAGTGTCAAAATACATCTTCGTGCTGATTACTCTGAGGGGATAATAGTTGGCAAAATGTGGATAACTTCCTTGTTGTGCTTCGGGTATTGATCCAATGCCTGTTATCGGAGGATAACTTGTGATCGTTCAGATAGTTCTCCTGTCTGGATTCGGGTATTAATCTTGGATCTGTTGTCGGAGGACAACAAGGGCGATCGTTCAGATAGTTTTCCTGTCTGGCTTCGGGCATTAATCCTGGACCAGTTGTCGGAGGACAACTAGGGCGGTCTTTCAGATAGTTTTCCCGTCTGGCTTCGGGCATTAATCCTGGACCAGCTGTCGGAGGACAACTAGGGTGGTCGTTCAGATAGTTTTCCCGTCTAGTTTCGGGCATTAATCCTGGACCAGTTGTCGGAGGACAACGTGGGCGGTCGTTCAGATAGTTTTCCCGTCTGGCTTCGGGCATTAATCCTTGGACCTGTTTGTTTCAGAAGTGATTTTCACCTGCTTTGGAAAAAACAAGAGAAACTTTGACAGAATATTGTTAGTCTTATGCAAAGTATGACGCATGACGATGTGTATGAATGATGTATGCATATATTATGACTTTCATGAGTAACATATGAATGATAGATGTTGTGGTATTTCAAAATATATCCATCTTGAAGAAGATGCGGATGCTCTGCTTGAGGATTTCTGACTCCTGTTTGGGGATGAAACGGATGGAAACCCTGAGAAGAAAGATAACCTTGATTCCTCCGATGCATTATCTGACCAAGTCTTGAGCCTAGATATTGTTGAGGATGGTAGAGATACGCTGTCGAGGACCTTGTGTATAGACCCTGTTGGGGAGAATCTTGGAGATACTCTACCGGGGATTTTGTGTGTAAATCCTGCTGGAGAGTATTTGGTTGTTGCCGGGAGACCGGGTTAGAAGAATCTGGAGTCCAATGTAACCTCTGACTGGGGAATAAAAGGTGTAGGTTTCCTCCGATGCACTATCTGACCAAGTCTTGGGTCTGGATACTGATTCTACCGGGATACCCTTTTTTGCCCAAGCCGCCTTTGCAGGTTTTCGACTTGCCGGTGTACATGTTTTGTATATATCCTTAATTTTTGCCCGAACCCTTTTGGTTCGCCAGGATGCCCTTATTTTTGCCTAGGCCAGTCGACCTAGTGGGTCTCGTTTATGCGTAGTATTTTTTGACTATGTCTGCATTCATAGGGTGTGGGAAGTCTTCACCATCCATGGTGCTAAGTATCATAGCTCTGCCGGAAAATACTGTCTTGACTACAAATGGTCCCTCATAGGTGGGAGTCCATTTTCCCCTGGGATCACCTTGTGGGAGAATGATGCGCTTGACTACTAAATCACCGACTTGGTATACCCGGTGCTTGACCTTCTTGTTAAATGCTCTGATCATTCGCTTCTGATAGATCTGTCCATGGAAGATGGATGCGATTCGTTTCTCATCAATCAAGTTAATCTGGTCAAGGCGAGTTTGGATCCAATCATCTTCACCTAACTCTACGTCCTGGAGGACTCTGGTTGAGGGTATCTGAACCTCGATGGGCAAGATGGCTTCCATACTGTATACGAGAGAGAAGGGGGTTGCCCCTGTTGATGTCCGTACTGTAGTGCGATAACCATGAAGAGCAAATGGCAACATCTCATGCCAATCCTTGTAAGTCACTGTCATTTTCTGTATAATCTTCTTAATGTTCTTGTTGGCGGCTTCCACTGCGCCATTCATCTTAGGCCGATAAGGAGAAGAATTGTGATGCTTGATCTTGAACTGCGTGCAGAGTTCAGTGATCATTTTGTTGTTGAGATTAGAGCCATTATCTATGATAATCCTTTTGGGAGTTACATACCGATAGATAAGATTATGCTTGATGAATCGAGCCACAACATTCTTGGTAACAGATGCGAACGAGGCTGCTTCTACCTACTTGGTGAGATAATCAATTGCCACAAGAATGAACCGATGTCCGTTGGAAGTTGTGGGCTTGATTTCTCCGATCATGTCAATGCCCCACATTGCAAAAGGCCAAGGAGCTGTTAGAACGTTTAGAGGTACTGGAGGTACGTGCACTTTGTCTACATAAATCTGGCATTTGTGACAAGACCGAGCATAGCGGTGACAATCAGCTTCCATGGTGGACCAATAGTAACATGTTCTCAGAATCTTCCTAGCCATGGTGTGTCCACTGGAGTGAGTACCAAATGCGCGTTCATGTAACTCTTCCATGATATGTGCTGTTGTTTTCTGGTCCACACAACGAAGTAAGCACAAGTCATGGTTGCGCTTGTATAAGATGTCGTTGCTGAGGAAGAATTTGGATGCAAATCTTCTCAAGAACTTTTTATCATTGACAGATGCCCCTGCGGGATATTCCTGAGTCTCAAGATACCTCTTCACGTCATAGTACAAAGGTTTCTCTTCTGTATCAAGCTCATAACAATATGCTGGTTCGTCAAACTTCTCAATGATGATCTGGGGAGCCTCGTTGTCCCATCTGAACATGAACATAGATGACATAGTAGCTAATGCGTCTGCCAGCTGATTCTCTTCTCGTGGAATGTGGTTGAAAGTGATCTCTTCAAAATAGGGGATCAAACTCAAAACATGCTCTCGATATGGAATGAGATTCGGATGCTTCGTATCCCACTCGCCCTTAATCTGACTGATCACCAAAACCGAGTCTCCGTATACTTGCAAGAACTTGATTCTTAAGTCAATAGAAGCTTTGATACCCATGATGCACGCTTCGTATTCGGCCATGTTGTTAGTGTAGCTGAAACATAATCTTGAAAGGCGATGTCCGTAGAGATGTAATGATGGCGCCAATGCCATTGCCAAGCGTTTGAGGCTCCATCAAAGACAATAGTCCATCGGATCCTTGTTCGTGTCCTTCGTCTGGCCCGGTTCTTCACAATCAGAACTTGTAAAACATCTTCATCTGGAAACTCGAACTGCATAGACTGATAGTCATCTACGGCTTGATGAGCCAAATGATCGGCTACTACACTTCCTTTGATCGCTTTTTGAGAAGTGTACCGGATGTCATACTCGGTCAAGATCATCTTCCATCTTGTTATTCTTCCGGAGAGAGCTGGTTTCTCAAATATGTATTTTATCGGATCCATCTTGGAGATCAACAAGGTAGTGTGGGTCAACATGTACTGTCTTAGTCGGCGAGCAGCCCAAGCCAAAGCGTTGCAAGTTTTCTCGAGCTGTGAGTATCTTGTTTCATAGTCGGTAAACTTTTTGCTAAGGCAGTATATTGCATACTCTTTTCTACCAGACTCGTCATGTTTCCCCAACACACACCCCATTGAGCTTTCTAATACTGTTAAGTACATGATAAGAGGTCTTCCTTCGACAGGCGGCATCTGGATAGGAGGATTCTGTAGGTACTCCTTGATTTTTTCAAAAGCGACCTGGCAATCGTCGTTCCATTATACCACTTGATCTTTCTTTAGTAACTTGAAGATTGGCTCACAAGTAGCAGTTAGATGTGCAATGAATCTGGCAATGTAGTTCAATCGGCCCATGAAACCTCTGACTTCCTTCTCAGTGCGGGGAGCCGACATCTCTTGAATAGCTTTGACCTTGGCGGGGTCAACTTCAATACCTTTTCCACTGACTACAAACCCTAAGAGTTTACCGGATCTGACTCCAAAGGTGCACTTGTTAGGATTGAGTCTTAGTCTATATTTCTTCAACCTGTCAAATAGTTTTCGCAAGTGATCAAGATGTTCTTCTTCAGTCTGTGATCGAGCTATCATGTCGTCGACGTAGACCTCTATCTCATGATGAATCATGTCATGAAATAATGTCACCATAGCACGCTGATAAGTGGCGCCTGCGTTCTTCAGTCCAAACGGCATAACTTTGTAGCAGAAAGTGCCCCACTGTGTAATGAAAGTAGTCTTCTCCATGTCTTTAGGAGCCTTATGCTGAGTGGTGTTGTCAACCAGAACATCAATATGAGGCAGGGGAAAATCGTCTTTCGGACTTGCTTTGTTCAAATCTCTGTAATCCACACACATTCGTACCTTGCCATCCTTCTTGGGTAAAGGAACCACGTTAGCCACCCACTGTGGATAGGAAGTAACAGCTAAGAAACCGGCGTTGAACTGCTTCATCACTTCGGCTTTGATTTTCTCTGACATCTCAGGACGCATGCGGCGAACCTTCTGTTTCACTCGGAGAAAACCTTCTTTGTCAAATGTACCACAATATCAATGTCTAAACCCGAATGTCTTTGTATGACCAAGCAAAACCCATCTGACCATCCTTTCTTTAACACTCTCAAGACCCGCTCCTATCTTGATCTCTTTCTTCTTCGTGACTCAAATTCACAACCTCAACTGGCTCTTCGTGTGGCTGTATATCTCGCTCTTCTTGCTGTAGCAGTCTAACAAGTTCTCCTGGCACTTCACAATCTTTTTCACTTTCGTCCTCGGCTTGGTAGATCGGCTTATCGAAGTCATATTTAGCAATAGCATAGCTGTTATCAACGAGATTCAGAGTGATTCTGCAGTGTATCACGTGGGTGTGTGTAAGAAACACATAGCTTTTTGAAGGGGTGATAAAGTAAAAGAAAGAAAACAACAATTGAATGCAAAAGTCCAACGATTTTATTGAATGAAAATATGCAAATGATAGATAATAACCCTCACAAACGAGCCATGATGCCCCGGGCAAGGCACTAGGCTTTAGAGTTTATTGTTCAAAACATAGGAAATACGAAAAGCGAAACAAAACAAGAGCAATTACTCCTGTCTAAAGGAGATTGGTATGACGTCTTCGGTCTTCCAATTGCTGAGCCCATTGTCTGGAGTTGGGAAAATCCACTTGCTGATGTGTAACACGGTGAACTGACTTTGTAGGATTTTGGTATCGCAAATGTGCGGATAGCAAGAGTCGCCACCGACTTTTCTTTTATCCAATTAAGGGAAGGTAAAAATTACAGAAAAAGACCTTCGTTAGATTCTGAGTAAGGGAGAAGGTTATGAAAAGGGAAGGTATTAGCACCCCTTTCCATCCGTAGTTATCTACGGGCTCTTAGTTGCTCTTAGATCACTTTAAAAATTGTGCTTTCTGTGTGTTTGACAAAAATGTTTTGAAAAGACATTTCGCTTTGACTTTGTAATGATTCATGTAGGAATGTATACAAAATGTTTGGAAATGTTTGTTTTGAAAAGAGTTTGAATTTTGACAAAAAGTGTGAGGTGTAAAAAGTGTTTGATAGAGCAAGCAACTAAAAGTCTTATTACCTACTCAGAATTGGTCATTTTTTGTGTTATTTTACGTTCCTTTAGAATAGTGTTATCCATACCATTAGTTGGTAGGTAACCCTATTCGTTGGATGTAAGCGGGACATTCAAAGGGACATCGGATGGTCATAGAAAGCAACTTGTAGGAAGTATCCTAGCACATTCGAAGGGACTATCATCATTTTTTGTAGGCGACAATCGAGGGTCAAAATCATGTATTCGGAGGCGGCATCGTGGGTCTTATGATCTTTGTATCGAAGGGACTATGATGATTTGTTTTGAAGGCAACGGTGCTAGAATACCTCTACGTTCGAGGGACATGACCATTTGAATTCGTCAAGGCAACGAGAGAAAATTACCCTAAGGGGTGCATGTGTGAAAAGAGTGTGTCAATTTCAGGTATTTTATCTTGAAAATTAGAGTGAGCTATGTTCAATTTTAGTCTTGCCATACACGCCTAATTACTAGCAGTTTATAGGGTGCGGAAAGTAAATTGCGGAAATATAAAGTGCGGAAAGATAAATACTACGCTATTACATGGCTTTGGGGCAGATACATAATTTAAACTTGCGGAAAATAAAAACCCTAATTAAAACTATTACATCCCATAAGCAATTACATAATTTGAAAAAAAGAAAACGGTAAAAAGAAATCGTCCGAAACGAGATAACCTGTGAAAAGATGAGAAATCGGAAAATACGAGGAAATCGAATAAGGGGAAAATGTTAGCAAAAATGATAATTTTTAAATGAGAAAAATATTTCATGCTGGGAATAACATTAATATGCTAAAATAATTTTTTGGGATTTTTTGGAGGTAATTTAACAATTAAAAACTAATTAAAAGTGATTTAAATGATAAATTAGAAATAAAATTAAATATGCATGCAAAATAATATTTTTTAATTTTATAAATTAAATAAATATTTTCTGAAAATAATGCAAAAAAAATAATATTTTTTGGTGTTTTTAAATGCATGATAAAAATTATTGAAATTAAATTAAAATGCATGAAAATATTAAAGAAAAAGAAAATATGAAAAATAAGAAAATAGTTAGTTTGTAAGAAGAAGAAAAATAAATGGTCGTGGTGAGAATCGAACCAGTGACCTTGCTTTCAAAAACCCAAGTCATGACCAACTGAGCCAGTGCGTGTTACTGTTTGGAAACCGGAGCGAGTAGATTAAGAACATGTGTCGTTCCCTGACTGCATCGTCCACGCGCCAAACTTCATCTTCTTCAATTCAAATTCTGGGTATTTTGCGTCGGCTTTGGTTCGACGCTATAACCCCTGCTAAATCAAAAAATCACATACAGGTAATATAAATGAAATCTAAAGCCATGGTTCGATTCGTCTTGGTACACTGATCATCCTAATGGCATCGGTTTGGTCCAATTTATCCTAATTTGAGAAGCCCTAAATCGTAACCTGAAACCCTAAACATGGCATATCGTGTTTCCGGTCACGAAAACTCAATTGGATGACCCAGAAAGCTTGTAAACCTTGTTCTAAGCACAAAACAATCATCAAAACACATTAATAATGCATAATAAATAGGATTCGATTTTTGAAAAAGTAAGGACAAACCAAATCGTGATTTCTCAATTCTTGATGCTTTTGGACAATGTAAAGGTCTGGAATGCTTCCAGGGATGTCAAGGAATGTGTTTGAATCCTCAAAAACGATTGAAACAAGCTGGACCGATGGTTGCTAGTTGCTTCAAGTGCACGGTTTTCTTGAACTAGGTTAGGGTTCCTCAAGCCCATTTTTCTACCCTAATTCGTGTGGCATGTATTGTATATATAAAGTAGATGGAATTGGAGCTGATTTGAGAAAGAATCAATCATCAATCAATGCAAAATATATTTGATTTTGTACCAAATCAAATTTTCTCTTTTTTGATCAATTTCAATCAAATTCTTGCCATATCCAATCAAATTTCGAAATTTGCTGGCTTTATTGGGTTGCTTGGATCTCAAGGAAGAGAGAAAAATCAAATTTGCAATTAATTTTGATTTTATACTTTATTTTTGAATTTAATTTGTATTTAAATGAATAAAATCCAAATTAAATAGAAAAATAAAATAAAAATTCGTGGCATTGGGCTTGGATATTCCTAATTGTATAAGGAACAAGTTTGGATGAAGAAAAAGTAAGCCCATTTGCAAAAAATTTTATTTTTAGAAGTATCTCTCTTTGTGCACTTCTTCAAAATTTCCCAACTTGTGAATGGTGTATCTTGCTCAATTTTCCACATTTTTGAGTGTTCTTGGACTTTTTGGAAATCTCTAAGAGTCCTCTAACCAACCTCTTTGGTTTCATCTCAATTGGAGTTTCCATGCTCAATATATCTTCAAAACAAAATGTTGACTTTTTGTTGACTTTGAAAAGGACCTGTAATGTTTTGATCCATACATTCCAAACGAAGCATTTTTTGAACATTCTTGTGAGACATGAAGTTGTAGAGAATTGAATTTCATTCAAAACAAGAGGTGGTGGAAAAATTTCTGAGAAAGTATGAAGAAGTTATGCTCAGTCAAAGTTTGGTTGACTATTCACTAAGAAACCCTAATTTAGAAAGTTTGACTTTTGGGCAAATCTTGAGTTTTCTTGATGAATCATGCTCAACCCTTGAGCAAATGATGAATGTGACTTCAAAATGAGGATGTTGACCAAAAATCATGAAGTTTGACTGTATGTTGACCACAGTTGACTTTTTGTCCAATAGAACTGATTTTCAACCATCTGAGCAATTGTCTGAGGAAACTTGACTTGTGAGGCTTGAAACTTGACATGGAGAGTCTTTGAAGCATATGGGGAGGCATGAAGACCATTGGAGATGTTGGAAGTCCATCTTGATCTGAGAAATACCAAACCCTAGTATGGGTTGATTGTCTAGGAGAGGGTTTGTCTGATCAACCCTTGAAGAATCCTTGAGCATGGATGTATGGAATATCTTGAGAATATGGAGGGAAAATTTTGGGGTATGACAGCTGCCCCTATTCAATCTTCTTGTACTGGAAGGGTTAGATTGGCATGTTCGCCTTTCGTGACCTGGAGGTAGAAGATGATTGAACACTCGAGTACACCTGAAAATTTGCACTCGCTATTGGCTGATGATGTGGGAATGGGCTTACAGATGCCATTTGGAGAAGTTGGAGACTTCGTTGGGGAATGAGTCGCACGCTAGACTTGAGATTGTTGATAGGATAATTGACGGGGATGGGCTTAAGATGCCATCTGGAAAGATCGATGCTGGGGAGTGAGCCATACGCTAGGCTCTGTAGAAGTTTCTGGAAGTGAAAGGGGATGGGCTTAAGATGCCATCCAGAGGGAGTCGTACGTTAGACTTCGTGCTCATCTTTGAATGAAGTTATTGGTTTGTATTGGTTTTTTAACCAAATATGCAACATTCTGAAAGTGGAGAAATGTTGACAAGTAGTCGGAGACGGGCTTAAGATGCCATCCAAGGCAACTGAGTCGTACGCCAGACTCTGTAGTTGCTATTGATAATAAGAATGAGTCAGAATAGTTCTTCGTGCTGACCACTCTGGGGGGTAGTAGTTGGCAAAAATGTGGATAACTTCCCTGTTGTGCATCGGGTATTGGTCCATTGCCTATTATCGGAGGATAACTTGTGATCGTTTAGATAGTTTTCCCGTCTGGATTCGGGTCTTAATCCTGGATCCGTTGTCGGAGGACAACGAGGGCGGTCATTCAGATAGTTTTCCCGTCTGGATTCGGGCATTAATCTTGGACCTGTATGCGTCGGGAGTGGCTTTCACCTGTTTTGGCGAAAACAAGAGAAACTTTGATAGAATATTGTTAGTCCTATGCAAGGGATGATGCATGACAATATGTATGAATGACATATGCATATATGAGAAATGTATGAATGATAGATGTTGTGGTATTTCAAAACATATCCATCTTGAAGAAGATGCGGATGTTCTGCTTGAAGATTTCTGACTTCTGTTTGGGGACGGAAACCCTGAGAAGAAAGAAAATTTTGATTCCTCCGATGCACTATCTGACCAAGTCTCGGGCCTAGATATTGTTGAGGATGGTAGGGATCGAGGAACACGCTGTTGATGATCTCATACATAGGCCCTGCTGGGGAGAGTCTGGGAGGTACTTTGCCGGGGATTTTGTGTGCAAGTCCTGCTGGAGAGTATTTGGTGGTTGCTGGGAGACCGGGTTGGAAGAATCTGGAGCCCGTTGTAATCTCGACCGGGAATAAAGATGTAGGTTTCTCCTGCACTATCGACCAAGTTTCGTGTCCGATACTACTGGAGAAAAAGGGAATTGTTGAGAGATACTTTGTTGGGGATAAATACCTCGGCCGGGGATGAAGTGCTTTTGCTCGGAGACTGATGTAACATGATTTTAGTCGGGTGGAATCACTGCTCGGGGATTCACCTCTACTCTGCTGGGGAAGGTTTGTGGTGAGTGACACCTCTGTGGGGATTATGCTCTGTGGGGTAATGCATTGGTGACTTTCGTTGTCATCTCAATTCCTAGAGCCTGTAGCAATTACTTTCGTATGTTCACTTTTCGCATGTTTGTGAACAGATTTTTATTGTCAGATGCATATAATCATTCAAAGCAAACATTGGACTTTATGCAAACAACAACAGTGAAAATTGTAAAGAGAAAGAACTTGTATTAATTTTGAAAGGTGGCGTATGGCCAAGTAGTTTGTATACAAGAAAAGTAAAAAGCTACGCGGAAACAATCTTGTTAAGCTCCAACTATGCTAGTACTCATATATTTCAACTATCTCATCTCCTTGCTGTCAGTAGAAAGTGAGTGGATTGATCTTTGCCATTTGAATCTTGAATGCTGATAGTAGTCTGAAAGTAAGTGATCCGAAGAGACATAGTCGCGCTTAAATCCCTAACTTTTGCCTAGACCGCCTTTCGGTTTTCACCACCGATACCCTTTTCTGCCCAAGCTGCCTTTTCAGGTTTTCGACTTGCCGGGTGTACATGTTTTGTATATATATCCTTAACTTTTGCCTGAACCCTTTTGGTTCGCCAGGATGCCCTTACTTTTGCCTAGGTCAGTCGACCTAGCGGGTCTCTTTATGCGTAGTATTTTTGACTATGTCTCGTTCACGGGGTGTGGGAAGTCTTCACCATCCATGGTGCTAAGTATCATAGCTCCGCCGGGAAATACTATCTTGACTACAAATGGTCCCTCGTAGGTGGGAGTCCATTTGCCCCTGGGATCACCTTGTGGAAGAATGATGCGTTTGACTACTAGATCACCGACTTGTTAGACTCGGTGCTTGACCTTCTTGTTAAATGCTCGATCATTCGCTCGATAGATCTGTCCATGGCAGATGGGCGCGAGTCGTTTCTCATCAATCAAATTAATCTGGTCAAGGCGAGTCTGAATCCAATCGTCTTCGCCTAACTCTGCGTCCTAGAGGACTCTGGTTGAGGGAATCTGAACCTCGATGGGTAGGATCGCCCATTCCGTACACAAGAGAAGGGGTTGCCCCTGATGTCCGTCAGAAAAGCGATAACCATGAAGAGAAATGGTAACATCTCATGCCAATCTTTGTAAGTCATCATCTTCGTGATCTTCTTAATGTTCTTGTTGGCGGCTTCCATTGCGCCATTCATCTTAGGCCGATAAGGAGAAGAGTTGTGATGCTTGATCTTGAACTGCGTGCAGAGTTCGGTGATCATTTTGTTGTTGAGATTAGAGCCATTATCTGTGATAATTATTTCGGGAGTGCCATATCGACAAATAAGATTATGTTTGATGAATCGAGCCACAACATTCTTGGTAACAAATGCGAACGAGGCTGCTTCTACCCACTTGGTGAAATAGTCAATTGCCACAAGGATGAAACGATGTCCATTGGAAGCGGTGGGCTTGATTTCTCCGATCATGTCAATGCCCCACATTGCAAAAGGCCAAGGAGCTGTTAGAACATTCAGAGGTACTGGAGGTACGTGTACTTTGTCGGCATATATCTGGCATTTGTGACAAGATCGAGCATAGCGGTGACAGTCAGCTTCCATGGTGGACCAATAGTAACATGTTCTCAAAATCTTCTTAGCCATGGTGTGTCCACTGGAGTGGGTACCAAATGTGCCTTCGTGTAACTCCTCCATAATATGTTCTGCAGTTTTCCGGTCTACACAGCGGAGTAAGCACAAGTCGTGATTGCGCTTGAATAAGATGCCATTGCTAAGGAAGAATTTGGATGCAAACCTTCTCAAAAACTTCTTATCGTTGACAGATGCCCCTGCGGGATATTCCTGGGTCTCAAGATACCTCTTCACGTCATAGTACCAAGGTTTCTCTTCTGTATCAAGCTCATAACAATACGCTGGTTCTTCAAACCTCTCAATGATGATCTGGGGAGCCTCGTTGTCCCATCTGACCTTGAACATGGACGACATAGTAGCCAATGCGTTTGCCAACTGATTCTCTTCTCGTGGAATGTGACTGAAAGTAATCTCTTCGAAGTAGGGGATCAAACTCAGAACATGCTCTCGATACGGAATAAGATTCGGATGCTTCGTATCCCACTCGCCCTTAATTTGACTGATCACCAAAGCTGAGTCTCCATATACTTGCAAGAACTTGATTCTTAAGTCAATAGCAACTTTGATACCCATGATGCATGCTTCGTATTCGGCCATGTTGTTAGTGCAGCTGAAACATAATCTGGCGGTGAAAGGAGTATGTCCGCCTGTAGGGGAGGTAACGATGGCGCCAATGCCATTGCCAAGTGCGTTTGAGGCTCCATCAAAGACCATGGTCCATCGGGATCCTTGTTCAGGTCCTTCGTCCGGCCCGGTTCTTCACAATCAGAACTAGTAAAACATCTTCATCTCGAAATTGAACCGCATAGATCGATAGTCATCTACGGCTTGATGAGCCAAATGATCGGCTACTACACTTCCTTTGATCGCTTTCGAGAAGTGTACCGATGTCGATTCGGTCAAGATCATCCGCCATCTTGCTATTCTTCCGAGAGAGTTGGTTTCTCAAATAAGTATTTTATCGGGTCCATCTTAGAAATCGCAAGGTAGTGTGAGTCAACATATACTGCCTTAGTCGGCCCAAGCCAAAGCGCTGTAAGTTTTCTCAAGTGTGAGTATCTTGTTTCACAATGGTAAAATTTTTGCTAAGGTAGGATATTGCATGCTCTTTTCGACCAGACTCGTCATGTTGCCCCAACACACACCCCATTGAATTCTCTAACACTGTCAAGTACATGATAAGAGGTCTTCCTTCGGCGGGCGGCATCAGGATAGAAGGATTTTGTAGGTACTCCTTGATTTTGCCAAAAGCGATCTGGCAATCGTCATTCCATTCCACTACTTGATCTTTCTTAAGCAACTTAAAGATTAGTTCACAAGTAGCAGTTAGATGTGCAATGAATCTGGCAATGTAGTTTAATCGGCCCAAGAAACCTCTGACTTCCTTCTCGGTGGGGGGAGCTGGCATCTCTCAAATAGCTTTAACCTTGGCGGGGTCAACCTCAATACCTTTACCACTGACAATAAACCCTAGAAGTTTTCCGGATCTGACTCCAAAGGTACACTTGTTAGGATTAAGTCTTAGTCTGTACTTCTTCAATCTATCAAACAACTTCTGCAAATGATCAAGATGTTCTTCTTTAGTCTGTGATCGAGCTATCATGTCGTCGACGTAGACCTCTATCTCGTGATGAATCATGTCATGAAATAATGTCACCATAACACGCTGATAAGTGGCGCCCGCGTTCTTCATCGAACGCATAACCTTGTAGAAAGTGCCCCACTGTAACAAAAGTAGTCTTCCATGTCTTCGTGGAGCCATTTTGATCCGATTGTAACCGGAGAAACCATCCATAAAGGAGAAGACCTTGTCGAGCGGTGTTGTCAACCGTAACATCAATATGAGGAGTGGAAAATCGCTTCGGACTTGCTTTGTTCGATCTCTCTAATCCACACACATTCGTATCTTACCATCTTTCTTAGGTACAGCATCACATTTGCAACCCATTATGGATAGAAAGTAACTAAGAAACCTTAAACTGTTTATAATTTGGCTTTGATTTTCTCGACATCTCGTGACGACGACGACCTTCTTTCCTTTGGAGAAAACCTTCTTTTGTCGGCAATCGGTGTACTACAATATCAATGTCTAAACCCGCATGTCTTCGATGACCAAGCAAAACCTCAATATAGTCTCGTAGCATCCGAACTAACCTTTCTTTAACACCGTCTCAAGACCCGCTCCTATCTTGATCTCTTTTCTCTTCATCGCACTCCAAATTCACAACCTCAACTTGCTCTTCGTGGGTCAGATAACTCGCTTCTTCTTCTTGTAGCAATCGACAAGTTCTCCGGCACTTCACAATCTTCCTCACTTTCGTCTTCAGCTTGGTAGATCGGATTATCGAAGTCATATTTAGCAATAGCATAGCTGTTATCAACGAGATTCAGAGTGATTCTACAGTGTATCACGTGCAAAAGTAGAATGCAAAAGTAGAATGCAAAAGTCCAACGATTTTATTGAATGAAAATATGCAAATGACAGATAATAACCCTCACAAACGAGGAATGATGCCCCGGGCAGGGCACTAGGCTTTAGAGTTTATTGTTCAAAACATAAAGAAATACGAAAAGCAAAACAAAACAAGAGCAATTATTCCTGACTAAAGGAAATTGGTATGACGTCTTTAGTCTTCCAATTGCTGAGCCCCTGGTCTGGAGTTGGGAAGATCCACTTGCCGATGTCGAGATCGTTGTCGTCGTCTTCTATAGCATGGATTCCACTTTGGCTGATGCGGAAAGGAAGCTGGCCGGCACGTTCGCGGCATATCATCTTCTGACCTTTGATGGTGAAGCCTAAACCAGTCTTGTCAAATTTGAAAGGAAGACCAGGGAGCTGACCCCAAATAGTACTACCTCCTTCTTCAACAGCGGCTTGAGCATCCTTCAGTGAGGCCATCCTAGGCGGAACTTGTGTAACCTCCAGAGTGACAGGAGAGTCAACAGGCATGACTCTGGGGATTGTCTTAAAAGCTTGACAGGGAGTCTCGTAGAATTCACCCTCCACCTCGAGGTATGGAAATGACCGAGATGATCGACCATATATTCTTCTTCACCACACAGAACAACCTTCCCTTCACCGGATACCTCACCGATGCGTGGTAGAGGTAGCAGCCGCCCCATGTATCCAAGGGCCCAAGTAGGCAAGAGTAAGGCGGATTTCCATGACAAAGAAAGTGGAATCAAAGGTCCGGGAACCGACCTAACAGTAATGAGCTCTCAAGCCGTTCGCTTAGAACCATCAAAAGCTCTCACAATTATATCACTGGGTCTCATAACCAACCCTTCGATATCAAGTCGATCAAAAGCAGTCTTCGGTAGGATATTCAGAGCAGAACCGATATCCACTAAAACATGAGACAATGTAACGCCCTTGCATTCAAGAGATGTGCAAGGCTTTGTTGTGTTTCCTTCCGAGAGTCAAATCAAGATCGTAGAAGCCTAGGCCGTTGTTGGCAGCCAGGCTAGTAATACAAACTTCAAACTGGTCAGTGGTAGTGTCTTGCAGTACGTGAGCATTCTTTAGAAACTTCACCAAGGCATTAGCATGAGCCTCAGAGCACAAGAGCAGAGCAAGTAGGGAGATCTTGACTGAGTCATCCTAACTGCTCCACAACATTGTAGTCACTCTTCTTGATAATCTTCAGAATTTCCTCCATTTCTTGTTTGGAGGTGTCTTCAGTAACTTCCTTTGGTACTTCTGGCTGAGCAGGATGAGTCACTAGTTCTTTCCCTCTAGCTTGGGGAGCGGATTGAATAGCTGGAATACGAGCTGGAGTCGCAGTGTCTTTTGGAGGAGAGATATCTGGAGAGAATACTCTTCCGATTCTGGTCACCTTACTTGATCCGGTGATGTTGTCAATGTCAGGAATGGTAGCTTCAATAGTAAGATCTTCAATGGTCAGCGGGTCTTGTTTGACGCCATGGTAGTAAACATCAGCTCCATAATTCCAAGGGATAGCCTTGTTGGAGGAATATGGCACTGGTCTTGGAGAAGTAATGATAAGAGGTGCCACTCTAGGCACAGGATCAGCAGAGGAAATCCTTATGGTGTTAACATCAGCACAATCTTCTGGGAAATCGTCACCCCATCCGGTCGCCTTAACATCTTCAATAGGAATCTTGTAGCTTTCAGGAACAGTGTACTTCACCATGTAATCGTACTTTCCACTTGGCTGCCCCAAGGTATCCCATGCAGATGGTACAACATTTTTCATATCTTCGATCTTCAGTTTAGACATATCTTCACACAGCTTCTGCACAGGTGGTTTTAGAAATAGTATCTCACGGTTATCCATCATGCACTGAACACGTCTTCTCAACCAAGCACAACCATCAAAAGACGGGCACCAACGACAATTCTCTGGGCATCCTGGATTGACACCGGCTTGTAGAAAATTCTTCTTAACAGTCATCAGAGGAATGGTCAAGTCATCTATGTTGAAAACATAAGTATCATCGCCAACAACATTGGAACTCTTGTCATGGTTAGGCATAGGTGCGTTGATCACATTCGTAGTCTCAACAGAAGGGTCAAACTCAATCTGCTTAGCTTCAATCATATCCTAAATCTTGTTCTTCAGAGCCCAACAGTTGTCAGTGTCGTGCCCTGGGCTGTTGGAGTGGTAAGCACACTTAGCATTGGGATTGTATCTCAGAGAGGAAGTGTTGATGTTTTGAGGAGGATCCCTCAAGGTTATCAGCTGTACTTTCAACATGTGTTGCAAGGCTTGTGACAAAGGCATGTTGATCTTCAGAACGTCTTCGTGGCGGCGTTACGTTCGGCTACCGAGGTTGTGCTGATGCAAGATTGAGATCACAACGCCCATTGAGCACGGTCGGTCTTGGCTCGACTTTTCGACCATACACATTAGCTTCTTTACCACCAAAAGATCTCTTTGCAAGATTTGAAGATGTCTCTATCTCAATCTTCCCACTTTGATACCGTTCAATACGCCACAATATCAACCGGTGAATCCAACAAGAGTTTCAAATCGATGATTGAAGAACGAGCCTCGCTGTTCCCATAAAAATATCAACCAATTCCTATTGATAAGGGTGGCTGAACTGCTCGCTAAATCTCCATTTCGAGCATACCCTTGAACTTCTCATCACGACCCATAGACATGCTTTGTAGTTGCATGCGAGTGGGTGTCAATTCAAAGATTGTACTCATACGCCTATAGAAAGCATCCGCCAAATCACCCAAGTACGGATATGGTCATTCTCTAGTCGATAATACCACTCCAATTGAGTTCCGACAAACTCTCTTGAAAATAATGCATCCACAACTTTCCATCAGGGGATTGATCTTCCAACATAGGACTTCAAATGCACGGACAGAAATGCCATCATACTTGGAAAAGTGGAACTTTGAACTTAGGAGGAATCACCACACCTGTGGACAAGGCTCGATCATCAAATTCAACCCGACATCTTCAGTTTTCCACAAGATTCAAAGCGGTCTTCAAGTTGCTTGTACTTATCATCTTCATTAGAGTACGGCTATGGTCGAGCGATCTTCTCCTCCTTCTTAGGCTCACGCTGGTCATCTTCATTACCCTCGACACTCCCTCATTCTTGACACTTCCTTCGAGAGCTCTATCCGACCGACCCTCTTAGGACCACCTTTGTAGCGCCGCCCATGTTGAGAAGACCAACAACCTTCTTCTTTCGTTGATGAGCTTCTTCGATCTTCTTGGCCTTGGACCAAAATGGTGAACATCCGTTGAACCGAGCATTCGAGCCCGAGATCTTTGACAGATCAAGAGCCATTTCATAAAATAAATAGCGAGCAAATGAGAAAACCAATCTTCAATGTACCGTGATGCAATGTTATGCTATGATATGCAATGTGTTGTCGAAAATATGCCAAGGCCAAGGTACTAAGTCCTTAATTTAAAGGGACACCGAACTTCGTGGAAAATTCTAGAAGAGAAGGATATAATTTGGTCAAGAGGAGGAATTTCAAGTCTCAATGACCAAGAGGGAAGCCATTGATTCTTATGAGTGGTTATCTTGGGTTCGAATGAGTAAGCGATTGTCAAGTCGAAGTCAAGAATTCACGCCGAGGTCAAGTTGGAGATTATTCTTAGAGAAATTTAGCATCATTGTCTCAAGGCTTGACGAACTTATGGAAGGGAATGTTATTTCTCGGCGCCAGTTCGAATTTCAAAAGGAGGTGCAAAACGTAAGCTGATTATAGTTTTGAAGGATTGGCGCTTAGAGAGGTGGCAGATCCTATGGAGCAGCTTGCCTTCATGTTTAGTTGTAGCCGACGATTTAGCATAGTCGCTACTTTGTAAATACTATAAATAAGTCAAATCTCTTGTAATTTGGTGTGTTCATTCGATGCTCAAACCGCTTGCAAAACTCGCCCAATTCCGCACTTAGGGAAGAAAGAGTCCGCAAAGCTTTGATGTACGTTGAATCACCAACTTTTCATTTAATGCAATCAAGTTTTATTTCAATCTTTATCTAATCATCCGTTACTTTCTTCTAACCGAGAAGCATTTTATGTTCTTTTGTTTAAGTTTCGCACAAGTCCCGAGCTTTAAGCCTTGAGTCACGAGTCACCGCTATTTGCGGGCTTTGATGTCGAAAACTCCCTTCGATCGAGGCTTCAATGCTTAGGTCACGGATTACTTATCTCGACCAAGCCTTAGTTTGTGTGGAAAACCATCATAGTAGTTTCTCTAGCCCGTCGAACACCTTCTTGCATAGGCTTCTTCGAATGAGATACCGTGATCACCAAAACTTAGCACACGCCTTGAGATCAACTGTCGATCTCGCTAGTAACCCCAGTTTAGGACACGGGAGGATCACCGTTGTTTACCATTTTCCACAAGAACAAATTGGCACACCTGGTGGGACAATAGTGCTAAGTAACAACGTATGAGACTTAGGAGGAGTTTTACCAAAATACAACAAACCTCCTAGGGGAGACACAAGTGGATGTCTAATCCCCAACAGATCGATAAAATCCTCGGGATCTTTACCTTCAAACCCCGTGATTGGAGGAAATCGTCCAAAGTCAACCACAAACAACGAATCCTCGATACCACGATTCCTCGACATCAAGACGCCGACATCCCTATGGGATGCCGAGGACGATTCGATGAGGGATTTCCAATCATAACTAACACGTCCATCATCATCGAGGCGAGATGGATGATAGCAACCATGAAATGGTTAATATGTTAACCAATCAAATGGGTAATGTCTTCAATCCCATAGTGCAAGAGGCGGCAGAAACCAATAGATTATCCGCGGAAACTAACCGCCAAGTGATTGCACAACTGACACGTTTGTGTGATTTCCTAGGGGCCCCCCAAGATACGGGTCAACCAGCGCAGATGGTGCCACACGCGCTACAGGCAAGGCAATTTGCCCAAGCCCGTATAAACATGGGCAGGTGAAAATATTCATCAAAGGACGAAAGACCACACGTAAATGTGGCCTTAGCGCAACCTAGAGTAGTGATTCACGCCCCATGAGGTGACCGTGTCCTCGAGGATATTCGACGAGAGGAAATTGTCGTCGAGGGTAACCTCACTACGCCTCGTCGAAAGAATCATGGCTAGAATGGCCTAAACACTGCAGAGGCCAACATATTCATCACCTTTGGCTGACTATATCCCGCAGACGAAACCCTAGAGGATGGAAGACACCAAAATATACTAAGTTTGGGAGAGAGGAGAATCGATCGAACATATAGCTAGATACCTAACCGAGTCGGGATATGGCTAACAATGAGGGTCTTAGAATCAAACATTTCCTCATCCTTAACCAAAGTCGCATACGGTTTACAACTCGCTTCCAAATTGATCGACAATTGGTCGACATCGAGAAAATGTTCCATGAATGCTTTTATGAGGGACATTCGAAATTTGGTTAACTATCCAAAGATCAAAGTTTGTCGAGACCATCGACGACTATCTTAATAGGTTTAGGTCCCTAAAAGCTAGGTGTTTCACCCAAGTGCCTCGAGCATGAGTTAGTACATGTATGGCTGCTGGAGGTTTAGATTATTCCATCGTGAAGAAAGTCGATCCCACATTTGTGAAAAGTATGTCACGCTTAGTGACAGGATTCGACACCTAGAGCGTCCCGAGAGTTGAGAAAGTTAGACACACTAAGGCTAAGGTCAAGAAAGAGAGTGGCTTATGTCGACTATGACGACACGCGCCCATATGAGGCATTATATCTCGCCTACGTAGAGATAGATTTGGCGAAATGAAGCCAGACCGCTTATGAATGCAAGTCACTTTTCCCTCAAAAGGAAAAAGTTTGTCCGTCGAGAGTAGCTCAAAATTTCCGCCAAAACTTACACTTTTGATGTTAGGAAATGTGAGGAGATATTTGATGCATTAGTGAAAGATGGTCGATTTTAATTCCCGGGTGCTAAAATGCCACCACTAGAGCAAAGACAAAAGAGGTTTTGTAAATATCATAACTTTCTTGGTCACACTACTTCTCAATGTGTTCTTTTCGTGGATCCGTCCAAAATCGCCGCAAGAAGGCCGTCAAGTTCACCTGTGAGGATGAAGATTGACCACCCATCGAGGCAAGAAGAGGCCTTGTTTATCGAGGTTGCGAAATCAACGTGGTAGATGTTGAAAATTTCTCCAAGATAATATGGTCGAGGAAAGTGAAGGGAAAGTCCGTTAGTCAAGATGGATGACGCCACCCAAACCCAAGAGGAGCTGGATTTCTCAACGTCAGAAGAGCCAAGGCTCGATCGTAGGTTTCAGGCTCAAGATGCAACAGACTCACCGACTGCATGTGCCGAAAACTTCGTGTTGCGCAGATTGAGGGAAGACAACAAAGGAATAAGGGATCCTAGAAACGCCCCACCATCCAAACCTAAGACTTACATTCCCCCGCCGATGCTCCAAAGGATACTTGATCAAGCCTCAATTAGGGTCAAACTTCCAATGTCACGCACTAAGGAAGGCTAAAGGCAAGTCGGTGATGAATTACCCATGAAGTTATTTCCGAGAGGAAAAGTCATGTCTCCGAGAATTACATGGGAGGAACCCTATGAGCCGAACTCAATGGAGGCGTTTCCAGAGGAAGAAGCAGTGAAGGTTAGTCAATAAGATGCCAAAAGAAAGAATGACAACCGTAAGAGATACAAAGTTAAGGTGGATCCGCCAGAAGCAACAAATTAAAATATGTTGGCAAACCCGCTACAAAGATTCTCGACGAGGTTACTAGCGATTTCGCCCGAGTCTCAAGCAAGCTTCGACGCCTTGGTCAATGTTGTCACTATGTTGCCCGCAATACAATGTGCCCACCGATGTAGAGAACTCGACGAGGTCGAAGTCACGAATTGGCTTCTCATAAGCCAACGTGCACTGTGATGGATAATGGTTCTCCGAGAACCGTGATGCTTTCGAAAAGCCCGACATGGCCATGAAGAGCCATTTGAAGCCTTTTCGATCGTGGCAAAAGTCCAAGATGTCACCGTGAACAAGGTGTGGTGGATCGTGGTGCCAGCTAACATTATGCCTTACCATACTCAAGAAAATCGGTATGTTTGACAATCGACATCGAACTCATAACGTGGTCTTATCGTATCACTAAGGAAATACAAAGAATACCATGGGGTGATCCAGTCAACATCATCGCTGGTTCAAGATCAAGGCAAACCATCTTCATGGTCATCAAAGGAAGCCTAGTTACAACCGGGTTGGTCGAGAGTGGCTTCATGGTGTCGGGCTGTGCCATCATCTATGCATCGCTTGATAATTTGGAGAGAAGACGGCATTGCGAAAATATCAATGCCGACCAAGGATATTTCTTGGTCGATGTCAACCATGTCGGTCCAACGATTTCGACCGCAAGTCGGCTAATATTGCCCCATGTCTTCCACCAAGAAGGATACCGAGTTTGTCCGAGTCTTTGTATCTTGAGGCTACATGGAACTCATGGCTTTGTTTGGGACGTGGAGCCTATAGAGGATTTATATGCGTATCTCGCACCATCGGTCGGGGCAACCAAATTCCGACGATGTCCGAGTTAGAAGCCTTGCAGGATTTCGCGATGTTGCCGAAAACAAGATCAATTCACCGAGGTCGAGGCAAACCCGGCCGTTGTAGCCAAAAAGGTTGGTTGTCAAATGAGGTTAATATGGTTGCGAGCCAAAACCACCGAATATACAAGTGTCGAAAGAAGACGTCAAGAGCATCGCCTAGATTGCATATACGATTTAAGAACCTTTAGGTTCGAGAAAGATCCTAATTGGCGCCAGAGAAAATGCAACACAAGATCCTTTAGAGGAGGTCGACCTTGGCGAAAAGTGAGATAAAAGGCCCACATATATAAGCCAACATCGACCCGTAACTAAAAATGAAGGTAATCTTTTGCTTAAAGAATTTAAAGATTGTTTTGTATGGATTATAACGAAATGCCCGGTTTAAGGTAAATTTGGTGGAACACAAACTACTAATGAAAGATGGGGCGGTTTAGCAGACGCCGACGCTCCGCTCATTGTGGTGTCGAAAATAAAAGAGGAGATCGAAGACTTTCAAGAGCAAGTTTATTCGAATCGCAAGGTATGTCGAGTGGTTGGCAAACATTGTGCCGCCTCTAAAAAGAATGGCAAACTTAGAGTCTCAGATTGATTTTAGGAATTTAAATATCGCTACTCCAAAAGATGAATATGTACCAAGTGTCAAATGCTTTTATCCAGCAGATTTCAATATCTAAGTATGCTGATGGTTATGCGGTTATAACCAAATCTTTATTGCGTAAGAAGATGTGCCAAAACGGTTTTGGTTGCCCGGAGCGCTAGGGCACCTATGAATGGGTGGTAATGCCATTCGCCTCAAGAATGCCGAGCCACGATCAAAGGGTAATGAATTGATGTTTCATGATTTTTGTTCTGCAGAAAACTATATATATGATCTTAAGGGATTCGAGGCTCACGAGGACGCATGGCCTCCAAGCTACCGGCCTAGCTTACTCCTACTGCTGGGAGCCCTTATAGATGGAGTAGATATCTCCTTTAGTGTGTAGTTTAGAGAGGGAATGAGAGAATGATCCTTTTCCATGGCCCCGAGGCCTCTTTTATAGCATAGTCGCCACTAATGATCATAATGGCGAACTGCCTATTTAATACATGAAACCGCTACTTAATGATTCGTAACGTCCGTGAATCGCTCCATGAATAACGTGAACGGAAGCTAGTCCGACCTTGGGGTTTCGCCGAGGAGCTCAATGCAATCGACTATAGGATTCTTCCTCGGGCTGACCTGCTCTCCTATCCCAATTCCCATCGTGCCGATAAGGGTCTCACACCAGCCCGAGATCCATCCCTGATGTCTACAGACCTCCTCCGGTCTTATATCTCGGCTGGGAAAATTATGCATGATCATAAGCCCCCCGAGCATATGGTTTCTAGACCTTGAAGCCTTATGCTCGATTTAATAGAAACATAAACTTTGACCTAGGCCGGATCTCCAATACCTACCTGTACCTTAGTGCGAATTTGCACACAGTGGTTTACCATTCTTCGCTTTTTGAGGTTTTTAACGTGAGCTCACGTTGTCGAATCGACACCCGCCTTAACCCAATGTAACGCTGCTTTTAGCCCGAAATGGATCTCGTGACGCATGGTCGGGATAAAAATTCCTTCGACCTCACATCTCGCTCTGAGTAGTAAGATATATGTATGCACTAGCCCCGAGTATCTCTCGAGTCAAGGCTTTGGTGAAATGTTCGACGGAATCCAATTAAGGTCCTTCACCCTATGTCCTGCATGATAGAGCTTCAAGGTTTGCTTGTGAACAATTTTAATGTTATGTTACCAGCCCCAAGCCATGTGGGTGTAGCAAACAACTACCTCATGACTTGGACGAGTACGAACAATTTGTTCACAACGCCAATGTATTCCTATCCTCGTCACGAATCGACACTCCGCTTAACCCAAACATAACGCTGTTTTAGTCCGAGCTTGGGCTTAACTTTGTCGCTATTGGTAGTAAGACTAGCTTAACTAGACCAGCCCCCAAGTCGAATGATGCACCAAGGTGCTATATTGGCTTTTCCAAGCACATAACAACTGCTCATGACACCACCGGCTTTTTACCGCTTACGCAGTTAGATATAGAGCTCTGGGCGGGCTGAATTTAGAGGTTTCAACGCCACTGTTGACCCGAGTTAGGACCATAGCCTCGTGTGACGAATCCGAGGTTTCAATGCCACTAAGAGTAAACCGTGACTGGAATCGTAGCTCTTGGTAGCTCACTGAGGCCTCAACGCCACTAGGAGTCGATCCGAGATAGGACCAAAGGCTCGGGGCTTTGAATAAATTATAGGTGTAACCGCCACAAGGAGTTGATCCGAGACGAAATCATAGTCCAGGCGAGGGTGACCAGGAGGTTGTTCCGAGTAGGAACAGAGCCTTTGAGTAAGAACAGAGCTTTTAAGGTTCAGAACCTCCATAGGGATGATCCGAGACGGATTCAGAGCCCAACCGAGGTTGACCGTAGGGTTCAGAGCCTCCGCCGAGGTTGACCAGGGGTTCAGAGCCCTCGCGAGGCCGACCAGTGTTCAGAGCCCCTGCGAGGTTGACCAAGGAGTATTCCGTGATAGAATGAGCCTTCCGTGATCGAAAGACATCATAGACCGAGCTTAGCAAGACGTCGCCAATGGGTTCAGAGCCTCAAGCGAGGTTGACCAAGGAGTATTCCGTGATAGGAACAGAGCCTTCCGTGACCGAAGATTTATCATAGACCGAGCTTAGCAAAGACGTCGCCAATGGGTTCAGAGCCTCAAGCGAGGTTGACCAAGGAGTATTCCTGATAGAATGAGCCTTCCGTGATCGAAAGACGATCATAGACCGAGCTTAGCAAAGACGTCCGCCAATGGGTTCGTGAGCCTCAAGCGAGGTTGACCAAGGAGTATTCCGTATAGGAACAGAGCCTTCCGGATCGAAAGAAGATCATAGACCGAGCTTAAGACGTCGCCAATGGGTTCGTGAGCCTCAAGCGAGGTTGACCAAGGAGTATTCCAGATAGGAACAGAGCCTTCCGTGACCGAAAGACGATCATAGACCGAGCTTAGCAAAGACGTCGCCAATGGGTTCGTGAGCCCAAGCGAGGTTGACCAAGGAGTATTCCGTGATAGGAACAGAGCCTTTCCGTGATCGAAGACGATCATAGACCGAGCTTAGCAAAGACGCCGCCAATGGGTTCGAGCCCAAGCGAGGCTGACCAAGGAGTATTCCGATAGGAATGAGCCTTCCGGATCGAAAGACGATCATAGACCGAGCTTAGCAAGACGCCAATGGGTTCGTGAGCCTCAAGCGAGGTTGACCAAGGAGTATTCCGTGATAGGAACAGAGCCTTCCGTGATCGAAAGACTATCATAGACCGAGCTTAGCAAGACGTCGCCAATGGGTTCAGAGCTCAAGCGAGGTTGACCAAGGAGTATTCGTGATAGAATGTAGCCTTTCCGTGATCGAAAGACGATCATAGACCGAGCTTAGCAGTACGTCGCCAATGGGTTCAGAGCCTCAAGCGTGGTTGACCAAGGAGTATTCCGCATAGGAACAGAGCCTTTCCGTGACTGAAAGACGATCATAGACCGAGCTTAGCAGTACGTCGCCAATGCCTTTGTTTCCCGCCATATCCGAGTCTTGTGGTGCAGAGCACTTTTATCCGCTACATCCTATTTAGTTTTTATAAACTATAATTAATTCCAAGATGTCTCTTCGCCCACACAGGAGAGTAAGACGACACCTTTACATAAGGGTATTTTAAACAATATTGTAACTTTTACAAAATTTCAACAATTGAATCTACCCGGCTTTTCGCTGTCCCCGCCTTTTCGCTGTCTTCTCTTCTACCAATCTTGACCGGAATGGTTATATGAGCCCCCTAAGCGCTTTGTCTTTGTTGAAAAAGATGAAGTGTTTTGATACCAAACAATCCTTATCAAGGAGGACTCAGTTTTGCTTCTACATATTGTCCGGATCCTTCCTTATTTTGATACTAAGAAAAATAGAATGCCTCCCGCCCACGTAGGGGATAAGGACGACACTTATCTCTCGCCATAACAAAATTGTTTCGTTCAAAGTATACATTTGTTTTCAATTTTACTAACTTGTAACCGACTGCCTAAACAGAATGTCTATGTATGGTCCCCTAAGCGTGAGGCCTTGTTTGGAACAAAATGAAGCGTTTTGACGCAGAGCCATCCCAATTTTATGGAGGGATAAGTTTGTTGTTGATTTTTATGTGCATGTTTTCATGGCGCTGTCAACAGCATTGATTCTGTGCTTACCACACTGGGATTCCGTCTTCAACATGTGATTAATGCCTGTTATCTTGTCGTAGGTCCTCCATTATAAACTTCACCCTTATTGATTAATTCACTAGTGATATTAATGACATTAATAGGGTGCCTCCGAGAACTTAATTCATAGAGCTGCCATAGAGACATAATATAAATCAGATGCAAATGGGTGTTACTTATCTCATAGGTAACTGATACATAGTTGCTTCCCCCTATTTTCCAAAGGCAGAAACGTTTCTTTTCAATTATGACATATCCCATAACTTACTGACATATATTCATTTGAAATAATAAAGCTTAATTTTTATTAAACTATTACTATTCTCACATATTTACGTAATAGAAAATATTAGATTAAGATGAATTACATAGTTTCAGGGAGTTTAGACATGTTCATTAGCAACTAACAAGACATGTATATTTTTCCTCACATACAACACTTCACTGATCTAGAAATAATCAATTTAATATGTGGATGAACTTAAATATTTTGATTGAGCTTAATTGGATTCCGCTTATAATAATTTTCGAACGAATAAGCTTTGTTCAATAGAAATCAAATGTCCAAACGTGAAGCGATAACTTTAAATAAACAATTGGTTTGTTACTTATCTTTATGTGTGTTTGTGGTACACTTTCTTGAAGACTTCTCAGGATGACTTCATTCCATATCGGCTTATCATTGGATGTTGCTGAATTGCAATCGGTATCAGCACAGTGATACTCATCCCAAATATCATTGTTGAGTTGCAATGGCAGATGCTATCGTCGACTCCATAGTCCAATGAGGCGCTTCTTAAGTCATGACTCCTTGACTTGGAATAAACACGCTAGCTCGCCGTTTGACTAGCATATAAACCTTAGAGTAAACATAAGTGAAAACATCGACATGAACATCAAATATATCCTTAAACGGATGGCAACAATAAGTCGTGTTTAGCAAGAAAAGCCAATCAAAATCACTTATCTCTTATCATGCATACAAAAACCACATACGAAACGACAGTCGGTTTACAAATATTGACATATCAATTCAAGCATCAAAGATATACGCTAGCTAACTGCGATCAATCAGAAGAGTAAGTAGGAACCACTTATCCTTTGAAGTCGGGAACTCATGAGTATATGCACATCCATCTCTATACGTACTGCATGAATTAAGGCAAATGAAGTATCTCCAAGTACTAGCATGACAGTGCAACCATGTTGAAATGTCTATGTCTTCTAGCATCTCATTAAGTAAGTAACTCAAGTATTCCTCTAAACAAAATAGCTATGATAAGTGGGTATTTGTAAAAAATATAGAAGAACAACTTATCTTTTGGCGAGAATGTTTGTAAACAGGAAATTCCCAGGACAGCTGGTATGTTCCGAAATTGTCGCATAGCCACTCTTTGCATGACGGAACCAGCAACACGATCAACGATTTGAGTAACATTATAATCTCGAAATATGATGCGATATGTGATAACCCACTACAACTTCGTTTAGTATAACAACATTTCTCCATTTCATGAGTAGATGGCATAGCTACTAAATCATTGCAGCTCAGCTTTTAATCATTCCATGTTATCTTTGAAAGTTCTAACTTGTCAGACTCCTCGTAATTTTAAATGCGGCGATGAAAGAACGACAACCATCACGTTATCACAGAATTCATATGTCAACAATATCCATCTGACAACAATATCTGCCTAACTTTCAATTCCCTGTCTTCTTCTGATAGTTCTTCTTTGTCTCACGTAACTGTGCTAAAGACTCGAGAGTTTGAAGGATCCACTTTCATACTGTTATCACTTTCAAAGGATACAATTATGTTATATAAACATGAGCATGTTTCAAATTAAATCCCAGACAACAAGACAATAAGTATAATATCCTTTTGCTATAGGAATAACGACTTATCCTTTTATTGGACGCGAAACAACCACCATCGCGACCAAGGAGAGACCGATGATACCTCAGTCAAGGAGCTAAAATCTGTCAGCCCACTTTGTCCGACACTTATTAACGACTTGGCATAACATTGTTAACAATCCGGTATATGGGAAAGTATTGCCTCTTCCCTTCCAAATGGAAGAATGGTTCTCTGTGTGGGCATCACGGATGGGCTGGTATTGCCTCTTCCCGATACACTATCTTCACCTCCAACCTACTACTCACCTTCCACGACAAGCAATTATTACTGTGAGCATTAATTCATGACTGTCGTGACAAGTTATAACGATATCGTAACGGATTGAGTTTTCAAAATAATTTAAGAGGAACCGAGTCCTTTGTGGTGTCAAACATTGAATGACAATAAACCAAATAGGCGTTAATGAGAAATCACTTATCTGTTGATTATTCAGATCACCGGCTTGTAACCGCCCCCATCATCGCCTCGATCAAGATGTTTCCACCAGAAATTAGGGCCGTCGTGGATGAAATGTTGACATAGCAAGTAGCCTCTTCATCGAAGATATGTTTGATTCTTCAACCGGTCACCATCAGACGAATCCAGATTCAACCGGATCTGACATGCAATTCCTCCTGTTCGGACGTGACGGATACATTATTCGCCAACGCTAAATTGACAACCTCCGATTTGCACTCGGACCAATCATGCAATGCTATCCTGATCGGATTCAACTTCTTCTATGTAGCCGTGACTGATCAAGTCGGACATCCCGAGCCTGTTGTATAGCCATGTACTGTTGTAATCTGGTGGGTAATGTAACCCGGCGAGGATGGCGTGATGTACATGAAATGGTGATCCCGCGAATGTCCTTCCCCTCCGGGTTGATAATAATGACTCCTCCTGTCGTGGCAATGCTGACTTTTGTTCAGCGTGTAATAATACCAACACAGCACTTCATTTTTCTTACCTTTAGCCAACAACAGCTTTATCCCAAATGTGAAGTGTCAGTTTTGGCTGAATGGAAACAAGGATTATGGTAAGACCACGGTTTTAGCGTGTGTCACCTAGCAAAAAGTGATTGTTTCTATAAGGTATTGTGTGGCCTAGGAAAGTTTTACCGAGGCCCCACGGTGGGCGCCAATGTTCTTGCAGGAAAAACTATATATATGATCTTAAGGGATTCGGAGGCTCATACGAAGGACGCATGGCCTCCAAGCTACCGGTCTAGCTTACCCCGCTGTTGGGAGCCCTTATAGATGGAGTAGATATCTCCTCTTTAGTGTGTAGTTTAGAGAGGGAATGAGAGAATGATCCTTTTTCCATGGCCCTGAGGCCTCTTTTATAGCATAGCTGCCACTAATGATCATAATGGCGTAACTGCCTATTTAATACATGAAACCATATTTAATAATTCAGAACGTCCAGAATCGCCCATGAATAACGAACGGAAGCTAGTCCGACCGGGTTTCGCCGAGGAGCTCACCCCATCGACTATAGGATTCTTCCCGGGCCGACCTGCTCTCCTATCCCAATTCGGTATCAGTCGATAAGGGTCTCACACCACAGTCCGAGATCCATCCCGGATGTCTAGAGACCCTCCTCCGGTCTTATATCTCGGGTGGGAAAATTATGCATGATCAATTTTATTGAAGATTTCATGCAAGTTTATATCGACGACATCGTGGTTAAGTCGAACTCTGAGTTGACACATCTTTATCATCTGCGAAGATCGTTCGAGAGAATGAGACAATATGGATTAAAGATGAATCCATTGAAATGTACTTTTTGTGTGCAGGCAGGAGATTTCCTTGGCTTTGTGGTGCATAAAAAGGGCATTGAAGTCAATCATACGAAGACCAAAGCCATCATGGACGCCATCTCTAAATAAAAAGAACTTCAGCCATTGTTGGGGAAAATAAACTTCCTGAGGCATTTCATCTCCAATTTAAGTGGAAAGACTAAGGTGTTTTCACCACTGCTTCGACTGAAGAATGAAGAGTTCATCTCGCATAAAGCGCATCAGGAGGCTTTTGACGTAATCAAGGCATATTTAGTGGAACCTCCGTGTTGGTACCTCCAAGTGGTGAATGAGGTTGTATAGTTGTGTCGCATTCGACAATAGGTAGCATGTTAGTACAAGAAAATGTAAATGGTGTCGAAAGACCAATTTATTACCTTAGTCGAATGTTGAATGACGCTGAAACTAGGTATAGTGATATAGAAAATCTATGCCTTTGTTTGTATTTTTCTTGTATCAAATTGAAGCAATATATAAAGCCACTGACGGTATGTTTCTTCTCATTTTGATATAATTAACATATGTTGTCCAAACCAATTTTGCATAGTCGAATTGGTAAATGGGCCCTAGCACTTATCGAGTATTCCTAACTTATGCGCCTTAAAGGCCATGAAAGGACAAATTGTGGCAGATTTCTTGGTCGACCACTCAGCTATGGCCATGCCACAAAATTATGTTGGTTTCGTTCCATGGAAATTATACTTCGACGGTTCCAGCCATAAAAATGGAGCTGGTATAGGGTAGTCATAATTTCACCAAGTGGAATTCAAAGACATTTCAAATATGCCATCGACGGCATGTGCACTAACAATGAGGCAGTATGAAGCTTTGATCATCGGACTTGAACCGCTAGAACTGGGGCAAGGAATGTTGAAATTATGGGTGACTCGTGAGCTAGTAAAGCAAGTGTCAAGGAATACAACCACAAAGCAAACTTAATCATGTACTTGTATAGCGATAAGGTTGTTCAAACAATTTGAGCAAGAAAGTATCACCACATACCGCCAGAAAATCAAGAAGCAAATGATTTGGCGAAGAAGCCTCGGTACAAGAAGTCTCAAGATGAGGAAAGCATCCCGACAAGAGAAAAGGTTCGACGATCGCTTTATACCCTTCGACGGTCCATTATTAAGTTAGTGCATTTGATACCGAAAATTTTGAAATTTTTACAATTAATAATGGGCAAAATAGTGATTGGCGAAAACCTTTAGTTGAATATTTGCGAAACCCAGAGGGACCAATGATAGAAAACTAAGTATAGGCCCTTAGTTATGTTTTGATTGAAGAAGAGTTATTTAAGAAAACCCGAGGGGTGTTGTTAAAATGTCTAGGCGAGAACGAGGCATATGTAATGTGGTCGAGTGTGCATAGTGGCATGTGGCGCCCATCGTGCCGACACAAAATGAAATGGCGCTAATACGCTCGTGTCTATTGGCCCTCGATGATGAAAGACCGCATTGAGTTTGCTAAAGGGTGCCAAGAATGTCGTGCATGGGGCATTCAACATGTTCCCGCCAATAATTGCATGCCATTGTGAAACCATGGCCATTTAGGGATGGGCTAGATGTGATTGGGGAAATTAAACCATTTCGCAAAACAACAAAGATACATCTTGGTGGAATCGACTATTTCACAAAATGGGTCAAGCGGTGGCATGGAGGAATGTCGACCAGAAGTCAGAATTGATTTCATCCAACCATATCATTTACGATTGGGGTACCGAGACAATCACCACCGACCAAGGGATTTATTTGTGGGGCAAAAGATGCAAACTTTTGCACAAGAAGTTGGGATCAAACTACTAACATCTACCCCTTACTATGCACAGCAAATGGCCAAGCGGAAGCGCCAACAAGGTAATAGTTAGCTTGATTAAGAAACATAGCTAGATCAAACATTGTGGGCTTGTCGAACGCTCCAAAAGAGGCTACGGAACCACACCGCTCCTTAACATATGGTCACGACGCATCGCCAATGAGATACATGTCCATGCGTGAGAATTCAAAGACAAAACGAGATACCCACGTAAGACTATCACTATGATGGTGATGAGCTAGTCGATTTGGATGAAGAGAGGATGTTAGCTTTGATTCCATAACAAGGCAAAAGACAAAATTGCCAAGGCCTATAATAAGAAGGTAAAAGACAAGCATTTCACCGTCAATGATCTCGTGGAAAGTAATCCTACCTATGGATAGGAACGATAGGGTTTTAGGAAGTGGTCACCAAATTGGGAAGGACCATTCAAGATAATCCAAGTATTCTCAAACAATGCATATGAGCTTGAAGAGTTGGCCTTGATCGACGCATCCTAAGAGTAAATGGTAAGTACCTAAAAAGGTATAAACCAATCGCAAGAAATAACTATTTCGACAACTTAGAGAATAAAGTCGAAAGATAGCTGGAGAAATGAATATTGATACCAAAGAAAATAAAAAGTGGCCATAGGCCATTGTTCGTAATTACAATAAAGTTGGTGCCAAAGAAAGAAGTTACAATTGTTACATTAAAATTTTCTAAATTTCTTCCGAAAGTAGACAGTCACCACGCAGCGACACCGAATTGACCAACTCCTCAAGATGCTCGCTCAAGGTCGAAATGGTTTTGTCTCTTTGTTCCGCTTTGAGTGCGCAGGAAGCGTGTTTTGGCTTTTTTCCTCAATGTTGCCGAATGCCAACAATGGATTCCTCCGTGTCTTTGTCGGTCGCAGTGATGTCCTCCACTCCTTGACAAAGCGGCTAGTTGATCGCGATTTCATCGCCTCTTTTCCTTTGGGAACTAGCGAGCCGCTTGTCCTTCGAGTAGCCGCCGAATTTTCATTGCTTTGCTGTCCTCCTTGGCAATAGTAACGGCATCTTGAACAACAATCGTTGTTGAAAGATTTCTTCATTAGCAAAGAACTGCTTGACATTTTCACTAAAGGAAGAAGAACTCGTCAAATGTAGACAACATGAGCTTGCACGAATCGCTGATGTCGAGGCTCCTCGCCCATGGCCTCAAGTTCTTGCAAAAGATTTGGGTCTCTCACAAGTTTATTGTGGAGCTCGTGAGGAAGGCATAAGCTTTGATCTTGTCACCAAATGCTTGATTTCTGCAGCCTCCGGAGGTAACTTGCCAAAGATGAACAAGGGCCCGGTTTGGTCCGAATCAAGAGAAAATGTATTTGTCAATAAAACCATCCAGCTTCTTCGATCTCCCGTCGATATCAATGTCGAGAAGAAACGTTGAGTGTTGAAGGCTAGGATCTTGAAGGGATGTTGTAACTTTGGGGTCACTTGAAGTTTGTCCCGTGAGCCTCGAGCACCAGGGGAGTTTCCAAGATGTCATCATCCTTGCCAACAGCTCCAGAGGTCGAACCTCGCTCATATCCCGTGATTATCCACATTAACATTCTTAGCTTGTTCTTGGGGAGTACCAATAGGATCCATGCCATTCGTTGGCACCGTAGCCTGTGCTAAGTTTGACAGCTAGAATCGGTCCTGGTCGAATGTGGCGTGACTAGTGACGTAATCATCACTAAGAGTAGCCACCTCATTTAAGTCAACAAACTCACCAGCGACCACATTGGTTTCAAGTGGCTGATGATGGGGAGAAGATTCCTCAGGCCCTGGGTTGTATTCGGAAGGACCTGTGGTGCTAGGTCGTGTTCAAGCCGCACTGGCTGCTCAAAAGCCTCATCCCGAAAGGCAAAGAAATGAGTATGTTGCATAAAAAGAATGAGCATGAATACATGGACGACGAGTTAGGCGATACCACATTGGGTCCACTTTCACCAAGGGACCAATGGTTTCGATCGCAAGGTTCTTCTCCAAGTTTCGACGACTCCTCCTTGGTTAATCTATCGACACCAACATCCTTGTCTTCGCTAGACCTCTTTCACAAGATTATCGGGTGTCGGAGACATAGTTACCAAGTCAGGGCATCGGATGAGATCGGATTGGTCTTCCATCTCAATCCTTGGAGTGTGTCGAGATAACCTTACTCTTCTCTTTAGGATTAGAGGTGGCACGTCATCGCTTTAGAAACTTCACCACCGGGTCTTGCCGAATCTTAGAGGAAGAGGATTTGTGTTTCTTCCGCTTTTTCTCCTTCTCGAGGCCGCTTTCGAGCTTTCGCTTTTTCATTTTCTTTTCTCGCTTTTCGAGCTTCTTTTCATTTTCTTTTCTCGGACCATCGCCGTGTCTTCCTTCTTTCGCTTTGATTGTTTGGATTTGGTGGAACAATGAGGGAAGAAACATCAAGATGCCCGCAAGGTTAGAAAGAAATTAGGACAAGGCGTAAATTAAAGGGAGGGATTTTAGTAAGGCGTAGGGTAATACCTTCTTCCCTCGGTTTGTTGTAATGTGTCCCTCTTGGAAAATTTGGATTTAGTGGAGGGAGCAAAGACCGCAGAGCGGTCTCGACTCAAAAAGAAAATAACCATAGTAAGGATTTGTGACAAACAAAAGGGGTAAGAACTAAGTAAGAAACAAGATGCTAAGAACCGGTTTTAATAGAGTGTGAAATGGGTTTTATGCTCGAGTCGGAGTCCTCAAGGACATTCGCAAAAGGGCAACGACATTAATATCAGATGATAAACCGATCAAGCCAATAGGTTCGATTACAAACCTTGTGGTTGAAGGACCCGCTATGGTGTCCTTGATGCAGAGCGCCAACATCCGGAGCATGTTCAAGAGGGGAGTCAAACAAAAAGAAAAAGTTAGTAGGCCCGTAAGTTTCGACACGAAGAAAATGGCTTCGCCGCATCATGAGGCATGCCCGAATTTGCTTGCTATTGGTACGCCAACGCCTAATGGACTTACCCGCAATGCGAAGCGGCAGCTTGAGCTAATTTACTCTTGGAATCACCAACAAATGAGTTGAAGTATGTCCGCCACCAAGTGTCAAATTCTTTGGTACAGATATTGGGGCTTGAATTAGAAGGTGAGTTGGGGGCTTTGGTGCAAACATTGTCATAATGCCTTGATGACACCCCAAGGACTATTGGCAAACACTCCATTGAGGAGACCAGGGACTCGAAAATGGATTTAGGAAGAGTTTGGCAAAGCCCAAATTGGCGAGCCACCGTTGGGTTGGTATGCCACAAGGCTTGGTTTGTCACCATTATGCATAAGATAAGAACAAGGAGTCAACACTTGAGTCCGTGGTTGATGGCATCCGAGGATATCTCGCTGCCTCGATAAAATTGCCAAGAATAATAGGAGAGACTTTGGATTTGTCGGGGGCTGAGACGAGTCAAGTCACCTTTTTCAACATGGCATTGAACATAACTTCAAGTAATTGAGGCCTCACTCTATTCTCAATAGGATGCTCGATGCCTGCCCCATACACTATAGTCTCGACCGAGGTACCACCGGTCGATCAAGTGCATGCTACCTTCGCTTTTGAAAGGTTTCACTTCACCGAATGTGGCCACTAACCATAATCGAGAAGCCATAGGGCCATGGAATAATACATTTTCTTGGGGTCAATAACATGAGCTTTTATTTGGCCCATGATATCTGTCAATGAAGAGTAGAGTGAGGCCAGAATAAGGTCAGATATGGAAACAAGGGTACCATTGTGTAGGTGGCTAGCCAGAGTGGCATGTGCCTTAGTGACCGCATGCACCTATTGCGTAATATATGGCGTAACCAATATGCCAAAAAGGCAACATGCTCCTCGCCCGAGATCTCATCAGTGTTCTTGTGATGATGCTCTGCAAAGGCAGTGTAAGATGGAAGTCCACTTGTGCCAACATTGAAGCGCACACGAATATAGGTGACGTCTCGATGGTTGTAAATTTCACCACCTAACTTCGTATCAGTGATGGCCGCCAGGTCGAGGAGAGTCGGAGTCATCATTCCACAACGATTGGTAGTGCCTCCCGTAAGAAGATAGCACCACCAACATGCTGTGGGAGTAAGGAATACCGCCGACTCATTTGTACCAATGGGTAAATCCCAAGCTCTTCCCATTGCTTCCTTTTTGTGGGTTCTAAACGGTCCATCCAAGCACAGAATTTGGGACAATTGATAGGGGAGGTGGCCCTAAACCTAAAGTCTTTATGAAGGAAGGATAAAGAAATGGGGTCCATGAAAGAAACCAAAGGACGTGATTGGTGACTAGTGGGGAAATGAACATGCATGTTATGCACGTTTGCAAGAGCAGGTTCCCTAGAACGTAGAGGACCCAGAAACGCAGCAGGATTGCCAAGTTGACCAAGGTTGAAGGGGATTATTACCTGGGACTGCCAAACCTTCGCTTTTTCAACGGAAAATGGTGGTTCCGGAATGTAGGGTTTGCCGTCCACATAGCAAAGCTGATACACCGGAGCTGGAGCAGAGGTGAACTCGAGTCGTTTGTCTTCGCTATCCGGGAAGAAGAGAATCGCTGATGTATGGTGTGATGAGAAGAATGAAGATGATGAACAATAGCAAGTGAAGGATAATGCGTATGAAGGAAACTGAGAGCGAAAGAAAAGTGAGGAAATCCTGGAAGAAGGCTATTTATAGCCACTCACGCCTTGGAGGAAAGAAGCGGGAGAGTTAGTGGGGCATGGTGCCGAATCGTGGCCGATGGATGTAACACGGAGGCGATGGAAGTAAGAACGTGGGCCATGAAACGAGTTAGAACAGTACGGTCACGTCTCATTTAATGTTCACGATTTCGAAACGCCAACGTGCTACTGGGTCATGATTACTTGACGTCAGCGATGGGATGGTACAGTGTACCACGTTTTGGAAAGAAAGAGGGAGCGGTTATGGAGCTGGTGTTTCAATTATTTTTCATAGATGCCATTATCTCACGAGGACAACAGCATTCAAAGTATTTTGCAAAAGTTTAGAACATCGATCGTGTGTTCAAAATGGCATCTCGGGGCATTTTGTTGGGTCGAAAATATGCCAAGGCCACCAAGGTACTAAGTCCTTAATTTAAAGGGACAATTCGAACTTCGTGGAAAATTCTAGAAGAGAAGGATATAATTTGGTCAAGAGTGAGGAATTTTGAAGTCTCAATGACCAAGAGGGAAGCCATTGATTCTTATGAGTGGTTATCTTGGGTTCGAATGAGTAAGCGATTGTCGTCAAGTGGAAGTCAAGAATTCACGCCGAGGCAAGTTGAGATTATTCTTAGAGAAATTTAGCATCATTGTCTCAAGGCTTGACGTAACTTATGGAAGCGGAATGCTTATTTCTCGTGCGCCAGTTCAATTTCAAAAGGAGGTGCGTAACGGGCGCTGATTATAGTTTTGAAGGATTGGCACTCGAGAGGTGGCAGGATCCTATGGAGCAGCTTGCTTTCATGTTTAGTTGTAGCCACGATTTAGCATAGTCGTTACTTTGTAAATACTATAAATAAGTCAAATCTCTTGTAATTTGGTGTGTTCATTCGTATGCTCAAACCGCTTGCAAAAACTCTGCCTAATTCCGCACTTAGGGAAGAAAGAGTCCGAAAGCTTTGATGTACGTTGAATCACCAACTTTTCGCTTAATGCAATCAAGTTTTATTTCAATCTTTATCTAATCACCGTTACTTTCTTCTAACCGTCGAGAAGCATTTTATGTTCTTTTGTTTAAGTTTCGACAAGTCCCGAGCTTTAAGCCTTGAGTCACGAGTCACCGCTTTTGCCCTTATTAAAACTCCTTCGATCGAGGCTTCACTGCTTAGGTCACGGATTACTTATCTCGACCAAGCCTTAGTTTGTGTGGAAAACCATCATAGTAGTTTCCTCTAGCCTGTCGAACACCGGTTCTTGCATAGGCTTCTTCGAACGAGATACTGTGATCACCAAAACTTAGCACACGTCTTGAGATCAATCTGGTCGATCTCGCTAGTAACCCCTAGTTTAGGACACGGGGAGGATCAGCGGTTGTTTACCATTTTCCACAGTAAACACAATGTTTATGCGAATGCAATGCAATGTTTTCAAGGACCTTAGAGATTTAAATTTGTTAAACAAGCAATGAACAAACATTTATTAGTACTCTTTTTAATATTCTTTTTCTTTTTAAGTACAAAAGACAGTTCAAAACAATGAAAGAAAAGATATAAATCCTAAAGCTCTAAGTCTCCCATGGGCGCTTCCTCTTGGTGCCGAGGTAGGCGTTGATGTTCCGCTCCTCATGAAGTAGCTTGGTCAACTCTAGTACCTTCTTCTCGCTTGCATAACACTGAGCCTCAAAGGTATCCCTCTCTTCTTTTAGCTGAATCCATGATCTCTTCAAGTCTTCAAAATCAGTAGGCATGTCGGGATGGAGAATGGTATAGGATTCGTCTCCTATAGCAACAGGTTCCATAATTACTGGTAAAATAGGTGCGAATGGCATCATGAGGTTTTGAACTCGAGCTCTCACCCATCTGAGGTAAGGTTCCCAAGGAATGGAGTTTTGGTGCCCCAAAGTCTTGGTATCAGTCTTCTTTACCATGCCCCAAGCGTGTATGAACCTTCGCTGTAATTCGAGATCGTGGCTGTAGTCGAACACAATATCTTGGAGAAGCATATCATGTGGACCATCTCTTCGAGCAAAACCAAACTGACGTAAAGCTAGAGAAGGGTTGTAAGTAATACCTCCCCTTATACCAAGTAGTGGTACATTAGGGAATTCTCCACAACGCTCAATGAATGTGAAGTCTTTTTGAGAGAAAAGACTCCAACGGATATCTGAATGAGAGAGTGACATTAACCTTTGAAACCATCTCAACCTTTGTTCATTCTTCAAAACTGATGGAGGAAGGTGCGAAATAAACCACCTGGAAAGTAACGGTATACAACACATGAGAGTTCCTTGTCTCTTGATAGTACGAGTGTGGAGAGAATGTAGGATGTCTCCAAGTAAAGTAGGCACTGGATTGCGGGTAAGAAACAACTTGATGGTGTTGACATCTATGAATTGATCCGAGTTACGGAATAGAACCAAACCATAGATTAGCAAGGCCACAATGTCTTCAAATGCATGGAAACTCATAACTTTGAGGAATTCTCGGGCTTGCTTTATTAGGAACTTAGCAAGTAAACCCTTAACTCCGCTTCTAGTTTCCCAATTGGCTTCAATGTCTGAGCGCTTTAGGTGTAATGCTGATGCGATGTCTTCATACCTAGGAACCTTTTCTAAACCGGTGAATGGCATCTGATCAAGAATAGGTATCCCAAGTAGCTTAGAGAACTCTTCCAAGGTAGGAACTAACTGATAATCTGGGAATGTAAAGCAATGGTGTTTCAGATCAAAGAACTAGAATAGGACATGCATCATATCTTCTTCAAAACCGGAGATAACCAAGTCAAGTAGATAACCATGTCTTTTGATAAACTGAGCATGGTCGGGAATTTTTGAAACCAATTCTTTAAGTTGAGAAGGTATACCCATGAAGTTGATTCGGATAGTCTTTCTAGAAGCCATAATTCCTACAAAACAGAGCAAAGATAAATCCCTAGGTCCTTGAAATAGTTAGAAATGATATGCAATGCGATGATGTCATGATGACATGCTTAGCACACACAAACAATTCACACAATGAGCCTAGGTTTAAGGCTTGCATGAGGTATAGGTGATTACCCTACCAAAAGTTTGAGTTAGTTCATCCTGTCCTATAATAGTAACCAGGTTCTAGGAATCTCACATCATTGATCTTTCTCGTAGGCGTTTATTTCAATACAACTACCAAGTGGTCGACCGAAAATATCCCAAAAGTATGATCTCAATGAGCGTAGCATCGAGTATCAACCAACCTTAGTCTGCACCAAAGTCAGCCATCTCACTACCTTCTAATGGCTAAGATGGGTCAATTAAGGTTCTAAAAGTTTAGTTAGTGCTTGATGACACCACGCAGAAGCCAAATACTATCCTCAACTTGGGAATGAAGAGTATCAGGACATCCAAAGTGTCACACTAACGTAGCCATCATGTTGACCGTTTTGATATATGTCTAACGGTCGCGACGATTTATTGCTACTTACCTAAAAGGAAACCCGGATCCGGGTGTAGGACCCCCCAACAATATAATACCCAAGCAACCCTTAAAGATAAAAGCAAGCAAGTCGAACAAAAAGCAATAAAGGTGATCTAGAAATCCTTAAGGCATTCTCTCTTTTTAGGGTGTCTCCCCGGTAGAGTCGCCAGTTCTGTAACACGGTGAACTGACTTTGTAGGATTTTGGTACAAATGTGCGGATAGCAAGAGTCGCCACCGACTTTTCTTTTATCCAATTAAGGGAAGGTAAAAAATACAGAAACAGACCTTCGTTAGATTCTAAGTAAGGGAGAAGGTTATGAAAAGGGAAGGTATTAGCACCCCTTTCCATCCGTAGTTATCTACGGGCTCTTAGTTGCTCTTAGATCACTTTAAAAATTGTGCTTTCTGTGTGTTTGACAAAAATGTTTTGAAAAGACATTTCGCTTTGACTTTGTAATGATTCATGTAGGAATGTATACAAAGTGTTTGAAAATGTTTGTTTTGAAAAGAGTTTGAATTTTGACAAAAAGTGTGAGGTGTAAAAAGTGTTTGATAGAGCAAGCAACTAAAAGTCTTATTACCTACTCAGAATTGGTCGTTTTTTGTGTTATTTTACGTTCCTTTAGAATAGTGCTATCCATACCATTAGTTGGTAGGTAACCCTATTCGTTGGATGTAAGCGGGACATTCGAAGGGACATCGGATGGTCATAGAAAGCAACTTGTAGGAAGTATCCTAGCACATTCGAAGGGACTATCATCATTAATCGTAGGCGACAATCGAGGGTCAAGATCATGTATTCGGAGGCAACATCGTGGGTCTATGATCTTTGTATCGAAGGGACTATGGTGATTTGTTTTGAAGGCAACGGTGCTAGAATACCTCTACGTTCGAGGGACTTGACCATATTTGGATTCGTAAAGGCAATGAGAGAGAATTACCCTAAGGTGTGTGAAAGAGTGTGTTGATTTCGTGTATTTTATCTTGGAAATTAGAGTGAGCTATTGTTCAATTTTATCTTGCCATACACGCCTAATTACTAGCATTATAGGTGCGGAAAGTAAATTATGAAATATAAAGTGCGGAAAGATAAATCCTACGCTATTACATGGCTTTGGGGCAGATACATAATTTAAACTTGCGGAAAATAAAAATCCTAATTAAAACTATTACATCCCATAAGCAAGTACATAATTTGAAAAAAAGAAAACGGTAAAAAGAAATCGTCCGAAACAAGATAACCTGTCAAAAGATGAGATATCGGAAAATACGAAGAAATCGAATAAGAGGAAAATGTTAGCAAAAATGATAATTTTTAAATGAGAAAAATATTTCATGCTGGGAATAACATTAATATGCTAAAATAATTTTTTGGGATTTTTTGGAGGTAATTTAACAATTAAAAACTAATTAAAAGTGATTTAAATGATAAATTAGAAATAAAATTGAATATGCATGCAAAATAATATTTTTTAACTTTATAAATTAAATAAACATTTTCTGAAAATAATGCAAAAAGAAAAATATTTTTTGGTGTTTTTAAATGCATGATAAAAATTATTGAAATTAAATTAAAATGCATGAAAATATTAAAGAAAAAGAAAATATGAAAAATAAGAAAATAGTTAGTTTGTAAGAAGAAGAAAAAATAAATGGTCCTGGTGAGAATCGAACCAGTGACCTTGCTTTCACAAACCCAAGCCATGACCAACTGAGCCAGCGCGCGTTACTGTTTGGAAACCGGAGCGAGTAGATTAAGAACATGTGTCGTTCCCTGACTGCATCGTCCACGCGCCAAACTTCATCTTCTTCAATTCAAATTCTGGGTATTTTGCGTCGGCTTTGGTTCGACGCTATAACCCCTGCTAAATCAAAAAATCACATACAGGTAATATAAATGAAATCTAAAGCCATGGTTCGATTCGTCTTGGTACACTGATCATCCTAATGGCATCGGTTTGGTCCAATTTATCCTAATTTGAGAAGCCTTAAATCGTAACCTGAAACCCTAAACATGGCATATCGTGTTTCCGGTCACGAAAACTCAATTGGATGACCCAGAAAGCTTGTAAACCTTGTTCTAAGCACAAAACAATCATCAAAACACATTAATAATGCATGATAAATAGGATTCGATTTTTGAAAAAGTAAGAACAAACCAAATCGTGATTTCTCAATTCTTGATGCTTTTGGACAATGTAAAGGTCTGGAATGCTTCCAGGGATGTCAAGGAATGTGTTTGAATCCTCAAAAACGATTGAAACAAGCTGGATCGATGGTTGCTAGTTGCTTCAAGTGCATGGTTTTCTTGAACTAGGTTAGGGTTCCTCAAGCCCATTTTTCTACCCTAATTCGTGTGGCATGTATTGTATATATATAGTAGATGGGATTGGAGCTGATTTGAGAAAGAATCAATCATCAATCAATGCAAAATATATTTGATTTTGTACCAAATCAAATTTTCTCTTTTTTGATCAATTTCAATCAAATTCTTGCCATATCCAATGAAATTTCGAAATTTGCTGGGTTTATTGGGTTGCTTGGATCTCAAGGAAGAGAGAAAAATCAAATTTGCAATTAATTTTGATTTTATACTTTATTTTTGAATTTAATTTGTATTTAAATGAATAAAATCCAAATTAAATAGAAAAATAAAATAAAAATTCGTGGCATTGGGCTTGGATATTCCTAATTGTATAAGGAACAAGTTTGGATGAAGAAAAAGTAAGCCCATTTGCAAAAAAATTTATTTTTAGAAGTATCTCTCTTTGTGCACTTCTTCAAAATTGCCCAACTTGTGAATGGTGTATCTTGCTCAATTTTCCACATTTTTGAGTGTTCTTGGACTTTTTGGAAATCTCTAAGAGTCCTCTAACCAACCTCTTTGGTTTCATCTCAATTGGAGTTTCCATGCTCAATACATCTTCAAAACAAAATGTTGACATTTTGTTGACTTTGAAAAGGACCTGTAATATTTTGATCCATACCTTCCAAACGAAGCATTTTTTGAACATTCTTGTGAGACATGAAGTTGTAGAGAATTGAATTTCCTTCAAAACAAGAGGTTGTGGAAAACTTTCTGAGAAAGTATGAAGAAGTTATGCTCAGTCAAAGTTTGGTTGACTTTTCACTGAGAAACCCTAATTTGGAAAGTTTGACTTTTGTGCAAATCTTGAGTTTTCTTGATGAATCATGATCAACCCTTGATAAAATGATGAATGTAACTTCAAAATGAGGATGTTGACCAAAAATCATGAAGTTTGACTGTATGTTGACCACAGTTGACTTTTTGTCCAATAGAACTGATTTTCAACCATCTGAGCAATTGTCTGAGGAAACTTGACTTGTGAGGCTTGAAACTTGACATGGAGAATCTTTCAAGCATATGAGGAGGCATGAAGACCATTGGAGATGTTGGAAGTCCATCTTGATCTGAGAAATACCAAACCCTAGTTTGGGTTGATTGTCTAGGAGAGGGTTTGTTTGATCAACCCTTGAAGAATCCTTGAGCATGGATGTATGGAATATCTTGAGAAGATGGAGGGAAAATTTTGGGGTATGACATGATGTCGAAGTCGCTGTCATCGTCTTCTATAGCATAGATTCGACTCTGGCTAATGCGGAAAGGAAGTTGGCCGGCACGTTCGCGGCGTATCATCTTCTGACCTCTGATGGTGAAGCCTAAACCAGTCTTGTCAGATTTGAAAGGAAGATCAGGGAGCTGTCCCCAAATAGTACTACTACCTTCTTCAACAGCAGCTCGAGCATCCTTCAGCGAGGCCATCTTAGGCGGAACTTGTGTAACTTCAGGAGTGACAGGAGAGTCAACAGGCATGACTCTGGGGATTGTTTCAAAAGCTTGACAGGGAGTCTCAAAGAATTCACCCTCCACCTCGAGGTATCGGAATGACTGTAGATGACTGACCATATATTCTTCTTCACCACATACTGTGACAACCTTCCCCTTCATCGGGTACTTCAGTTTCTGATGTAAGGTAGAGGTAACAACGCCTGCCCCATGTATCCAAGGGCGTCCAAGTAGGCAAGAGTAAGTTGGACGGATGTCCATGACAAAGAAAGTGGAGTCAAAAGTCTGGGAACCGACTTTAACAGGAAGAATGAGCTCTCCAAGTACTGTTCGCTTTGAACCATCAAAAGCTATCACAATAATGTCACTGGGCTTCAGAACCAATCCTTCAACATCGAGTCGATCAAAAGCAGTCTTCGGAAGGATATTTAGAGCGGAACCGGTATCCACCAAAACAAGAGACAATGTAACGCCCTTGCATTCAACAGAGATGTGCAAGGCTTTGTTGTGTTTCTTTCCGGCATGAGTCAAATCAGCATCAGAGAAGCCTAGGCCGTTGTTGGCAGCCAGGCTAGTAATACAAACTTCAAACTGGTCAGTGGTAGTGTCTTGCAGTACGTGAGCATTCTTTAGAAACTTCACCAAGGCATTAGCATGAGCCTCAGAGCACAAGAGCAGAGCAAGTAGGGAGATCTTGGACGGAGTCTGTCCTAACTGTTCCACAACATTGTAGTCACTCTTCTTGATAATCTTCAGAATTTCCTCCATTTCTTGTTTGGAGGTGTCTTCAGTAACTTCCTTTGGTACTTCTGGCTGAGCAGGATGAGTCACTAGTTCTTTCCCTCTAGCTTGGGGAGCGGATTGAATAGCTGGAATACGAGCTGGAGTCGCAGTGTCTTTTGGAGGAGAGATATCTGGAGAGAAAAACCTTCCGATTCTGGTCACCTTACTAGATCCGGTGATGTTGTCAATGTCAGGAATGATAGTTTCAATTGTAAGATCTTCAATGGTCAGAGGGTCTTGCTTGACGCCATGATAGTAAACATCAGCTCCATAATTCCAAGGGATAGCTTTGTCAGAGGAATACGGCACTGGTCTTGGAGAAGTAATGATGAGAGGTGCCACTCTGGGCACAGGATCAGCAGAGGAAATCCTTATAGTGTTTACATCAGCATAGTCTTCTGGGAAATCGTCACCCCATCCGGTTGCTTTAACATACACCCATCAGGACACCTTGTAACATCAGTCTCATCAGCTCGTAAATCACTCTTTCATTCTTGATTGATCAATGTCCATTGATCCTCTAAAATACACGACATAGTTTGACCTTTTCAAATACTGTCCAAATATTTCACTTGTGAAACTTCGACGTATACACTTGACTTCAACGAAGTCTTCCCTTATAATAATTCAATTCCCAAAGTTGTATTAAGTAATCACCATCCTCGCATCGTCGCAACGATCAATACACAGGTTTCTTATTTGAAACACCTTTCATAACTTTCAATCTTCCAACGTGGTAATTCCAACCAAAACACTCTCTCAAGAACTCTACCCATCAACGTCGTCTCATACTACTGTAGTTACAAAACAGCTTGGACTTAGAACCACAACATCAATTTTATGGAATCCAACATGGACACCGTCACGACCGACTTTAGTCACAACTAAAACGCTTTCCTTTATAAAACATCAATCATCTTAATATACCAGTGGCTACCAAACCGTCACAAAATTCTTTACCGTCAAGACTTATGTTAGTCGTAATCTAATAATCCACCGCGACCATTTGTATCCGACGGAATCCATATGTTAGTAATGAACAAATCCTTAATAAACTTCTGAGCTTAATCTCAACAAGTGCCCCAAAACAAACATGAAACATTCTTCAAAATATTAAAATCCTAAATCAGACATTCTTGGGTTATCGGCGATAACAACATACTAAACTCAACACCAGACGAAGTCTCTTTATAGATCGCACTCAAACTTGAATTGTCTTCAACAATTCCAATCTTCTCGCCATTAACATCTTCACCTTTAAGATTTCAAATGAGAACAACCGCATCAAACTCTAACTCGCGCGTCCGACACTTTTTCCTTATGGAAATCAAATCGTTCCAAGGTAGTAATATACTTTCCAACTCTATGTCGAAATACATCTTAAATCCAAAATGGAATATGACAATACCCCGCACAAGGTTCTTCAGTACAAAACAAAACCATAATCAAAGCATTCGCTAAACTTTCCACTAGCTCAAACAAATTCGCTTCCCATTGCAAAGTCCAAATAGTGACTCAATCTTCTCGAATCAAAGTACCCACGATCAATACCAACTTATAAAAAGATCTTCCATCAAATTCACAAAGCTAACCATCCACAACAAAGGAACTTCTAAGCTCTGAAATAACCCCTTGAAGTCTTCTACAAGGTACAAAATAAATCTTCGCGGAACTGTCCAAAATATTACCGTCTAAGTCGCTTACTTAAGGCACTCACGTCCAACAGTTCAAAACTCTTTCTTTAGAATACTCGACATGCACTAGTCTAACTTCACTATTGATAACGCAAAGCTCGGATGCTTGTTACAATTTCCTTAACTTGATGTGAATCAAATAATATCCATGAACATGAAATAACTCTTATAGCTACTCATGAGAGTACTGTCTGAACATTCCAAAATTATACCTGACGCATCAGCCACACTAATGACATCGACAATCACTTGCCAGGACCATACACTATCTTGAAAAGCATTGTCTAAACATCTCCAACTCTCACACTAACCTGTAGGCAGTCAGACTTCACATCGATCTCACTAAACATAAAAGCTCCAAATGACTGATTTATCCAACATCAGTCCTTGGAAGTAGATACATGTCCTCAACATCCACTTCGTTCCTTTGTTTGAAAATGACACATCAACTTAAGTGACCTTCGTTCTTCTCGAACAATACAATGTAGCACTACACGGTGAACTGCTCGAATAAACAAACTCTGCTCAAACCAATCCTCAAGTTAACTCTTCAACTCTAATTCAGAAGCAAACATCTCTTAAGGATACTTCGAATCACAACTAGTTCTAGAAACTGAATCCATCAAAACTTCACTTCGCACTACGGCGGTAATTTACTGACATGTTCACAATATGCTTCGGAAGAATCACAACAAGAAGCTCGCTTGCCAAAATCTTGTTTCTCACCAAAATCCAAATTCGCCCACAACTCAAGTAACCATGCACCACCTTGTGCTAACTCATCTGCTTCATACACTATTAAGCTGGCAAGACAAGTCTATCCCTACCAACACAATTCCCGACTACTATCAACAAGAGATTAAGGGTGATCAGTTCCTCAATTGGTCAATAGACAGTCGACAATCATGATGGTGACATAAACCATCTTTACCAAACCACAACAACGTCATCAAACTTACACTTCAAGTTACGAAAGCGTAACCCTGCTTAAGGCTCCATCTCAAGCTAGAAGCGCCACCAAGAAGTAAAACTTCTCCCCCACTTGTTTCTAACTCATCTCTGCAGACAAACAAATAGAAACAAGCAAGTACCGACAGTGTTTTACACATGTCGCATACAAAAGGGTTTAAACACATTAATAACCTGGCCGACAGACTGACCTGCTCTGATACGACTAATTTAACACCCCAATTTTACCCAAGGTTTTATATGCAAAAATCAGAGTAATTTAAAATTTCTTAAATTAAATACTGAGGCGTCACACCTTCAAAATCAAATCACTTTAAACAGTTTGTTTTAAAGTATAAATCTCGGATACATAACATCGTCGGAAATCATAAATTGATTCATAAAAATCAAAACATCTTCTTAATTAAACTTCCTTAACAATTCATGTTTTCATAAAATATGATTCTCATTTACAAAAGGAAAAACAACAAAAGAACGACAATAGGGACAACATAAATATTCCCCCCCCGAGTGCTACATATCAGAGCGACACCGACTCAACTAATAGCAGCTATAATCTCCGTCTTCATAACCTGTAAGTTACCAATATAAAGGTAACGGCGAAACAAGTAAAGGGTGAGATAATCCAAAACATATAATTAAAAGGCGTGATAATATATATATATATATATATATATATATATATATATATATATATCTAGTTTTCGAATTATAAAGGGTATAGATTAATAAGTGCAATTCCAACACTTTAATCGTCATTCTAATGTGTATAATCTACACTTTAACGCCATAACCTCATCAGCATAAATCATCACAACAACACATAAACTGTAAACAACAACATCAAACAACAACACCAAACAATGCTAATAACATAAGCAACATAAATAAAATCATCACAAATTGGCTAAAGCCCATCGTCGCTTTTGGCATGAAAGCCCATCATCACAAACATCATCACGTCATATTTGCATTAAGCATTTCATCAAGTTAAATCATCGCAAAACTCATCCTTTATATTCACCGCATAGTTATCATGAAATTATCAAATCATATTCATTTCATGTTTATCCTAAAGATCATCACCAAACAAAGCATCATATATCATCGCAATTCAACATCATCAATCAATTAAAACCCAACACCAAACAACTCAAACATAAACATAACCGACTCCATGAGACACGACTATGTTATGCATGTGGTACCCGTCGCTTTATCCATAATTAGGGACACTTGGCATAAAGCCCATCATCGCTTGGCATAAAAGCCTCGTCGCTTGGCATAAAAGCCCTCGTCGCCAATGCAATGTATGTGACTCGACAACAAAACAACACAATACAAAAACATCATCATCGGTCATCAAGATTGGTATAAAGCCCACGTCGCCATAATTTATCCACATGAAGATAAATATATCATCGCATCATATTTGCATTATGAAAAACATCACTAATAATTCATCATCATCAAAATCATGCATTCACAAATCGGAAGCATTTATTAACAATATCAATATAATCATCACATCATCATGTACAAAGACATATATCATCGCATTGCATATCATCAAGTATTCATTAATAAATACATCGTCGCAAACATCATGTCTAATCACACCACATCATTATCAATTCATACACTAAATTCCAAATACGGAAAAATAGTTAAACATCTATAATCGTCGCAAAATCCATTCCTAAGAACCGGCATTAATCATAATCGTCAACATCGAAATCGGATTTTCCATACGTGTCTTAAATCTACTAAAACGTAATCTGATTCAATTTAACCGTAAATTGGCCTATTTCGGGTTGTTTCGTAAAAACTCGTAATTTTGAAAAACTAACCTCACCAATACGTTCTTTTAATACGGTGAACTGACTTTGAGATTTTTGTATCGCAAATGTGCGGATAACAAGAGTCCCCACCGACTTTTCTTTTATCCAATTAAGGGAAGGTGAAAAGAACAGGAAAAGACCTTCGTTAGATTCTGATTAAGGGAGAAGATTATGAAAAGAGAAGGTATTAACACCCCTTTCCATCCGTAGTTATCTACGGGCTCTTAGTTGCTCTTAGATCATTTTTTCAAAAGAAGTGCTTTCTGTGTGTTTGACAAAAATGTTTTGAAAAGGCATTTTGCTTTGACTTTGTAATGATTCATGTAGGAATGTATACAAAGTGTTCGGAAATGGTTCGTTTTGGAAAAGAGTTTGAACTTTGACAAAAAAGTGTGAGGTGTGAAAAGTATATTGATAGAGCAAGCAACTAAAAGTCTTATTACCTACTCAGAATTGGTCGTTTTCGTGTTGTTTTACGTTCCTTTAATTGGATAAAAGAAAAGTCGGTGGCGACTCTTGCTATCAGCACATTTGCGATACAAAAATCGCAAAGTCAGTTCACCGTATTACAGAACTGACGACTCTACTGGGGAGTGAGCCGTACGCTAGGCTCTGTAGATGTTCCTGGAAGTGGAAGGAGCATGGAGATGGGCTTAAGATGCCATCCGGAGAGAACGGTGTCGAGTCGTATGCTAGACTTCGTGCTCATCTTTGAATGAAGTTGTTGGTTTGTATTGGTTTTTAACCAAATATGCAGCATTCTGAAAGTGGAGAAATGTTGATAAGTAGTCGGAGATGGGCTTAAGATGCCATCCAGGGCAACTGAGTCGTACGCTAGACTCTGTAGTTGCTGTCGATAATAAGAGAGAGTTAGAATAATCCTTCGTGTCGATTACTCTGAGAGGATAATAGTTGGCAAAATATGGATAGCTTCCCTATTGTGCTTCGGGTATTGATCCAATGCTTGTTATCGGAGGATAACTTGTGTGATCGTTCGGATAGGGTTTCCCGTCTGGCTTCGGGTATTAATCCTGGATCTGTTGTCGGAGGACAACTTGGGGTCGTTCGATAGTTTTCCGTCCGCTTCGTGCATTAATCCCGACCGCTTTGCTTCGTATGATTTTCACTGCTTTGGGAAAACAAAAGAAACTTTGATAGAGTATCGTTAGTCCTATGCAAATTATGATGCATGACGATTTGTATGAATGACATATGCACAAATTATGATTTTCATGAATAATGTATGAATGATAGACGTTGTGGTATTTCAAAACAATTCCATCTTGAGGAAGATGTGGATGCTCTGCTTGGGGATTCCTGGCTTCTGTTGGGGACGAAAAAAACGAATTGGAAACCCTGAGAAGAAAGATAATCTTGATTCCTCCGATGCACTATCTGACCAAGTCTTGAGCCTAGATATTGTTGAGGATGGTAGAGATCGAGAGAGCACCGAGGATCTTGTGTATAGACCTCGCTGAGAAAAATTAGAGGCGCCTAATATGGATCTTACGATAGATCCTACCGAGAGCATTCGATAGTTCGGGAGATCGGGTTAGAAGGATCTGGAGCCCGTCGAAATCTCTGGCTGGGGAATAAAAGATGTAGGTTTCCTCCGATGCACTATCTGACCAAGTTTCGAGTCTGGATGTTGCTGCTGCTGGGGAAATGATGATTGCTGAGAGATATTCTGCTGGAGATAGTCTCGTTAAGTTCCAACTATGCTAGTACTCATATATTTCGACTATCTCATCTCCTTGTTGTCAGTAGAAAGTGAATGAATTGATTTTCGCCATTTGAATCTTGAATGCTGATAGTAGTAGTCTGAAAGTAGGTGATCTGGACGAGACATAGTCGTACGCTTAAATCCCTAACTTTTTCCTAGACCGCCCTTTCAGGTTTTCAGTCTACCAGGATACCCTTTTTTGCCCAAGCCGCCTTTGCAGGTTTTCGATTTGCCGGGTGTACATGTTTTGTATATATCCTTAATTTTTGCCCGAACCCTTTTGGTTCGCCAGGATGCCCTTATTTTTGCCTAGGCCAGTCGACCTAGCGGGTCTCTTTTATGCGTAGTATTTTTTGACTATGTCTGCATTCACATGGTGTGAGAAGTCTTCACCATCCATGGTGCTAAGTATCATAGCTCCGACGGAAAATCTGTCTTGACTACAAATGGTCCCTCATAGGTGGGAGTCCATTTGCCCCTAGGATCACCTCGTGGAAGAATGATGCGCTTGACTACTAAATCACCGACTTGGCATACCCGGTGCTTGACCTTCTTGTTAAATGCTCTAATCATTCGCTTCTGATAGATCTGTCCATGGAAGATGGATGCGAGTCGTTTCTCATCAATCAAGTTAATCTGGTCAAGGCGAGTCTGGATCCAATCGTCTTCGCCTAACTCTGTGTCCTGGAGGACTCTGGTTGAGGGTATCTGAACCTCGATTGGTAGGACTGCTTCCATACCGTACACAAGAGAGAAAGGGGTTGCCCCTGTTGATGTTCGTACCGTAGTGCGATAACCATGAAGAGCAAATGGTAAAATCTCATGCCAATCTTTGTAAGTCACGGTCATCTTCTGTATGATCTTCTTAATGTTCTTGTTGGCGGCTTCCACAGCGCCATTCATCTTAGGCCGATAAGGAGAAGAGTTGTGATGCTTGATCTTGAACTGCGTGCAGAGTTCGGTGATCATATTATTGTTGAGATTAGAGTCGTATCCGTGATAATCTTTTCGGAGTGCCATGCCGACGATAAGGTTATGCTTGATGAATCGTGCACAACATTCTTGGTAATGATGCAAACGAGGTCGCTTCTACCCACTTGGTGAAATAGTCAATTGCCACAAGGATGAAACGATTTCCGTTGGAAGCTGTGGGCTTGATTTCTCCGATCATGTTAATGCCCCACATTGCAAAAGGCCAAGGAGTTGTTAGAACATTCGAGGTACCGAGGTACGTGTACTTTGTCCGCATAACCGCATTTGTGACAAGATCGAGCATAAGCGGTGACAATCGCCTTCCATGGTGGACCAATAGTAACTGTTCTCAAAATCTTCTTAGCCATGGTGTGTCCACCGGAGTGGGTACCAAATGCGCCTTCGTAACTCTTCCATGATACGTTTTTCTAGTCTACATAAGTAAACACAAGTCGTGATTGCGCTTGTATAAGATGCCGAGGAAGAACTTGATGCAAATCTTCTCAAAACTTTATCGTTGATGATGCCCCGCGGATATTCCCGAGTCTCAAGATACCTCTTCACATCGTAATACCAAGGTTTCTTCTATGTCAAGCTCATAACAATACCGTTCGTCAAACTTCTCAATGATGATCCGGGAGCCTCGTTGTCCCATCCGACCTTGAACATAGATGACATAGTAGCCAATGCGTCCGCTAACCGATTCTCTTCTCGTGGAATGTGATCAAAGTAATCTCTTCGAAGTAGGGGATCAAACTCAACACATGCTCTCGATATGGAATGATATTCGGATGCTTCGTATCCCACTCGCCTTTAATTTGACTGATCACTAAAGCTGAGTCTCCGTACACTTGTAAGAACTTGATTCTTAAGTCAATAGCAGCTTTGATACCCATGATGCACGCCATGTTGTTAGTGCAAAACATAATCTGGCGGTGAAAGGCGTATGTCCTCCTGTAGGAGATGTAATGATGGCGCCAATGCCATTGCCAAGTGCGTTTGAGGCTCCATCAAAGACCATGGTCCATCGGGATCCTTGTTCAGGTCCTTCGTTTGGGCCTGGTTCGTCACAATCTATAACTAGTAAAACATCTTCGTCTGGAAAATCGAATTGTATAAACTGATAGTCATCTACGGCTTGATGAGCCAAATGATCGGCACTACACTTCCTTTGATCGCTTTAGAAGTATCTTTGGATGTCGATTCGGTCAAGATCATCGCCATCTTGCTATTCTTCCAGAGAGTGGTTTCTCAAATATGTATTTTATCGGATCCATCTTGAAATCAACAAGGTAGTGTGAGTCAACATATACTGCCTTAGTCGGCGAGCAGCCCATAAAGCGCAAGTTTTCTCGAGTGTGAGTATCTTGTTTCACAATCGGTAAACTTTTGCTAAGGTAGTATATTGCATACTCTTTTCGACTGACTCGCATGTTGCCCCAACACACACCCCATTGAGTTCTCTAACACAAGTACATGATAAGAGGTCTTCCTTTAGCGGGCGGCATCGTGATAGGAGGATTCTCCGGTACTCCTTGATTTTGTCAAAAGCGATCCGGCAATCGCCGCCCATTCTACCACTTGATCTTTCTTGAGCTTGAAGATTGGCTCACAAGTAGCGATTAGATGTGCAATGAATCGCATGTAGTTTAATCACCCAAGAAACCTCGACTTCTTTCTCGCGGGAGTCGGCATTTCTTGAATAGCTTTAACCTTGGCTGGGTCAACTTCAATACCTTTTCCACTGACGACAAACCCTAGGAGTTTACCGGATCTGACTCCAAAGGTGCACTTATTAGGATTGAGTCTTAGTCACTTCTTCACCACAAACAGCTCAGTAGATGATCAAGTGTTCTTCTTGATCGTGACCGAGATATCATGTCGCCGACGACCTCTATCTCGTGATGAATCATGTCATGAAATAATGTCACCATGGCACGCTGATAAGTGGCGCCCGCGTTCTTCAGTCCGAACGGCATGACTTTGTAGCATAAAGTACCCCACTTTGTAACGAAAGTAGTCTTTTCCATGTCTTCAGGAGCCATTTTGATCTGATTGTCACCGGAGAAACCATCCATGAAGGAGAAAACCCTGTGCTGAGCGGTGTTCTCAACCAGAACATTAATATGAGGTAGTGGGAAATCGTCTTTCGAACTTGCTTTGTTCAGATCTCTGTAATCCACACACATTCGTACCTTGCCATCCTTCTTGGGCACAGTTACCACATTAGCCACCCATTGTGGATAGGAAGTAACAACTAAGAAACCGGTGTTGAACTGCTTCATAACTTCGGCTTTGATTTTCTCTGATATCTCAAGACGCATGCGACGAACCTTCTGTTTCACAGGGAGAAAACCTTCTTTTGTCGGTAACCGATGTACCACAATATCAATGTCCAAACCTGGCATGTCTTCGTATGACCAAGCAAAAACCTCAATATAGTCTCGTAGCATCTGAGTCAATCTCTTTGACATCGTTCTCAAGACCCGCCTATCTTGATCTCTTTCTGTCTTCATCGCCCAAATTCACAACCTCAACTGGCTCTTCATGTGGTATAACTCGCTCTTCTTGCTTTAATAACAAGTTCTCCGGCACTTCACAATCTTCCTCACTTTCGCTTGGTAGATCGGATTATCAAGTCGATTTAGCAATAGCATAGTTATCAACGAGATTCGAGTGATTCTGCAGTATCACGTGGGTGTGTGAACACATAGCTTTTGAAGGGGTGATAAAGTAAAGATAGAAAGCAACAATTAAATGCAAAAGTCCAACGATTTTATTGAATGAAAATAAGCAACAATTAAATGCAAACTTCAAATTGATCAAGAGTAGTGTCTTGCGGTACGTGAGCTTTCTTCAAACTTCACCAAGGCTTTAGCATGAGCCTCGAGCACAAGAGCAGCAAGCATGGAGATCTTGGACGAGTCTGTCCCAACTGCTCCACAATATTGTAGTCACTCTTCTTGATGATCTTCTAATTTCCTCCATTTCTTGTTTGAGGTGTCTTGAACTTCCTTTGGTACTTCGGCCGAAAGGTGATGAGTCATCGTTCTTTCCTCTAGTCTCGGAACCGTTGAATAGTTGGAATGCGAGCTGGAGTGGCAGCGTCATTTGGAGGAGAGATTTCTGGAGAGAATACTCTTCCGGTTCTGGTCACCTTACTCGATCCGGTGATGTTGTCAATGTCAAGAATGGTAGCTTCAACTGTAAGATCTTCAATGGTCAGAGGGTCTTGCTTGACGCCATGATAGTAGACATCAGATCCGTAATTCCAAGGAATAGCTTTGTCGGAGGAATATGGGACTGGTCTGGGAGAAGTAATAATGAGAGGTGCCACTCTAGGCACATGATCAGCAGAGGAAATCCTTATAGTGTTAACGTCAGCACATTCTTCTGGGAAATCGTCACCCCATCCGGTTGCCTTAACATCTTCAATAGGAATCTTGTAATCAAACTTTCCACTTGGATGCCCCAAGGTATCCCACACATCCGGTACAGTTTCATTCACATCTTCGATCTTCAGTTTCTTTGACACATCTTCACACAGACTCTCCACAGGTGGTTTCAGGAACAGTATTTCACGGTTATCCATCACGCACTGAACACGTCTTCTCAACCAAGCACAACCATCAGGTGCAGATGGGCACCAACGACAATTCTCTGGGCATCCTGGGTTGACACCGGCTTGCAGCAAATTCTTCTTAACAGTCATCAGAGGAATGGTCAAGTCATCTATGTTGAAAACGTAAGTATCTTCACCAACAACATTGGTACTTTTGTCATGGTTAGGCATAGGAGCATTGATCACATTCGGAGTCTCAACAGGAGGGTCAAACTCAATCTGCTTAGCTTCAATCATATCTTGAATTTTGTTCTTCAGAGCCCAACAGTTGTCAGTGTCGTGCCCTGGGCTATTGGAGTGGTAAGCACACTTAGCATTAGGATTGTATCTCGGAGATGAAGTGTTGACACTCTGAGGAGGATCCTTCAAAGTAATCAGTTCTGCTTTCAACATGTGTTGCAAGGCTTGCGATAACGGCATGTTGATCTTCATAAACTGTCTTCGTGGCGCGTTCTGGCTACGCGTGTTGTCTCGTTGAGGTTGTGCTGATGTGGGATTGGAGATCACAACTTCCCCCACAGATTGAGCGCGGTCGGTCTTGGCTCGGCTTTTCTGACCATACACAACATTAGTTTCTTTCTTACCACCAAAAGATCTCTTTGCTGCATTTGAAGATGTCTCTACATGAATCTTCCCACTCTTGATACCAGCTTCAATACGCTCTCCTGTCAATATTAACTCGATGAATCCGGCTGAAGAGTTTCCAATCAGATGATTGAAGAATGGGCCTATCAGTGTTCCCATAAACATATCAACCAGCTCCCTATGAGACAAGGGTGGCTGAACTCTGCCTGCTAAATCTCTCCATTTCTGAGCATATTCTTTGAACTTCTCATCACGACCCATAGACATGCTTTGTAGTTGCATGCGAGTGGGTGTCAATTCAGCATTGTACTCATACTGCCTGTAGAAAGCATCTGCTAAGTCACTCCAAGTACGGATACGGTCATTCTCTAGCTGATAATACCACTCCAATTGAGTTCCGGACAAACTCTCTTGAAAATAGTGCATCCACAACTTTCTGTCATCGTGTGGGGATTGATCTTCTGGACATAGGACTTCAAATGCGCTTTGGACAGACATGCCATCATACTTGGCAAAAGTTGGAACTTTGAACTTGGGAGGAATCACCACACGTGGACAAGACTCAGATCATCAAAATTCAGCCCGGACATCTTCAGGTTTTCCACAGCATTCAGACGGTCTTCAAGTTGCTTGTACTTGTCATCTTCATTAGAGTACTGGTCATGATCATAGAGATCTTCCCTCTTCTTCTCAGATTCACGCTGGCTGCCTTTGTCATCACCCTTGACACTCCCCTCATTCTTGACACTTCCTTCTGAGAGCTCTATCCGGCTGACCACTTTAGGACCACCTTTATAACGTCTACCCATGTTGAGAACACCAACAACCTTCTTCTTTCTGTTGATGAGTTTCTTCAGATCTTCTTGGCCTTGGACCAAGCTAGTGAACATCTGCTGGAACTGAGCATTCTGAGCCTGAAGATCTTTGACAGACTGTTCAAGAGCCATTTCTGCTAAAATAAATAGCGAGAGAATGAGAAAACCCATCTTCAATGTACCTATTATGAGATGTTATGCCATGATATGCGATGTTTATGCAGATGCAATGCAATGTTTTCAAGGACCTTAGAGACTTAAATTTGTTAAACAAGCACGAACAAACATTTATTAGTTCTCTTCTCATTCTTTTTCTTCTTAAGTACAAAAGATAGTTCAAAACAATAAAAGAAAAGCATAAAAATCCTAAATCTCTAAGTCTCCCATGGGCGCTTCCTCTTGGTGCCGAGGTAGGCGTTGATGTTCCGCTCCTCGTGAAGTAGCTTTGTTAACTCTAGCACTTTCTTCTCGCTTGCATAACACTGAGCTTCGAATGTATCCCTTTCTTCTTTAAGCTGAATCCAGGATTTCTTCAAGTCTTCAAAATCAGTAGGCATGTCAGGATGGAGAACGGTATAGGGTACGTCACCTATAGCAACTGGTTCCATAATTACTGGTAGAACAGGCGTGAATGGCATCATGAGGTTTTGAGCTCGAGCTCTCACCCACTTGAGGTAAGGTTCCCAAGCAATGGAGTTTTGGTGTCCCAAAGTCTTGGTATCAGTTTTCTTTACCATGCCCCAAGCGTGTATGAACCTTCGTCGGTAATTCTGGAGATCGTGATTGTAGTCGAATACGATATCTTGGAGAAGCATATCATGTGGACCATCTCTTCGAGCAAAACCAAACTGACGTAGAGCTAGAGAAGGGTTGTAAGTAATCTCTCCCCTTATACCAAGGAGTGGTACATTAGGGAATTCTCCACAACGCTCAATGAATGTGAAGTCCTTTTGGGAGAAAAGACTCCAACGGACATCCGAATGAGAGAGTGACATTAGTCTTTGAGACCACTTCAACCTTTATCGTTCTTCAAAACTGATGGAGGAAGGTGCGAAATAAACCACCTGGAAAGTAACGGTATACAACACATGAGAGTTCCTTGTCTCTTGATAGTACGAGTGTGGAGAGAATGTAGGATGTCTCCAAGTAAAGTAGGCACTGGATTGCGGGTAAGAAACAACTTGATGGTGTTGACATCTATGAATTGATCCGAGTTACGGAATAGAACCAAACCATAGATTAGCAAGGCCACAATGTCTTCAAATGCATGGAAACTCATAACTTTGAGGAATTCTCGGGCTTGCTTTATTAGGAACTTAGCAAGTAAACCCTTAACTCCGCTTCTAGTTTCCCAATTGGCTTCAATGTCTGAGCGCTTTAGGTGTAATGCTGATGCGATGTCTTCATACCTAGGAACCTTTTCTAAACCGGTGAATGGCATCTGATCAAGAATAGGTATCCCAAGTAGCTTAGAGAACTCTTCCAAGGTAGGAACTAACTGATAATCTGGGAATGTAAAGCAATGGTGTTTCAGATCAAAGAACTAGAATAGGACATGCATCATATCTTCTTCAAAACCGGAGATAACCAAGTCAAGTAGATAACCATGTCTTTTGATGAACTGAGCATGGTCGGGAATTTTTGAAACCAATTCTTTAAGTTGAGAAGGTATACCCATGAAGTTGATTCGGATAGTCTTTCTAGAAGCCATAATTCCTACAAAACAGAGCAAAGATAAATCCCTAGGTCCTTGAAATAGTTAGAAATGATATGCAATGCGATGATGTCATGATGACATGCTTAGCACACACAAACAATTCACACAATGAGCCTAGGTTTAAGGCTTGCATGAGGTATAGGTGATTACCCCACCAAAAGTTTGAGTTGGTTCATCCTGTCCTATAATAGTAACTGGGTTCTAGGAATCTCACATCATTGATCTTTCTCGTAGGCGTTTATTTCAATACGACTGCCAAATGGTCGACCGAAAATATCCCAAAAGTCTGATCTTAATGAGAGTAGCATCGAGTATCAACCAACCTTACTCTGCACAAAAGCCGACCATCTCACTACCTTCTAATGGCTAAGATGGGTCAATTAAGGTTCTAAAATTTTAGTTAGTGCTTCATGACACCACGCAGAAGCCAAATACTATCCTCAAATTGGGAATGAAGAGTATCAGGACATCCAAAGTTCAACACTAACGTAGCCATCATGTTGACCGTTTCGATATACGTCTAACGGTCGCGACGATTTATTGCTACTTACCTAAGAGGAAACCCGGATCCGGGTGTAGGATCCCCCACAAATATAATACCCAAGAAACCCTTGAAAGGTAAAGCAAGCAAATCAAACAAAAGGCAATAAAGATGATCTAAAAAATCCCTAAGGTATTCTCTCTTTAGGGTGTCTCCCCGGTAGAGTCGCCAGTTCTGTAATACGGTGCACTGACTTTGTGGAATTTTGTATCGCAAATGTGCGGATAGTAAGAGTCGCCACCGACTTTTCTTTTATCCAATTAAGGGAAGGTGAAAAGAACAGGAAAAGACCTTCATTAGATTCTGAGTAAGGGAGAAGGTTATGAAAAGGGAAGGTATTAGCACCCCTTTTCATCCGTAGTTATCTACGGGCTCTTAGTTGCTCTTAGATCACTTTAAAATTGTGCTTTCTGTGTGTTTGACAAAAATGTTTTGAAAAGGCATTTCGCTTTAACTTTGTAATGATTCATGTAGGAATGTATACAAAGTGTTCGGAAATGTTTCGTTTTTGAAAAAAGTTTGAACTTTGACAAAAGTGTGAGGAGCGAAAAGTATTTTGATAGAGCAAGCAACTAAAAGTCTTATTACCTACTCAGAATGGTCGTTTTCGTGTTGTTTTACGTTCCTTTAGAATAGCGCTATCCATACCATTAGTTGGCAGGTAACTCTATTTGTTGGATGTAAGCGGGACATTCGAAGGGACATCGGATGGTCATAGAAAGCAACTTGTAGGAAGTATCCTAACACATTCGAAGGGACTATCATCATTTTTCGTAGGCGACAATCGAGGGTCAAGATCATGTATTCGGAGGCGACATCGTGGGTCTTATGATCTTTGTATTGAAGTGACTATGATGATTTGTTTTGAAGGCAACGGTGCTAGAATACCTCTACGTTCGAGGGGCATGACCATTTGAATTCGTAAAGGCAACAAGAGAAAATTACCCTAAGGGGTGCATGTGTGAAAAAAGTGTGTCAATTTCAGGTATTTTATCTTGAAAATTAGAGTGAGCTATGTTCAATTTTAGTCTTGCCATACACGCCTAATTACTAGCAGTTTATAGGGTGCGGAAAGTAAATTGCGGAAATATAAAGTGTGGAAAGATAAATCCTACGCTATTACATGGCTTTGGGGCAGATACATAATTAAAAAGTGTGAAAAATAAAAGCCCTAATTAAACTATTACATCCCATAGGCAATTACATAATATGAATAGAAAATAATAAAAAATTGTCCGAAACGGGATAACCTGTGAACAGATGAAAAATCGGGAAATACGAGGAAATTGCATAAGAGGAAAATGTTAGTAAAAATAATAATTTTTGAATGAGAAAAAGTTTATGTGCTAGAAATAACATTAATATGCTAAAATAATTTTTTGGGATTTTTTGGAGTTAATTTAATAATTAAAAATCAATTAAAAGTGATTTAAATGATAAAATAGAAATTAAATTAAATATGCATGCAAAAATAATATTTTTAATTTTAAAAATTAAATAAACATTTTTCTGATGTGTATGCAAAAAATAAATATTTTTGGTATTTTTTAAATGCATGATAAAAATTATTAAAGATAAATTAAATAGTATGAAAAATATTAAAAAAGAAAATATGAAAATATAAGAAATTGCAAACATGTAAAAATCACTTTGCCATGGCTGGGATTCGAACTCAGGTCCCCTGGGTGAATTGCGCGCAGCCTTACCAACCGAGCCAGCATGTACACGTGTTATAAAAACGAAGCGAATGGCTTTTGGACGGTTGTCACCCCCTGATTGCCCAGAATCACGCGCCAAGAACTTCATCGTTTTCGTTTGAATTTTGGGAATTTTGCGTCGGTCTTTCTTCGACGCTAAGGCCCCTGCAATTTCTAAAATCTCATACACATAATATGTTAGTGTTTTTAGTTGGCATTAATTTTGGTAAAACTAGGCTATAGCAATGTCTTGATAAATGTCATGACATTCAGAGATTGAAGATAAATCCTACCGCTAAGGATGTTAAAGCACACGTAATCGAAGCTAAAGTTGTGGAAATTCAGAATCATCGATGTCATAATGTATGTTATGACATTCGTGACATTCTGCTCGTAACTGCTTTTCCCGAGACTTTTCAGGAAGTTTGTTGAGCTGCTAAATATTGTTTTTCTGTTATTAGAAAGCATGCTCACGTGGCTGCTAGGTTAATCTTAATTAAACCTAAATTGGTTGTTGAAAAGACCATGTTTTTAGGATTAAAATAAGTGAACCCTAGCTATCTTTATGGAAGCCCAAAACTGAAGTTTCAGGACTGCTTCTATAAAAGGAATTCACCCCTTACACTGCTGTTGTGCCTCTGGAATTTATTGAAGATATAGCAGGTTGTTATTTGTGTACTGTTAGGAGATTTAACAGTTGTATTTGTGTAATTCTAGTTTCTCTTGTGAGCCAAGCAATTATCAATTGATAAGTGCCTTGGACTAGGATTTGTTGTAAGGGTAGTTTATCAATCAAAGCTTTGAAGCACGAGTGTTTGTCTCTTGATTGAAAGCTTTGAAGCGAGATCAAGATAGTTTATTAAAGTGTGTCTTCACAATTCAATTATTCAATAGGTTGATATCACTGTTGTGATTGAGGGGGAGTGAGTAGGTACTCAGATCTAAGTAGGACTTAGGTTGAAGTTGCATTGGGTAGGTTTTATGTGAAGGAGATAAACTGGTTGGATTATTCCTGAATTAATTCTACTAATAGTGAATTTCCTCCCTGGCTTGGTAGCCCCTAGATATAGGTGTAGTTAGACACTGAACTGGGTAAACAACTTATTGTGTTCTTTACTGCTGTTTACATTTATTGTGTGAATTGTTAACAGAGTGTCAGATAGTGTGTCATAACATTCTCTGTGACATCACGTATCTGCTGCCAGGAATTTCATAATATAAATGAATTATGAGTACATGAATCGATTGCAAATTGAATTCTAAACACGATGGTGGTGGTCTTTTGGTCCAATTTTTCCGTTTTAAGGAAGCCCTAATTCGGTTAAGAAAACCCTGATCACGGTGATTCGTGTTTCAGGCCATGGAAATGCAATTAAATCATCCAGAAAGCTTGCAAACTTTGTTCTAAACACAAAACAAACATCAAAACTCGTTAATAATGCATGATAAACAGAATTCGATTTTTGAAAAAGTAAGAACAAACCAAATCGTGTTTTCTCAATTCTTGATGTTTTTGGATGATGTAAAGGTCTGGACTGCTTCAGGAGATGTCAAGGAATGCAATGGGATGTTTGGAATCGATTGAAACAAGCTAGAACTGTGGCTGCAAGTTACTTCAAGAGCACGGTTTTTTGACTTTTAGGTTAGGGTTCTTGAGGCAATTTTTCTGTTCTTTCTTGTGTGATATGTATTGTATATTTATAATGGATGGAAATTGAGCTGATTTGAGGAACAAATAATGGTTAATCAATGCAAAGATCATTTGATTTTGTACAAAATCAAATCTTATCTTTTTTGATCAATTTCAATCAAATTCTTGCCAAATCCATGATAATTTCGAAATTTGCCAGCCTTTATGGGTTACTTGGATCCCAAGAATGAGAGAAAAATCAATTTTGCAATTAATTTTGATTTTATACCTTATTTTTGAATTTAATTTGTATTTAAATGAATAAAATCCAAATTAAATAGAAAAATAAAGTTAAAATTCGTGGCATTGGGCTTGGATGTTCCAAATTGTATAAGGAACAAGTTTGAATGAAGAAAAACTAGGCCCATTTGCAAAAAAAATTATTTTTACAAGTATCTCTCTTTGTGCACTTCTTCAAAATTGCTCAACTTGCACAAGGTGTATTTTGCTCAATTTTCCACATTTTTGAGTGTTCTTTGACTTTTTGGAAATCTCTAAGAGTCCTCTAACCAACCTCTTTGGTTTCATCTCAATTGGAGTTTCCATGCTCAATAAATCTTCAAAACAAAATGTTGACTTTTTGTTGACTTTGAAAAGGACCTGTAATGTTTTGATCCATACCTTCCAAATGAAGCATTTTTTAAACATTCTTGTGAGACATGAAGTTGTAGAGAATTGAATTTCCTTCAAAACAAGAGGTGGTGGAAAATTTTCTGAGAAAGTATGAAGAAGTTATGCTCAGTCAAAGTTTGGTTGACTTTTCACTGAGAAACCCTAATTTGGAAAGTTTGACTTTTGTGCAAATCTTGAGTTTTCTTGATGAATCATGATCAACCCTTGATAAAATGATGAATGTAACTTCAAAATGAGGATGTTGACCAAAAATCATGAAGTTTGACTGTATGTTGACAACAGTTGACTTTTTGTCCAATACAACTGATTTTCAACCATCTAAGCAATTGTCTGAGGAAATTTGACTTGTGAGGCTAGAAACTTTACATGGAGAATCTTTGAAGCATATGAGGAGGCATGATGAACATTGGAGATGTTGGAAGTCCATCTGGATCTGAGAATTGCCAAACGCTAGTTTGGGTTGATTGTCTAGGAGAAGGTTTGTCTGATCAACCCTTGAGGAATCCTTGAGCATGGATGTATGAAATGTCTTGAGAAGTAGGAGGGAAAATTTTGGGGTATGACATGAACCACAATCAGGATATCCTATTGATCCTTGTTTGGCTTTGAGTACATGGTATGATACTACAGGTGGAAAGAAGAAAAATGGGAGAGTGTATAGTGTAACACCCCAATATTACCCAAGGTTTTATATGCAAAAATCAGAGTAATTTAAAATTTCATAAATTAAATACTGAGGCATCACACCTTCAAAATCAAATCACTTTAAACAGTTTGTTTTAAAGAATAAATCTCGGATACATAACATCGTCGGAAATCATAAATTGATTCATACAAATCAAAACATCTTCTTAATTAAACTTCCTTAACAATTCATGTTTTCATAAAATATGATTCTCATTTACAAAAGGAAAAGAAACAAAAGAACGACAGCAGTGACAACATAAATATTCCCCCCGAGTGCTACGTATCAGAGCGACACCGACTCAACTAATAGCAGCTATAATCTCCGTCTTCATAACTTGCACGTTACCAATATAAAAGTAATGGCAAAACAAGTAAAGGGTGAGATAATATAAAACATATAATTAAAAGTCATGATAAAATATATATATATATATATATATATATATATATATAGTTTCAGAATTATAAAGGGTATAGATTAATAAGTGCAATTCCAACACATATCCAAAACTCACTCACTCTAATCGTCATTCTAATGTGTATAATCTACACTTTATCGCCATAACCTCATCGGCATAAATCATCACAACAACACATAAACTATAAACAACAACATCAAACAACAACACCAAACAATGCTAATAACATAAGCAACATAAATAAAATCATCACAAATTGGCTAAAGCCCATCTTCGTTTTTGGCATGAAAGCCCATCATCACAAACATCATCACGTCATATTTGCATTAAGCATTTCATCAAGTTAAATCATCGCAAAACTCATCCTTTATATTCACCGCATAGTTATCATGAAATTATCAAATCATATTCATTTCATGTTTATCCTAAAGATCATCACCAAACAAAGCATCATATATCATCGCAATTCAACATCATCAATCAATTAAAACCCAACGCCAAACAACTCAAACATAAACATAACCGACTCCATGGGACACGACTATGTTATGCATGTGGTACCGGTGCTTTATCCATAATTAGGGACACTTGGCATAAAGCCCATCATCGCTTGGCATAAAAGCCTCGTCGCTTGGCATAAAAGCCCTCGTCGCCAATGCAATGTATGTGACTCGACAACAGAACAACACAACACAAAAACATCATCATCGGTCATCAAGATTGGTATAAAGCCCACGTCGCCATAATTTATCCACATGAAGATAAATATATCATCGCATCATATTTGCATTATGAAAAACATCACTAATAATTCATCACCATCAAAATCATGCATTCACAAATCGGGAGCATTTATTAACAATATCAATATAATCATCACATCATCATGTACAAAGACATATATCATCGCATCGCATATCATCAAGTATTCATTAATAAATACATCGTCGCAAACATCATGTCTAATCACACCACATCATTATCAATTCATACACTAAATTCCAAATACGGAAAAGTAGTTAAACATCTATAATCGTCGCAAAATCCTTTCCTAAGAACCGGCATTAATCATAATCATCAACATCGAAATCGGATTTTCCATACGTGTCTTAAATCTACTAAAACGTAATCTGATTCAATTTAACCGTAAATTGGCCTATTTCGGGTTGTTTCTTTTAATACGGTGAACTGACTTTGAGATTTTTGTATCGCAAATGTGCGGATAGCAAAAGTCCCCACCGACTTTTCTTTTATCCAATTAAGAGAAGGTGAAAAGAACAGGAAAAGACCTTCGTTAGATTCTGATTAAGGGAGAAGATTATGAAAAGGGAAGGTATTAGCACCCCTTTCCATCCGTAGTTATCTACGGGCTCTTAGTTGCTCTTAGATCATTTTTTCAAAAGAAGTGCTTTCTGTGTGTTGGACAAAAATGTTTTGAAAAGGCATTTTGCTTTGACTTTGTAATGATTCATGTAGCAATGTATACAAAGTGTTCCGAAATGGTTCGTTTTGGAAAAGAGTTTGAACTTTGACAAAAAAGTGTGAGGTGTGAAAAGTATATTGATAGAGCAAGCAACTAAAAGTCTTATTACCTACTCAGAATTGGTCGTTTTCGTGTTGTTTTACGTTCCTTTAATTGGATAAAAGAAAAGTCGGTGGCGACTCTTGCTATCCGCATATTTGCGATACAAAAATCGCAAAGTCACCACCGACATGTAATCGACGACTGGGAGTCACCGACGCTAGGCTCAGATGTTCCGGAAGTGGAAGGAGCATGGAGATGGGCTTAAGATGCCATCCGGAGAGAACGGTGTCGAGTCGTATGCTAGACTTCGTGCTCATCTTTGAATGAAGTTGTTGGTTTATATTGGTTTTTAACCAAATATGCAACATTCTGAAAGTGGAGAAATGATGATAAGTAGTCGGAGATGGGCTTAAGATGTCATCCAGGGCAACTGAGTCGTACGCTAGACTCTGTAGTTGCTGTCGATAATAAGAGAGAGTCAGAATAATCCTTCGTGTCGATTACTCTGAGAGGATAATAGTTGGCAAAATATGGATAGCTTCCCTGTTGTGCTTCGGGTATTGATCCAATGCCTGTTATCGGAGGATAACTTGTGTGATCGTTCGGATAGGGTTTCCCGTCTGGCTTCGGGTATTAATCCTGGATCTGTTGTCGGAGGACAACTTGGGCGGTCGTTCAGATAGTTTTCCGTCTCGCTGCATTAATCCCGACCGCTTGTTTTATGATTTTCACCTGTTTTGGGAAAAACAAAAGAAACTTTGATAGAGTATCGTTAGTCCTATGCAAATTATGATGCATGACGATTTGTATGAATGACATATGCACAAATTATGATTTTCTTGAATAATGTATGAACGATAGACGTTGTGGTATTTCAAAACAATTCCATCTTGAGGAAGATGTGGATGCTCTGCTTGGGGATTCCTGGCTTCTGTTGGGGACGAAACAAACGAATTGGAAACCCTGAGAAGAAAGATAATCTTGATTCCTCCGATGCACTATCTGACCAAGTCTTGAGCCTAGATATTGTTGAGGATGGTAGAGATCGAGAGACGCGCTGCTGAGGATCTTGTGTATAGACCCTGCTGGGAGAAAAATTAGGAGGCGCTCTAATAGGGATCTTACGCATAGATCCTGCTGGAGAGCATTCGATAGTTGTTGGGAGATCGGGTTAGAAGGATCTGGAGCCCGTCGAAATCTCTAGCTGGGGAATAAAAGATGTAGGTTTCCTCTGATGCACTATCTGACCAAGTTTCGAGTCTGGATATTGCTGCTGCTGGGGAAATGATGATTGCTGAGAGATATTCTGCTGGAGATAGATATCTCTGTTGTAAATGTATCGTTATTGCTCGGAGACTAATGTAACAGGGTTCAGCTGGTTGGGATCACTGCTCGGGGACTAATGTGATGAAGCTTGGAATGTTTGGACTAGTGGAGGAAAATGTGTACTCCACTGGGGAAGGTTTGTAGTGAGCGACACCTCTGTGGGGATTGTACTCTGCAGGGGAACGCATTGGCGACTTCGTCGTCATCTCAATTCCTAGAGCCTGTAGTAATTACCTTTGTATGTTCACTTTTCGCATGTTTGTGAATAGATTTTTATTGTCAAATGCATATAATCATTCAAAGCAAACGTTGGACTTTATGCAAATAACAAATAGCAAAAATTGTAAAGAGAAAGAATTTGTATTAACTTGAAATGTGGCGTATGGCCAAGTAGTTTGTACACAAGAAAAGTAAAAAGCTATGCGTAAACAATCTCGTTAAGTTCCAACTATGCTAGTACTCATATATTTCAACTGTCTCATCTCCTTGCTGTCAGTAGAAAGTGAATGAATTGATTTTCGCCATTTGAATCTTGAATGCTGATAGTAGTAGTCTGAAAGTAGGTGATCTGGACGAGACATAGTCGTAAGCTTAAATCCCTAACTTTTTCCTAGACCGTCCTTTCGGTTTTCGGATACCTTTTTGCCCAAGCCGCCTTTGGTTTTTCGACTTGTACATGTTTTGTATATATCCTTAATTTTGCCCGAACCCTTTGGTTCGCCAGATGCCCTTATTTTTGTTTAGGCCACCGACCTGGGTCTCTTTTATGTAGTATTTTTGACTATGTCCGCATTCACGGTGTGAGAAGTCTTCACCATCCATGGTGCTAAGTATCATAGCTCAAAATATCTCTTGACTACAAATGGTCCCTCATAGGTGGGAGTCCATTTGCCCTGATCACCTTGTGGAAGAATGATGCGCTTGACTACTAAGTCACCGACTTGGCATACCCGGTGCTTGACCTTCTTGTTAAATGCTCTGATCATTCGCTTCTGATAGATCTGTCCATGGAAGATGGATGCGAGTCATTTCTCATCAATCAAGTTAATCTGGTCAAGGCGAGTCTGGATCCAATCGTCTTCGCCTAACTCTGTGTCCTGGAGGACTCTGGTTGAGGGTATCTGAACCTCGATTGGTAGGACTGCTTCCATACCGTACACAAGAGAGAAAGGGGTTGCCCCTGTTGATGTTCGTACCGTAGTGCGATAACCATGAAGAGCAAATGGTAACATATCATGCCAATCTTTGTAAGTTACGGTCATCTTCTGTATGATCTTCTTAATGTTCTTGTTGGCGGCTTCCACAGCGCCATTCATCTTAGGCCGATAAGGAGAAGAGTTGTGATGCTTGATCTTGAACTGCGTGCAGAGTTCGGTGATCATATTATTGTTGAGATTAGAGCTGTTATCTGTGATAATCTTTTCGGGAGTGCCATGCCGACAGATAAGGTTATGCTTGATGAATCGTGCCACAACATTCTTGGTAACAGATGCAAACGAGGCTGCTTCTACCCACTTGGTGAAATAGTCAATTGCCACAAGGATGAAATGATGTCCGTTGGATGCTGTGGGCTTGATTTCTCCGATCATGTCAATGCCCCACATTGCAAAAGGCCAAGGAGTTGTTAGAACATTTAGAGGTACTGGAGGTACGTGTACTTTGTCTGCATAAATCTGGCATTTGTGACAAGATCGAGCATAGCGGTGACAATCAGCTTCCATGGTGGACCAATAGTAACCTGTTCTCAAAATCTTCTTAGCCATGGTGTGTCCACTGGAGTGGGTACCAAATGCGCCTTCGTGTAACTCTTCCATGATACGTTCCGCTGTTTTCTAGTCTACACAGCGAAGTAAACACAAGTCGTGATTGCGCTTGTATAAGATGTCGTTGCTGAGGAAGAACTTGGATGCAGATCTTCTCAAAAACTTCTTATCGTTGACAGATGCCCCCGCCGGATATTCCTGAGTCTCAAGATACCTCTTCACATTGTAATACCAAGGTTTCTCTTCTATGTCAAGCTCATAACAATACTCTGGTTCGTCAAACTTCTCAATGATGATCTGGGGAGCCTCGTTTCCCATCTGACCTTGAACATAGATGACATAGTAGCCAATGCGTCTGCCAACTGATTCTCTTCTCGTGGAATGTGATCGAAAGTAATCTCTTCGAAGTAGGGAATCAAACTCAACACATGCTCTCGATATGGAATGATATTCGGATGCTTCGTATCCCACTCGCCTTTAATTTGACTGATCACTAAAGCTGAGTCTCCGTACACTTGTAAGAACTTGATTCTTAAGTCAATAGCAGCTTTGATACCCATGATGCACGCTTCGTATTCGGCCATGTTGTTAGTGCAGCTGAAACATAATCTGGCGGTGAAAGGCGTATGTCCTCCTGTAGGAGATGTAATGATGGCGCCAATGCCATTGCCAAGTGCGTTTGAGGCTCCATCAAAGACCATGGTCCATCGGGATCCTTGTTCAGGTACTTCGTTTGGGCCTGGTTCTTCACAATCTATAACTAGTAAAACATCTTCGTCTGGAAAATCGAATTGTATAAACTGATAGTCATCTACGGCTTGATGAGCCAAATGATCGGCTACTACACTTCCTTTGATCGCTTTCTAAGAAGTATACTGGATGTCGTATTCGGTCAAGATCATCTGCCATCTTGCTATTCTTCCAGAGAGAGCTGGTTTCTGAAATATGTATTTTATCGGATCCATCTTGGAAATCAACAAGGTAGTGTGAGTCAACATATACTGTCATAGTCGGCGAGCAGCCCAAGCCAAAGCGCTGCAAGTTTTCTCGAGCTGTGAGTATCTTCTTTCATAGTCGGTAAACTTTTTGCTAAGGTAGTATATTGCATACTCTTTTCGACCAGACTCGTCATGTTGCCCCAACACACACCCCATTGAGTTCTCTAACACTGTCAAGTACATGATAAGAGGTCTTCCTTTGGCGGGCGGCATCAGGATAAGAGGATTCTGCAGGTACTCCTTGATTTTGTCAAAAGCGATCTAGCAATCGTCGCTCCATTCTACCACTTGATCTTTCTTCAGTAGCTTGAAGATTGGCTCACAAGTAGCAGTTAGATGTGCAATGAATCTGGCACTGTAGTTTAATCAGCCCAAGAAACCTCTGACTTCTTTCTCGGTGCGGGGAGCTGGCATTTCTTGAATAGCTTTAACCTTGGCTGGGTTAACTTCAATACCTTTTCCACTGACGATAAACCCTAGGAGTTTACCGGATCTGACTCCAAAGGTGCACTTGTTAGGATTGAGTCTTAGTCTGTACTTCTTCTACCTATCAAACAGTTTCCGTAGATGATCAAGCTGTTCTTCTTTAGTCTGTGACCGAGCTATCATGTCGTCGACGTAGACCTCTATCTCGTGATGAATCATGTCATGAAATAATGTCACCATGGCACGCTGATAAGTGGCGCCCGCGTTCTTCAGTCCGAACGGCATGACTTTGTAGCATAAAGTACCCCACTGTGTAACGAAAGTAGTCTTTTCCATGTCTTCAGGAGCCATTTTGATCTGATTGTCACCGGAGAAACCATCCATGAAGGAGAAAACCCTGTGCTGAGCGGTGTTCTCAACCAGAACATTAATATGAGGTAGTGGGAAATCGTCTTTCGAACTTGCTTTGTTCAGATCTCTGTAATCCACACACATTCGTACCTTGCCATCCTTCTTGGGCACAGTTACCACATTAGCCACCCATTGTGGATAGGAAGTAACAGCTAAGCAATCGGCGTTGAACTGCTTCATAACTTCGGCTTTGATTTTCTCTGATATCTCAAGAAGCATGCGACGAACCTTCTATTTCACAGGGAGAAAACCTTCTTTTGTCGGTAATCGATGTACCACAATATCAATGTCCAAACCTGGCATGTCTTCGTATGACCAAGCAAAACCTCAATATAGTCTCGTAGCATCCGAGTCAATCTCTTTGACATCGTTCTCAAGACCCGCTCTATCTTGATCTCTTTCTGTCTTCATCGCACTCAAATTCACAACCTCAATCGGCTCTTCATGTGGTATAACTCGCTTCTTGCTTTAACACCGACAAGTTCTCCGGCACTTCACAATCTTCCTCACTTTCGCCTTGGCTTGGTAGATCGGATTATCAAGTCGTATTTAGCAATAGCATAGCTGTTATCAACGAGATTCGGAGTGATTCTGCAGTGTATCACGTGGGTGTGTGTAAGAACACATAGCTTTTTGAAGGGGTGATAAAGTAAAAGATAGAAAGCAACAATTAAATGCAAAAGTCCAACGATTTTATTGAATGAAAATAAGCAACAATTAAATGCAAACTTCAAATTGATCAGTAGTAGTGTCTTGCGGTACGTGAGCATTCTTCAGAAACTTCACCAAGGCTTTAGCATGAGCCTCGGAGCACAAGAGCAGAGCAAGCATGGAGATCTTGGACGGAGTCTGTCCCAACTGTTCCACAATATTGTAGTCACTCTTCTTGATGATCTTCAGAATTTCCTCCATTTCTTGTTTGGAGGTGTCTTCAGTAACTTCCTTTGGTACTTCGAAGGTGATGAGTCACTGGTTCTTTCCCTCTAGTCTCGGGAACTGGTTGAATAGCTGGAATTTGAGCTGGAGTCGTAGCGTCTTTTGGAGGAGAGATTTCTGGAGAGAATACTCTTCCGGTTCTGGTCACCTTACTCGATCCGGTGATGTTGTCAATGTCAAGAATGGTAGCTTCAACTGTAAGATCTTCAATGGTCAGAGGGTCTTGCTTGACGCCATGATAGTAGACATCAGATCCGTAATTCCAAGGAATAGCTTTGTCGGAGGAATATGGGACTGGTCTGGGAGAAGTAATAATGAGAGGTGCCACTCTAGGCACATGATCAGCAGAGGAAATCCTTATAGTGTTAACGTCAGCACATTCTTCTGGGAAATCGTCACCCCATCCGGTTGCCTTAACATCTTCAATAGGAATCTTGTAATCAAACTTTCCACTTGGATGCCCCAAGGTATCCCACACATCCGGTACAGTTTCATTCACATCTTCGATCTTCAGTTTCTTTGACACATCTTCACACAGACTCTCCACAGGTGGTTTCAGGAACAGTATTTCACGGTTATCCATCACGCACTGAACACGTCTTCTCAACCAAGCACAACCATCAGGTGCAGATGGGCACCAACGACAATTCTCTGGGCATCCTGGGTTGACACCGGCTTGCAGCAAATTCTTCTTAACAGTCATCAGAGGAATGGTCAAGTCATCTATGTTGAAAACGTAAGTATCTTCACCAACAACATTGGTACTTTTGTCATGGTTAGGCATAGGAGCGTTGATCACATTCGGAGTCTTAACAGGAGGGTCAAACTCAATCTGCTTAGCTTCAATCATATCTTGAATTTTGTTCTTGAGCCCAACTTGTCGATGTCGTGCCTGGCTATTGGAGTGGTAAGCACACTTAGCATTAGGATTGTATCTCGGAGATGAAGTGTTGACACTCTGAGGAGGATCCTTCAAAGTAATCAGTTCTGCTTTCAACATGTGTTGCAAGGCTTGCGATAACGGCATGTTGATCTTCATAAACCGCCTCGTGGCGCGCTCGCTACGCTGTCTCGCTGAGGTTGTCCGATGTGGGATTGAGATCACAACCGCCCGGCTGATTGAGCGTCGGTCTTGGCTCGCTTTTCGACCATACACAACATTAGTTTCTTTCTTACCACCAAAAGATCTCTTTCGCATTTGAAGATGTCTCTACATGAATCTTCCCACTCTTGATACCGCTTCAATACGCCTCCGTCAATATTAACTCGATGAATCCGGCTGAAGAGTTTCCAATCAGATGATTGAAGAATGGGCCTGTCAGTGTTCCCATAAACATATCAACCAGCTCCCTATGAGACAAGGGTGGCTGAACTCTGCCTGCTAAATCTCTCCATTTCTGAGCATATTCTTTGAACTTCTCATCACGACCCATAGACATGCTTTGTAGTTGCATGCGAGTGGGTGTCAATTCAGCATTGTACTCATACTGCCTGTAGAAACCATCTGCTAAGTCACTCCAAGTACGGATACGGTCATTCTCTAGCTGATAATGTAATACGGTGAACTGACTTTGTAGGTTTTTGTATCGCAAATGTGCGGATAGCAAGAGTCGCCACCGACTTTTCTTTTATCCAATTAAGGGAAGGTAAAAAGTACAGAAAAGACCTTCGTTAGATTCTGAGTAAGGGAGAAGGTTATGAAAAGGGAAGGTATTATCACCCCTTTCCATCCGTAGTTATCTACGGGCTCTTAGTTGCTCTTAGATCACTTTAAAAATTGTGCTTTCTGTGTGTTTGACAAAAATGTTTTGAAAAGGCATTTCGCTTTGACTTTGTAATGATTCATGTAGGAATGTATACAAAGTGTTCGGAAATGTTTCGTTTTGAAAAGAGTTTGAACTTTGACAAAAGTGTGTTGTGTGAAAAGTATTTTGATAGAGCAAGCAACTAAAAGTCTTATTACCTACTCAGAATTGGCCGTTTTCGTATTGTTTTACTTTCCTTTAGAATAGCGCTATCCATACCATTAGTTGGTAGGTAACTCTATTTGTTGGATGTAAGCGGGACATTCGAAGGGACATCGGATGGTCATAGAAAGAAACTTGTAGGAAGTATCCTAGCACATTCGAAGGGACAATCGAGGGTCAAGATCATGTATTCGTAGGCGACATCGTGGGTCTATGATCTTTGTATCGAAGGGACTATGATGATTTGTTTTGAAGGCAACGGTGCTAGGATACCTCTACATTCGAGGGACATGACCATTTGAATTCGTAAGGCAACGAGAGAGAATTACCCTAAGGGGTGCATGTGTGAAAAGAGTGTGTCAAATTCAGATATATTATCTTGGAATTAGAAATGATCTACATTCATTTTTATCTTGCCATACACGCCTAGTTACTAGCAGTTTATAGGTGCGAAAAGTAAATTGCGGAAAGTAAAATGCGGAAAGTAAATGTCCTACGCTATTACATGGCTTTGGGGCAGTTACATAATATAGGAGTGCGGAAAGTAAAGGCGAAAATATAAAGGTGCGAAAAGTAAAGTGTGGAAAGTAAATGTCATACGCTATTACATGGCTTTGGGGTAGTTACATAATATAGGAGTGCGGAAAGTAAAGGCGGAAATGTAAAGGTGCGGAAAGTAAATCCTACGCTATTACATAATAAAAATTTGCGACCTATACATCTTTTCTAGAATTTGTAAATGCGAGATAATCATAAATAATCAGAATAAAGTTAGTAAAATGTTTTGGAAATTAGTAGAAAAATGTTTTTTAGGTTGGTAACCTTAATTAAAAGAAAGAAAAAATATTTTTGTATTTTTGAGATTGATTTTAATGTAAAATCCTAAATCTATGTTAATTAGCATTTAATTAGAAAAATAATTGAAAATGCAAATAAAAATAAATGTTTTTGTGTCAAATTAAAATAAAGGTTTTTGAAACCTAAATCTAAAATTAAAACATTTTTTAGGATTTTAGAAAATAGTCAAATTAATTTATGAAAATAAATATAAATAAGAAAAGAGAAATTAAAAAAAAGGTTAGAAACATTGAAGGAGAAAAGTGGTAAAAAAGATTTGGTCCCGGAGGTGTTGAAAGTTTTGAATCGATGCGAAATGAATTCGAACTCGAAACAAAGTATCGACACAAAAAAAGAAAAGAAAACACTAGCATAAAGATGAATCAAAATTAAATCAATGATAATGGAGGAATATTGTCACGGGCCGAAACCCAAGGTTGAGTTGTTGCCGTTGACAAACTGTACGAAATAGATTTCATTCATATTTTTGATATGTTAGTTGTTTGTAGTTTGTTTAGAAAAAAGTGATGTTGTTAATGGTGAAAATGGTTTTGTTAGAAAAACTTCACTAATACAAATTAGAAAAAATGCATGTAGAAATATATTAGTAAATTGTAAGGTTTTAATATGCAAGATAAAAAAAAAGTTAGTATTTCTCATGGTAGATATGGACCGTAAAAAAAAAGTGGTTCGATTAAAATGATAAATAAAAATGGCTTGTAAATGTGAAACCGTGAGAATTGTTATACAAAAATAAAATGTAAAAAAAACAATCAACCATCAAATAAACATCATGTGGTTAGAACAACAAACGAGATAAAATAAAAGGAATGCCTCATATGAAAATCATCGGCCAAAAACTAGATACAATTTGAAAAGAAACTTTGAAAAGAGATTGAAACAATGTGTGTGAGAAATTGTGGAAATTTGTGGGTGATTGTTGGTAGAAAGAAAAGAAAATGTTAGTGTAGGAAATATGCAATGAAAAAAAAAATGGTTTCCTCTAACCAACCCTTTTGGTCTCATCTCAATTGGAGTTACCATGCTCAATATATCTTCAAATCAAAAAGTTGACTTTTTGTTGACTTTGAAAATGACCTGTAATATTTTGAGCTATACCTCTCAAATGAAGCATTTTTTGGATATTCTTGTGAGACATGAAGTTGTAGAGAATTGAATTTCCTTCAAAACAAGAGGTGGTGGAAAAATTTCTGAGAAAGTATGAGGAAGTTATGATCAGTCAAAGTTCAGTTGACTTTTCACCTAGAAACCCCAATTTAGAAAGTTTGACTTTTGAGCAAATCTTGAGTTTTCTTGATGAATTATGATCAACCCTTGATCAAATGATGAATGTAACTTCAAAATGAGGAGGTTGACCAAAAATTATGAAGTTTGACTGCATGTTGACCACAGTTGACTTTTTGTCCAATACAACTGATTCTCAACCATCTGAGCAATTGCCTGAGGAAACTTGACTTGTGAAGCTTGAAACTTGTCATGGAGAATCTTTGAAGCATATGAGGAGGCATGAAGGCCATTGGAGATGTTGGAAGTTCATCTTGACTTGAGAGATACCAAACCCTAGTTTGGGTTGATTGTCTAAGAGAGAGTTTGTCTGATCAACTCTTGAGGAATCCATTGAGCATAGATGTATGAAATCTCTTGAGTAAATGGAGGGCAAATTTTGGGGTATGACAGATAATACCACTCCAATTGAGTTCCGGACAAACTCTCTTGAAAATAGTGCATCCACAACTTTCATCAGTGTGGGGATTGATCTTCTAGACATAGGACTTCAAATGCACTTTGGACAGACATGCCATCATACTTGGCAAAAGTTGGAACTTTGAACTTGGGAGGAATCACCACACCAGGGACAAGACTCAGATCATCAAAATTCAGCCCGGACATCTTCAGGTTTTCCACAGCATTCAGACGGTCTTCAAGTTGCTTGTACTTGTCATCTTCATTAGAGTACTGGTCATGATCATAGCGATCTTCCCTCTTCTTCTCAGATTCACGCTGGCTGCCTTTGTCATCACCCTTGACACTCCCCTCATTCTTGACACTTCCTTCTGAGAGCTCTATCCGGCTGACCACTTTAGGACCACCTTTGTAACGTCTACCCATGTTGAGAACACCAACAACCTTCTTCTTTCTGTTGATGAGTTTCTTCAGATCTTCTTGGCCTTGGACCAAGCTAGTGAACATCTGCTGGAACTGAGCATTCTGAGCCTGAAGATCTTTGACAGACTGTTCAAGAGCCATTTCTGCTAAAATAAATAGCGAGAGAATGAGAAAACCCATCTTCAATGTACATATTATGAGATGTTATGCCATGATATGCGATGTTTATGCGGATGCAATGCAATGTTTTCAAGGACCTTAGAGACTTAAATTTGTTAAACAAGCACGTACAAACATTTATTAGTTCTCTTCTCATTCTTTTTCTTTTTAAGTACAAAAGATAGTTCAAAACAATAAAAGAAAAGCCTAAAAATCCTAAAGCTCTAAGTCTCCCATGGGCGCTTCCTCTTGGTGCCGAGGTAGGCGTTGATGTTCCGCTCCTCGGGAAGTAGCTTTGTTAACTCTAGCACTTTCTTCTCGCTTGCATAACACTGAGCTTCGAATGTATCCCTTTCTTCTTTAAGCTGAATCCAGGATTTCTTCAAGTCTTCAAAATCAGTAGGCATGTCAGGATGGAGAACGGTATAGGGTACGTCACCTATAGCAACTGGTTCCATAATTACTGGTAGAACAGGCGTGAATGGCATCATGAGGTTTTGAGCTCGAGCTCTCACCCACTTGAGGTAAGGTTCCCAAGGAATGGAGTTTTGGTGTCCCAAAGTCTTGGTATCAGTTTTCTTTACCATGCCCCAAGCGTGTATGAACCTTCGTCGGTAATTTTGGAGATCGTGATTGTAGTCGAATACGATATCTTGGAGAAGCATATCATGTGGATCATCTCTTCGAGCAAAACCAAACTGACGTAGAGCTAGAGAAGGGTTGTAAGTAATCCCTCCCCTTATACCAAGGAGTGGTACATTAGGTAATTCTCCACAACGCTCAATGAATGTGAAGTCCTTTTGTGAGAAAAGACTCCAACGGACATCCGAATGAGAGAGTGACATTAGTCTTTGAGACCACTTCAACCTTTGATCGTTCTTCAAAACTGATGGAGGGAGGTGCGAAATAAACCACCTGGAAAGTAACGGTATACAACACATGAGAGTTCCTTGTCTCTTGATAGTACGAGTGTGGAGAGAATGTAGGATGTCTCCAAGTAAAGTAGGCACTGGATTGCGGGTAAGAAACAACTTGATGGTGTTGACATCTATGAATTGATCCGAGTTACGGAATAGAACCAAACCATAGATTAGCAAGGCCACAATGTCTTCAAATGCATGGAAACTCATAACTTTGAGGAATTCTCGGGCTTGCTTTATTAGGAACTTAGCAAGTAAACCCTTAACTCCGCTTCTAGTTTCCCAATTGGCTTCAATGTCTGAGCGCTTTAGGTGTAATGCTGATGCAATGTCTTCGTACCTAGGAACCTTTTCTAAACCGGTGAATGGCATTTGATCAAGAATAGGTATCCCAAGTAGTTTAGAGAACTCTTCCAAGGTAGGAACTAACTGATAATCTGGTAATGTAAAGCAATGGTGTTTCGGATCAAAGAACTGGAACAAGACATGCATCATATCTTCTTCAAAACCGGAGATAACCAAGTCAAGTAGACAACCATGTCTTTTGATGAACTGAGCATGATCGGGAATTTCTGAAATCAATTCTTTGAGTTGAGAAGGTATACCCATGAAGTTGATTCGGATAGTCTTTCTAGAAGCCATAATTCCTACAAAACAGAGCAAAGATAAATCCCTAGGTCCTTGAAATAGTTAGAAATGATATGCAATGCGATGATGTCATGATGTCATGTTTAGCACACAAAACCAATTCACACAATGAGCCTAGGTTTAAGGCTTGCATGAGGTATAGGTGATTACCCCACCAAAAGTTTGAGTTGGTTCATCCTGTCCTATAATAGTAACTGGGTTCTAGGAATCTCACATCATTGATCTCTCTCGTAGGCGTTTATTTCAATACGACTGCCAAGTGGTCGACCGAAAATATCCCAAAAGTCTGATCTTAATGAGAGTAGCATCGAGTATCAACCAACCTTACTCTGCACAAAAGCCGGCCATCTCACTACCTTCTAATGGCTAAGATGGGTCAATTAAGGTTCTAAAATTTTAGTTAGTACTTGATGACACCACGCAGAAGCCAAATACTATCCTCAAATTGGGAATGAAGAGTATCAGGACATCCAAAGTTCAACACTAACGTAGCCATCATGTTGACCGTTTCGATATACGTCTAACGGTCGCGACGATATATTGCTACTTACCTAAGAGGAAACCTGGATCCGGGTGTAGGATCCCCCACAAATATAATACCCAAGAAACCCTTGAAAAGTAAAGCAAGCAAATCAAACAAAAGGCAATAAAGATGATCTAAAAAATCCCTAAGGTATTCTCTCTTTAGGGTGTCTCCCCGGCAGAGTCGCCAGTTCTGTAATACGGTGCACTGACTTTGTGGAATTTTGTATCGCAAATATGCGGATAGTAAGAGTCGCCACCGAATTTTCTTTTATCCAATTAAGGGAAGGTGAAAAGAACAGGAAAAGACCTTCGTTAGATTCTGAGTAAGGGAGAAGGTTATGAAAAGGGAAGGTATTAGCACCCCTTTTCATCGGTAGTTATCTACGGGCTCTTAGTTTCTCTTAGATCACTTTAAAATTTTGCTTTCTGTGTGTTTGACAAAAATGTTTTGAAAAGGCATTTCGCTTTGACTTTGTAATGATTCATGTAGGAATGTATACAAAGTGTTCGGAAATGTTTCGTTTTTGAAAAGAGTTTGAACTTTGACAAAAGTGTGAGGTGCGAAAAGTATTTTGATAGAGCAAGCAACTAAAAGTCTTATTACCTACTCAGAATGGTCGTTTTCGTGTTGTTTTACGTTCCTTTAGAATAGTGCTATCCATACCATTAGTTGGTAGGTAACTCTATTTGTTGGATGTAAGCGGACATTGGGACATCGGATGGTCATAGAAAGCAACTTGTAGGAAGTATCCTAGCACATTCGAAGGACTATCATCATTTTCGTAGGCGACAATCGAGGGTCAAGATCATGTATTCGGAGGCGACATCGTGGGTCTTATGATATTTGTATCGAAGGACTCGATGATTTGTTTTGAAGGCGGTGCTAGAATACCTCTACGCTCGAGGACATGACCATTTGAATTGTAAAGGCAACGAGAGAAAATTACCCTAAGGGGCATGTGTGAAAAGAGTGTGTCAATTTCGTATTTTATCTTGAAAATTAGAATGAGCTATGTTCAATTTTAGTCTTGCCATACACGCCTAATTACTAGCGTTTATAGGGTGCGGAAAGTAAATCGGAAATATAAAGTGTGGAAAGATAAATCCTATGCTATTACATGGCTTTGGGGCAGATACATAATTAAAAAGTGTGAAAAATAAAAGCCCTAATTAAACTATTACATCCCATAGGCAATTACATAATATGAATAGAAAATGATAAAAAATTGTCCGAAACGGGATAACCTGTGAACAGATGAAAAATCGGGAAATACGAGGAAATTGCATAAGAGGAAAATGTTAGTAAAAATAATAATTTTTGAATGAGAAAAAGTTTATGTGCTAGAAATAACATTAATATGCTAAAATAATTTTTTGGGATTTTTTGGAGTTAATTTAATAATTAAAAATCAATTAAAAGTGATTTAAATGATAAAATAGAAATTAAATTAAATATGCATGCAAAAATAATATTTTTAATTTTAAAAATTAAATAAATATTTTTCTGATGTGTATGCAAAAAATAAATATTTTTGGTATTTTTTAAATGCATGATAAAAATTATTAAAGATAAATTAAATAGTGTGAAAAATATTAAAAAAGAAAATATGAAAATATAAGAAATTGCAAACATGTAAAAATCACTCTGCCATGGCTGGGATTCGAACTCAGTTCCCCTGGGTGAAATGCGCGCAGCCTTACCAACCGAGCCAGCATGTACACGTGTTATAAAAACGAAGCGAATGGCTTTTGGACGGTTGTCACCCCGTGATTGCCCAGAATCACGCGCCAAGAACTTCATCGTTTTCGTTTGAATTCTGGGAATTTTGCGTCGGTCTTTCTTCGACGCTAAGGCCCCTGCAATTTCTAAAATCTCATACACATAATATGTTAGTGTTTTTAGTTGGCATTAATTTTGGTAAAACTAGGCTATAGCAATGTCTTGATAAATGTCATGACATTCAGAGATTGAAGATAAATCCTACCTGCTAAGGATGTTAAAGGACAGCTCAGAACTGGAAGCTAAAGATGTGCTGGAAATTCTGCAGAAATCAGTCTGATGTCATAACAGATGTTATGACATTCAGTGACATTCGCTCGAACTGCTTTTCCCGAGATTTTGAAGTTTGTTGAGCTGCTAAATATTGTTTTTCTGTCATTAGAAAGCATGCTCACGTGGCTGCTAGGTTAATCTTAATTAAACCTAAATTGGTTGTTGAAAAGACCATGTTTTTAGGATTAAATTAAGTGAACCCTAGCTATCTTTATGGAAGCCCAAAAATGAAGTTTCGTGATCGCTTCTATAAAAGGAATTCAACCTTAATCGTTGTTGTGCCTCGAATTTATTGAAGATATAGCAGTTGTTATTTGTGTAGTTAGGAGATTTAAGTTGTATTTGTGTAATTCTAGTTTCTCTTGTGAGCCAAGCAATTATCAATTGATAAGTGCCTTGGACTAGGATTTGTTGTAAGGGTAGTTTATCACTCAAAGCTTTGAAGCACGAGTGTTTGTCTCTTGATTGAAAGCTTTGAAGCGAGATCAAGATAGTTTATTGAAGTGGGTCTTCACAATTCAATTATTCAATAGGTTGATATCACTATTGTGATTGAGGGGGAGTGAGTAGGTACTCAGATCTAAGTAGGACTTAGGTTGAAGTTGCATTGGGTAGGTTTTATGTGAAGGAGATAAACTGGTTGGATTATTCCTGAATTAATTCTACTAATAGTGAATTTCCTCCCTGGCTTGGTAGCCCCTAGATATAGGTGTAGTTAGACACTGAACTGGGTAAACAACTTATTGTGTTCTTTACTGCTGTTTACATTTATTGTGTGAATTGTTAACAGAGTGTCAGATAGTGTGTCATAACATTCTCTGTGACATCACGTATCTGCTGCCAGGAATTTCATAATATAAATTAATTATGAGTACATGAATCGATTGCAAATTGAATTCTAAACACGATGGTGGTGGTCTTTTGGTCCAATTTTTCCGTTTTAAGGAAGCCCTAATTCGGTTAAGAAAACCCTGATCACGGTGATTCGTGTTTCAGGCCATGGAAATGCAATTAAATCATCCAGAAAGCTTGCAAACTCTGTTCTAAACACAAAACAAACATCAAAACTCGTTAATAATGCATGATAAACAGAATTCGATTTTTGAAAAAGTAAGAACAAACCAAATCGTGTTTTTTCAATTCTTGATGTTTTTGGATGATGTAAAGGTCTGGACTGCTTCAGGAGATGTCAAGGAATGCAATGGGATGTTTGGAATCGATGGAAACAAGCTAGAACTGTGGCTGCAAGTTACTTCAAGAGCACGGTTTTTTGACTTTTAGGTTAGGGTTCTTGAGGCAATTTTTCTGTTCTTTCTTGTGTGATATGTATTGTATATTTATAATGGATGGAAATTGAGCTGATTTGAGGAACAAATAATGGTTAATCAATGCAAAGATCATTTGATTTTGTACAAAATCAAATCTTATCTTTTTTGATCAATTTCAATCAAATTCTTGCCAAATCCATGATAATTTCGAAATTTGCCAGCCTTTATGGGTTACTTGGATCCCAAGAATGAGAGAAAAATCAATTTTGCAATTAATTTTGATTTTATACCTTATTTTTGAATTTAATTTGTATTTAAATAAATAAAATCCAAATTAAATAGAAAAATAAAGTTAAAATTCGTGGCATTGGGCTTGGATGTTCCAAATTGTATAAGGAACAAGTTTGAATGAAGAAAAACTAGGCCCATTTGCAAAAAAATTTATTTTTACAAGTATCTCTCTTTGTGCACTTCTTCAAAATTGCTCAACTTGCACAAGGTGTATTTTGCTCAATTTTCCACATTTTTGAGTGTTCTTTGACTTTTTGGAAAGCTCTAAGAGTCCTCTAACCAACCTCTTTGGTTTCATCTCAATTGGAGTTTCCATGCTCAATAAATCTTCAAAACAAAAGGTTGACTTTTTGTTGACTTTGAAAAGGACCTGTAATGTTTTGATCCACACCTTCCAAATGAAGCATTTTTTGAACATTCTTGTGAGACATGAAGTTGTAGAGAATTGAATTTCCTTCAAAACAAGAGGTGGTGGAAAATTTTCTGAGAAAGTATGAAGAAGTTATGCTCAGTCAAATTTTGGTTGACTTTTCACTAAGAAACCCTAATTTGGAAAGTTTGACTTTTGTGCAAATCTTGAGTTTTCTTGATGAATCATGATCAACCCTTGATCAAATGATGAATGTAACTTCAAAATGAGGATGTTGACCAAAAATCATGAAGTTTGACTGTATGTTGACAACAGTTGACTTTTTGTCCAATACAACTAATTTTCAACCATCTAAGCAATTGTCTGAGGAAATTTGACTTGTGAGGCTTGAAACTTTACATGGATAATCTTTGAAGCATATGAGGAGGCATGATGAACATTGGGGATGTTGGAAGTCCAACTGGATTTGAGAATTGCCAAACCCTAGTTTGGGTTGATTGTCTAGGAGAAGGTTTGTCTGATCAACCCTTGAGGAATCCTTGAGCATGGATGTATGAAATGTCTTGAGAAGTAGGAGGGAAAATTTTGGGGTATGACATGAACCACAATCAGGATATCCTATTGATCCTTGTTTGGCTTTTAGTACATGGTATGATACTGCAGGTGGAAAGAAGAAAAATGGGAGAGTGTATGGTGTAACACCCCAATATTACCAAAGGTTTTATATGCAAAAATCCGAGTAATTTAAAATTTCATAAATTAAATACTGAGGCATCACACCTTCAAAATCAAATCACTTTAAACAATTTGTTTTAAAGTATAAATCTCGGATACATAACATCGTCGGAAATCATAAATTGATTCATAAAAATCAAAACATCTTCTTAATTAAACTTCGTTAACAATTCATGTTTTCATAAAATATGATTCTCATTTACAAAAGGAAAAGAAACAAAAGAACGACAGCAGTGACAACATAAATATTCCCCCCGAGTGCTACGTATCAGAGCGACACCGACTCAACTAATAGCAGCTATAATCTCCGTCTTCATAACCTGCACGTTACCAATATAAAAGTAATGGCAAAACAAGTAAAGCGTGAGATAATCTAAAACATATAATTAAAAGTCATGATAAAATACATATATATATATATATATATATATATATATATATATATATAGTTTCAGAATTATAAAAGGTATAGATTAATAAGTGCAATTCCAACACATATCCAAAACTCACTCACTCTAATCGTCATTCTAATGTGTATAATCTACACTTTATCGCTATAACCTCATCGACATAAATCATCACAACAACACATAAACTATAAACAACAACATCAAACAACAACACCAAACAAAGCTAATAACATAAGCAACATAAATAAAATCATCATAAATTGGCTAAAGCCCATCGTCGCTTTTGGCATGAAAGCCCATCATCACAAACATCATCACGTCATATTTGCATTAAGCATTTCATCAAGTTAAATCATCGAAAAACTCATTGCTTATATTCACCGCATAGTTATCATGAAATTATCAAATCATATTCATTTCATGTTTATCCTAAAGATCATCACCAAACAAAGCATCATATATCATCGCAATTTAACATCATCAATCAATTAAAACCCAACGCCAAACAACTCAAACATAAACATAACCGACTCCATGAGACACGACTATGTTATGCATGTGGTACCCGTCGCTTTGTCCATAATTAGGGACACTTGGCATAAAGCCCATCGTCGCTTGGCATAAAAGCCCTCGTCACCAATGCAATATATGTGACTCGACAACAAAATAACACAACACAAAAACATCATCATCGCTCATCAAGATTGGCATAAAGCCCACGTCGCCATAATTTATCCACATCAAGATAAATATATCATCGCATCATATTTGCATTATGCAAAACATCACTAATAATTCATCATCATCAAAATCATGCATTCACAAATCAGAAGCATTTATTAACAATATCAATATAATCATCACATCATCATGTACAAAGACATATATCATCGCATCGCATATCATCAAGTATTCATTAATAAATACATCGTCGCAAACATCATGTCTAATCACACCACATCATTATCAATTCATTCACTAAATTCAGAATACGGAAAAATAGTTAAACACCTATAATCGTCGCAAAATCCATTCCTAAGAACCGACATTAATCATAATCGTCAACATCGAAATCGGATTGTCCATACGTGTCTTAAATCTACTAAAACGCAATGTGATTTAATTTAACCGTAAATTGGCCAATTTCGGGTTGTTTCGTAAAAACTTGTAATTTTGAAAAAACTAACCTCACCACTATGTTCTACACGTCAAACTTAGCTAGCACGTCAATTTTCGTTGAATTCGGAGCAACTTGCTCTGTCGTCGAATTTACCGAAATCGGAAAATTAGAACATAATCGGGTTCTAAATTTAATCGACTAACTTATGTCCAAATTATATTTTATTAGTATAAACTATTGCTGTGTGAAAATAGGGAAAAACAATGAAACAGAACCAAATGATATTCTGCAGGAAAATTAAGCAGAACACATAATTTTACAAGACAGCAAAACACACCATAGCGAAAATTGGTTGGACATCGATACCCCAAATGGGATGGACGCCCTAGGTGCCTTAAGGGAGGGAGGCGGCGCCTAGGGGCATGGGAAGGCTGCCCCTCATGGTGAGGTGGGCGCCTCCCATGTCCTTCATCCCCTACATCTTCTTCTTCGTGTCATTTCTGCAGAACATGTTTTTTTTCTTCTGGTTTTTAACAGTTTCCAGTTTTTCCTTCTTTTTCATTTCTACTTTATAATTTTCCATTTCTACTACTAGCAATGAAACACACCCATAATCCCTACTCCTAAGCCAACTTTTCCAAACTATTTCAATAATCAACCAACCAAAACCCAATAAACCAACTATCAATTCTTCTCCAAATCCAAAATACAACTATCAACCCTAACTATATGAGATGGAGAAATCAAACCTCTTACCTCTAGCTTGGTTTATTGCAAGATGCTCCAACAAAATCCCAATCTCATGCTTGTTCTTGCTCTCCTTCTTCTTCTTTCCAAAACCCTCTCTGTACTCCTAGCTTCTAAGTTGGCTTTGGTGGAAAATGAATGAGGAAATGGTTTATAATGTGGTTTTTCTACTAGCAAGCTTTAGGGTGCAAACCCAATTCTCATCAATTTCTCCTCACACCCCTAACTTATTTTTATAAATTAACACTTAAATAGTATCTAATAATATTATTAATTCAATTAATTAAAATAATTTCGGGGAATTAAATATCGGTCCAAATAATATTTTACCGAACCGAACGGAATAAAAACCGGACCGAACGAAACGTCGCCAAATATATTAATAGATATATCGATTAACTTAAATATTCTCGTCGCAAAATAAATATCGATCGGTAACTCGAAAATATTAATATAATATAATATTAATTAAAACGGGCGTTACAACTCTCTCCTACTTATAAACTTTTCGTCCTCGAAATTTCGACCAAAACGAATAAATCGGGACATGCCTACGGATTTGTCCACTAAATCCTCGCGTCAAATAAAAAAACATACAAAATAAACCAAAAACAAGGGGCACCTCCCTAACCACAATGTCCAGTCAAGAACAACCATGCGGAGATGCAAAGCCCATACAATGCACTCGAGAACAAACAAATCATCCAACAACCAAACAAGTCGCAAACACACCGGTTCACTCGAGAACCAAACAAATAAGATCGATACCATCATAACGCCTCAACCATAGAATTAGTCACACACTCGAACCGACGCCTCGGAAACGAGTCACCAAAGATAGGAACATAAAGTCCTACGACACAACACCGACACTATCGCTAAAACGAAAACAACAAAATGGTTACACAAACCAAAACTGAAACAATCAGAATAGGATAGAACCACGCGTGCTACGCAACCACGAAAAAGATGCCTTCATTCACGCATAAGTACGAACTCAAGAAGTACACTTGCAGTTATCGCTCTCTTTCTAGAAAATCACAAGGTCACATCATCCTTGTAGTTTACCAACGTACAACCCTTGAACCATAACAAGTTACACAAACATAATAGAACTGCAATACACCACTCATTCTAGGACTTATACAGACGACTTGCGACTATAACTCACTAGACCAAATCCAACAATCTCGCATACTCGCTAAAAATTCAATGCCCGATATCTAAACCATGATGCGTCACTTTTACGCAAATGATGCCAACCGTAAAACACTTGGTTAATCCTCAACATCACAATTACTCAGAATGGATACGTTCGAAACGTACACCCATCAGGACACCTCGTAACATCAGTCTCATCAGCTCGTAAATCACTCTTTCATTCTTGATTGATCAACGTCCATTGATCCTCTAAAATACACGACATAGTTTGACTTTTTCAAATACTGTCCAAATATTTCACTTGTGAAACTTCGATGTATACACTTGACTTCAACGAAGTCTTCCCTTATAACAATTCAATTCCCAAAGTTGTATTAAGTAATCACCATCCTCGCATCGTCGCAACGATCAATACACAGGTTTCTTATTCGAAACACCTTTCATAACTTTCAATCTTCCAACGTGGTAATTCCAACCAAAACACTCTCTCAAGAACTCTACCCATCAACGTCGTCTCATACTATTGTAGTTACAAAACAGCTTGGACTTAGAACCACAACATCAATTTTATGGAATCCAACATGGACACTGTCGCGACCGACTTTAGTCACAACTAAAACGCTTTCCTTTATAAAACATCAATCATCTTAATATACCAGTGGCTACCAAACCGTCACAAAATTCTTTACCGTCAAGACTTATCTTAGTCGTAATCTAATAATCCACCGCGACCCTTTGTATCCGACGAAATCCATATGTTAGTAATGAACAAATACTTAATAACCTTCTGAGCTTAATCTCAACAAGTGCCCCAAAACAAACATGAAACATTCTTCAAAATATTAAAATCCTAAATCAGACATTCTTGGGTTATCCGCGATAACAACATACTAAACTCAACACCAGACGAAGTCTCTTTATAGATCTCACTCAAACTTGAATTGTCTTCAACAATTCCAATCTTCTCGCTGTTAACATCTGCACCTTTAAGATTTCAAATGAGAACAACCGCATCAAACTCTAACTCGCGCGTCCGACACTTTTTCCTTATGGAAATCAAATCGTTCCAAGGTAGTAATATACTTTCCAACTCTATGTCGAAATACATCTTAAATCCAAAATGGAATATGACAATACCCCGCACAAGGTTCTTCAGTACAAAACAAAACCATAATCAAAGCATTCGCTAAACTTTCCACTGGCTCAAACAAATTCGCTTCCCATTGCGAAGTCCAAATAGTGACTCAATCTTATCGAATCAAAGTACCCACGATCAATACCAACTTATAAAAAGATCTTCCATCAAATTCACAAAGCTAACCATCCACAACAAAGGAACTTCTAAGCTCTGAATAACCCCTTGAAGTCTTCTACAAGATACAAAATAAATCTTCGCGGAACTGTCCAAAATATCACCGTGTAAGTCGCTTACTTAAGGCACTCACGTCCAATAGTTCAAATCTCTTTCTTTAGAATACTCGACATGCACTAGTCTAACTTCACTATTGATAACGCAAAGCTCGGATGCTTGTTACAATTTCCTTAACTTGATGTGAATCAAATAATATCCATGAACATGAAATAACTCTTACAGCTACTCATGAGAGTACTGTCTGAACATTCCAAAATTATACCTGACGCATCAGCCACACTAATGACATCGACAATCACTTGCCAGGACCATACACTATCTTGAAAAGCATTGTCTAAACATCTCCAACTCTCACACTAACCCCGTAGGCAGTCAGACTTCACATTGATCTCACTAAACACAAAAGCTCCAAATGACTGATTTATCCAACATTAGTCCTTGGAAGTAGATACTTGTCCTCAACATCCACTTCGTTCCTTTGTTTGAAAACGACACATCAACTTAAGCGACCTTCGTTCTTCTCGAACAACACAACCGTAGCACTCCATGGTGACCCGCTCGAATAAACAAACTCTACTCTAACCAATCCTCAAGTTGACTCTTCAACTCAAATTCAGAAGCAAACATCTCTTAAGGATACTTTGAATCACAACTAGTTCTAGAAACTGAATCCATCAAAACTTCACTTCGCACTACGGAAGAATCACAACAAGAAGCCCGCTTGCCAAAATCTTGTTTCTCACAAAAATCCAAATTCGCCCACAACTCAAGAAACCATGCACCACCTTGTGCTAACTCATCTGCTTCATACACTATTAAGCTGGCAAGACAAGTCTATCCCTACCAACACAATTCCCGACTACTATCAACAAGAGATTAAGGGTGATCAGTTCCTGAATTTGTCAATAGATAGTCGACAATCATGATGGTGACATAAACCATCTTTACCAAACCACAACAACGTCATCAAACTTACATTTCAAGTTACCAAAACGTAACCCTGCTTGAGGCTCTATCTCAAGCTACAAGCGCCACCAAGAAGAAAAACTTCTCCCCCACTTGTTTCTAACTCATCTCTGCAGACAAACAAATAGAAACAAACAAGTACCGACAGTGTTTTACACACATGTCGCATACAAAAGGGTTTAAACACATTAATAACCTGGCCGACAGACTGACCTGCTCTGATACCACTAATTTAACACCCCAATTTTACCCAAGGTTTTATATGCAAAAATCAGAGTAATTTAAAATTTCATAAATTAAATACTGAGGCGTCACACCTTCAAAATCAAATCACTTTAAACAGTTTGTTTTAAAATATAAATTTCGGATACATAGCATCGTCGGAAATCATAAATTGATTCATAAAAATCAAAACATCTTCTTAATTAAACTTCCTTAACAATTCATGTTTTCATAAAATATGATTCTCATTTACAAAAGGAAAAACAACAAAAGAACGACAATAGTGACAACATAAATATTCCCCCCGAGTGCTACGTATCAGAGCGACACCGACTCAACTAATAGCAGCTATAATCTCCGTCTTCATAACCTGCAAGTTACCAATATAAAGGTAACGGCGAAACAAGTAAAGGGTGAGATAATCCAAAACATATAATTAAAAGGCATGATAATATATATATATATATATATATCTAGTTTCGGAATTATAAAGGGTATAGATTAATAAGTGCAATTCCAACACATATCCAAAACTCACCCACTCTAATCGTCATTCTAATGTGTATAATCTACACTTTATCGCCATAACCTCATCGGCATAAATCATCACAACAACACATAAACTGTAAACAACAACATCAAACAACAACACCAAACAATGGTAATAACATAAGCAACATAAATAAAATCATCACAAATTGGCTAAAGCCCTTCGTCGTTTTTGGCATGAAAGCCCATCATCACAAACATCATCACGTCATATTTGCATTAAGCATTTCATCAAGTTAAATCATCGCAAAACTCATCCTTTATATTCACCGCATAGTTATCATGAAATTATCAAATCATATTCATTTCATGTTTATCCTAAAGATCATCACCAAACAAAGCATCATATATCATCGCAATTCAACATCATCAATCAATTAAAACCCAACGCCAAACAACTCAAACATAAACATAACCGACTCCATGAGACACGACTATGTTATGCATGTGGTACCCGTCGCTTTATCCATAATTAGGGACACTTGGCATAAAGCCCATCATCGCTTGGCATAAAAGCCTCGTCGCTTGGCATAAAAGCCCTCGTCGCCAATGCAATGTATGTGACTCGACAACAGAACAACACAACACAAAAACATCATCATCGGTCATCAAGATTGGTATAAAGCCCACGTCGTCATAATTTATCCACATGAAGATAAATATATCATCGCATCATATTTGCATTATGAAAAACATCACTTATAATTCATCATCATCAAAATCATGCATTCACAAATCGGAAGCATTTATTAACAATATCAATATAATCATCACATCATCATGTACAAAGACATATATCATCGCATCGCATATCATCAAGTATTCATTAATAAATACATCGTCGCAAACATCATGTCTAATCACACCACATCATTATCAATTCATACACTAAATTCCAAATACGGAAAAATAGTTAAACATCTATAATCGTCGCAAAATCCATTCCTAAGAACCGGCATTAATCATAATCGTCAACATCGAAATCGGATTTTCCGTACGTGTCTTAAATCTACTAAAACGTAATCTGATTCAATTTAACCGTAAATTGGCCTATTTCGGGTTGTTTCTTTTAATACGGTGAACTGACTTTGAGATTTTTGTATCGCAAATGTGCGGATAGCAAGAGTCCCCACCGACTTTTCTTTTATCCAATTAAGGGAAGGTGAAAAGAACAGGAAAAGACCTTCGTTAGATTCTGATTAAGGGAGAAGATTATGAAAAGGGAAGGTATTAGCACCCCTTTCCATCCGTAGTTATCTACGGGCTCTTAGTTGCTCTTAGATCATTTTTTCAAAAGAAGTGCTTTCTGTGTGTTGGACAAAAATGTTTTGAAAAGGCATTTTGCTTTGACTTTGTAATGATTCATGTAGCAATGTATACAAAGTGTTCCGAAATGGTTCGTTTTGGAAAAGAGTTTGAACTTTGACAAAAAAGTGTGAGGTGTGAAAAGTATATTGATAGAGCAAGCAACTAAAAGTCTTATTACCTACTCAGAATTGGTCGTTTTCGTGTTGTTTTACGTTCCTTTAATTGGATAAATGAAAAGTCGGTGGCGACTCTTGCTATCCGCACATTTGCGATATAAAAATCGCAAAGTCAGTTCACCGTATTACAGAACTGACGACTCTGCTGGGGAGTGAGCCGTACGCTAGGCTCTGTAGATGTTCCTGGAAGTGGAAGGAGCATGGAGATGGGCTTAAGATTCCATCCGGAGAGAACGGTGTCGAGTCGTATGCTAGACTTCGTGCTCATCTTTGAATGAAGTTGTTGGTTTATATTGGTTTTTAACCAAATATGCAGCATTCTGAAAGTGGAGAAATGTTGATAAGTAGTCGGAGATGGGATTAAGATGCCATCCAGGGCAACTGAGTCGTACGCTAGACTCTGTAGTTATTGTCGATAATAAGAGAGAGTCAGAATAATCCTTCGTGTCGATTACTCTGAGAGGATAATAGTTGGCAAAATATGGATAGTTTCCCTGTTGTGCTTCGGGTATTGATCCAATGCCTGTTATCGGAGGATAACTTGTGTGATCGTTCGGATAGGGTTTCCCGTCTGGCTTCGGGTATTAATCCTGGATCTGTTGTCGGAGGACAACTTGGGCGGTCGTCGATAGTTTTCCGTCTGCTTTAATCTGGACCATTTGTTTGTATGATTTTCACCTGTTTTGGGAAAAACAAAAGAAACTTTGATAGAGTATTGTTAGTCCTATGCAAATTATGATGCATGACGATTTGTATGAATGACATATGCACAAATTATGATTTTCATGAATAATGTATGAATGATAGACGTTGTGGTATTTCAAAACATATCCATCTTGAGGAAGATGTGGATGCTCTGCTTGGGGATTCCTGGATTCTGTTGGGGACGAAACAAACGAATTGGAAACCCTGAGAAGAAAGATAATCTTGATTCCTCCGATGCACTATCTGACCAAGTCTTGAGCCTAGATATTGTTGAGGATGGTAGAGATCGAGAGACGCGCTGCTGAGGATCTTGTGTATAGACCCTGCTGGGAGAAAAATTAGGAGGCACTCTAATAGGGATCTTACGCATAGATCCTGCTGGAGAGCATTCGATAGTTGCTGGGAGATCGGGTTAGAAGGATCTGGAGCCCGTCGAAATCTCTGGCTGGGGAATAAAAGATGTAGGTTTCCTCCGATGCACTATCTGACCAAGTTTCGAGTCTGGATATTGCTGCTGCTGGGGAAATGATGATTGCTGAGAGATATTCTGCTGGAGATAGATATCTCTGTTGTAAATGAATCGTTATTGCTCGGAGACTAATGTAACAGGGTCCAGCTGGTTGGGATCACTGCTCGGGGACTAACGTGATGAAGCTTGGAATGTTTGAACTAGTGGAGGAAAATGTGTACTCCACTGGGGAAGGTTTGTAGTGAGCGACACCTCTGTGGGGATTGTACTCTGCAGGGGAACGCATTGGCGAATTTCGTCGTCATCTCAATTCCTAGAGCCTATAGTAATTACCTTTGTATGTTCACTTTTCGCATGTTTGTGAATAGATTTTTATTGTCAAATGCATATAATCATTCAAAGCAAACGTTGGACTTTATGCAAATAACAAATAGCAAAAATTGTAAAGAGAAAGAATTTGTATTAATTTGAAATGTGGCGTATGGCCAAGTAGTTTGTACACAAGAAAAGTAAAAAGCTATGCGTAAACAATCTCGTTAAGTTCCAACTATGCTAGTACTCATATATTTCAACTATCTCATCTCTTTGCTGTCAGTAGAAAGTCAATGAATTGATTTTCGCCATTTGAATCTTGAATGCTGATAGTAGTAGTCGAAGTAGGTGATCCGACGAGACATAGTCGTACGCTTAAATCCCTAACTTTTTCCTAGACCGTCCTTTCGGTTTTCGTCTACGGTTACCCTTTTTGCCCAAGCCGCCTTTGGTTTTCGACTTGGGTGTACATGTTTTGTATATATCCTTAATTTTTCCCGAACCCTTTTGGTTCGCCAGATGCCCTTATTTTGCCTAGGCCACCGACCTAGCGGGTCTCTTTTGCGTAGTATTCTTTGACTATGTCTCGCATTCACAGGGTGTGGAAGTCTTCACTATCCATGGTGCTAAGTATCATAGCTCCGCCAGAAAATCGTCTTGACTACAAATGGTCCCTCATAGGTGGGAGTCCATTTGCCCCGGATCACCTTGTGGAAGAATGATGCGCTTGACTACTAAATCACCGACTTGGCATACCCGGTGCTTGACCTTCTTGTTAAATGCTCGATCATTCGCTCGATAGATCTGTCCATGGAAGATGGATGCGAGTCGTTTCTCATCAATCAAGTTAATCGGTCAAGGCGAGTCTGGATCCAATCGTCTTCGCCTAACTCGTGTCCTGGAGGACTCGTTGAGGGTATCCAACCTCGATTGGTAGGACTGCCCATACCGCATACAAGAGAGAAAGGGTTGCCCTTTGATGTTCGTACCAGTGCGATAACCATGAAGAGCAAATGGTAACATCTCATGCCAATCTTTGTAAGTCACGGTCATCTTCTGTATGATCTTCTTAATGTTCTTGTTGGCGGCTTCCACAACGCCATTCATCTTAGGCCGATAAGGAGAAGAGTTGTGATGCTTGATCTTGAACTGCGTGCAGAGTTCGGTGATCATATTATTGTTGAGATTAGAGCTGTTATCTGTGATAATCTTTTCGGGAGTGCCATGCCGACAGATAAGATTATGCTTGATGAATCGTGCCACAACATTCTTGGTAACAGATGCAAACGAGGCTGCTTCTACCCACTTGGTGAAATAGTCAATTGCCACAAGGATGAAATGATGTCCGTTGGATGCTGTGGGCTTGATTTCTCCGATCATGTCAATGCCCCACATTGCAAAAGGCCAAGGAGTTGTTAGAACATTTAGAGGTACTGGAGGTACGTGTACTTTGTCTGCATAAATCTGGCATTTGTGACAAGATCGAGCATAGCGGTGACAATCAGCTTCCATGGTGGACCAATAGTAACCTATTCTCAAAATCTTCTTAGCCATGGTGTGTCCACTGGAGTGGGTACCAAATGCGCCTTCGTGTAACTCTTCCATGATACGTTCCGCTGTTTTCTAGTCTACACAGCGAAGTAAACACAAGTCGTGATTGCGCTTGTATAAGATGTCGTTGCTGAGGAAGAACTTGGATGCAGATCTTCTCAAAAACTTCTTATCGTTGACAGATGCCCCCGCCGGATATTCCTGAGTCTCAAGATACCTCTTCACATCGTAATACCAAGGTTTCTCTTCTATGTCAAGCTCATAACAATACTCTGGTTCGTCAAACTTCTCAATGATGATCTGGGGAGCCTCGTTTCCCATCTGACCTTGAACATAGATGACATAGTAGCCAATGCGTCTGCCAACTGATTCTCTTCTCGTGGAATGTGATCGAAAGTAATCTCTTCGAAGTAGGGGATCAAACTCAACACATGCTCTCGATATGGAATGATATTCGGATGCTTCGTATCCCACTCGCCTTTAATTTGACTGATCACTAAAGCTGAGTCTCCGTACACTTGTAAGAACTTGATTCTTAAGTCAATAGAAGCTTTGATACCCATGATGCACGCTTCGTATTCGGCCATGTTGTTAGTGTAGCTGAAACATAATCTGGCGGTGAAAGGCGTATGTCCGCCTGTAGGAGATGTAATGATGGAGCCAATGCCATTGCCAAGTGGGTTTGAGGCTCCATCAAAGACCATGGTCCATCGGGATCCTTGTTCAGGTCCTTCGTTTGGGCCTGGTTCTTCACAATCTATAACTAGTAAAACATCTTCGTCTGGAAAATCGAATTATATAGACTGATAGTCATCTACGGCTTGATGAGCCAAATGATCGGCTACTACACTTCCTTTGATCGCTTTCTAAGAAGTATACTGGATGTCGTATTCGGTCAAGATCATCTGCCATCTTGCTATTCTTCCAGAGAGAGCTGGTTTCTGAAATATGTATTTTATCGGATCCATCTTGGAAATCAACAAGGTAGTGTGAGTCAACATATACTGTCATAGTCGGCGAGCAGCCCAAGCCAAAGCGCTGCAAGTTTTCTCGAGCTGTGAGTATCTTCTTTCATAGTCGGTAAACTTTTTGCTAAGGTAGTATATTGCATACTCTTTTCGACCAGACTCGTCATGTTGCCCCAACACACACCCCATTGAGTTCTCTAACACTGTCAAGTACATGATAAGAGGTCTTCCTTTGGCGGGCGGCATCAGGATAAGAGGATTCTGCAGGTACTCCTTGATTTTGTCAAAAGCGATCTAGCAATCGTCGCTCCATTCTACCACTTGATCTTTCTTCAGTAGCTTGAAGATTGGCTCACAAGTAGCAGTTAGATGTGCAATGAATCTGGCACTGTAGTTTAATCAGCCCAAGAAACCTCTGACTTCTTTCTCGGTGCGGGGAGCTGGCATTTCTTGAATAGCTTTAACCTTGGCTGGGTCAACTTCAATACCTTTTCCACTGACGACAAACCCTAGGAGTTTACTGGATCTGACTCCAAAGGTGCACCTGTTAGGATTGAGTCTTAGTCTGTACTTCTTCTACCTATCAAATAGTTTCCGCAGATGATCAAGATTTTCTTCTTCAGTCTGTGACCGAGCTATCATGTCGTTGACGTAGACCTCTATCTCATGATTAATCATGTCATGAAATAATGTCACCATGGCACGCTGATAAGTGGCGCCCGCGTTCTTCAGTCCGAACGGCATGACTTTGTAGCATAAAGTACCCCACTGTGTAACGAAAGTAGTCTTTTCCATGTCTTCAGGAGCCATTTTGATCTGATTGTCACCGGAGAAACCATCCATGAAGGAGAAAACCCTGTGCTGAGCGGTGTTCTCAACCAGAACATTAATATGAGGTAGTGGGAAATCGTCTTTCGAACTTGCTTTGTTCAGATCTCTGTAATCCACACACATTCGTACCTTGCCATCCTTCTTGGGCACAGTTACCACATTAGCCACCCATTGTGGATAGGAAGTAACAGCTAAGCAATCGGCGTTGAACTGCTTCATAACTTCGGCTTTGATTTTCTCTGATATCTCAAGAAGCATGCGACGAACCTTCTGTTTCACAGGGAGAAAACCTTCTTTTGTCGGTAATCGATGTACCACAATATCAATGTCCAAACCTGGCATGTCTTCGTATGACCAAGCAAAAACCTCAATATAGTCTCGTAGCATCTGAGTGAATCTCTCTTTGACACTGTTCTCAAGACCCGCTCCTATCTTGATCTCTTTTCTATCTTCATTAGTACCCAAATTCACAACCTCAACTGGCTCTTCATGTGGCTGTATAACTCGCTCTTCTTGCTTTAACAGTCTGACAAGTTCTCCTGGCACTTCACAATCTTCCTCACTTTCGTCTTCGGCTTGGTAGATCGGATTATCGAAGTCGTATTTAGCAATAGCATAGCTGTTATCAACGAGATTCGGAGTGATTCTGCAGTGTATCACGTGGGTGTGTGTAAGAACACATAGCTTTTTGAAGGGGTGATAAAGTAAAAGATAGAAAGCAACAATTAAATGCAAAAGTCCAACGATTTTATTGAATGAAAATAAGCAACAATTAAATGCAAACTTCAAATTGATCAGTAGTAGTGTCTTGCGGTACGTGAGCTTTCTTCAGAAACTTCACCAAGGCTTTAGCATGAGCCTCGGAGCACAAGAGCAGAGCAAGCATGGAGATCTTGGACGGAGTCTGTCCCAACTGTTCCACAATATTGTAGTCACTCTTCTTGATGATCTTCAGAATTTCCTCCATTTCTTGTTTGGAGGTGTCTTCAGTAACTTCCTTTGGTACTTCTGGCTGAGCAGGATGAGTCACTGGTTCTTTCCCTCTAGTCTCGGGAACTGGTTGAATAGCTGGAATTTGAGCTGGAGTCGTAGCGTCTTTTGGAGGAGAGATTTCTGGAGAGAATACTCTTCCGGTTCTGGTCACCTTACTCGATCTGGTGATGTTGTCAATGTCAAGAATGGTAGCTTCAACTGTAAGATCTTCAATGGTCAGAGGGTCTTGCTTGACGCCATGATAGTAGACATCAGATCCGTAATTCCAAGGAATAGCTTTGTCGGAGGAATATGGGACTGGTCTGGGAGAAGTAATAATGAGAGGTGCCACTCTAGGCACAGGATCAGCAGAGGAAATGCTTATAGTGTTAACATCAGCACAGTCTTCTGGGAAATTGTCACCCCATCCGGTTGCCTTAACATCTTCAATAGGAATCTTGTAGCTCTCAGGAACAGTGTACTTCACCATGTAATCAAACTTTCCACTTAGCTGCCCCAAGCTATCCCACACATCCGGTACAGTTTCATTCACATCTTCGATCTTCAGTTTCTTAGACATGTCTTCACACAGACTCTCCACGGGTGGTTTTAGGAATAGTATTTCACGATTATCCATCATGCACTGAACACATCTTCTCAACCAAGCACAATCATCAGGTGCAGACGGGCACCAACGGCAATTCTCTGGGCCTCCTGGGTTGACATCGGCTTGCAGCAAATTCTTCTTAACAGTCATCAGAGGAATGGTCAAGTCATTTATGTTGAAAACGTAAGTATCCTCACCAACAACATTGGAACTTTTGTCATGGTTAGGCATAGGCGCGTTGATCACATTCGGAGTCTCAACAGGAGGATCAAACTCGATCTGTTTAGCTTCAATCATATCTTGAATTTTGTTCTTCAGAGTCCAACAGTTGTCAGTGTCGTGCCCTGGGCTATAGGAGTGGTAAGCACACTTAGCATTAGGATTGTATCTCGGAGAGGAAGTGTTGACACTCTGAGGAGGATCCTTCAAAGTAATCAATTCTGCTTTCAACATGTGTTGCAAGGCTTGCGACAATGGCATGTTGATCTTCGTAAATTGTCTTCGTGGCGCGTTCTGGCTACGCGCATTGTCTCGTTGAGGTTGTACTGATGTGGGATTGGCGATCACAACTGCCCCCACAGATTGAGCGCGGTCGGTCTTGGCTCGGCTTTTCTGACCATACACAGCATTAGTTTCTTTCTTACCACCAAAAGATCTCTTTGCTGCATTTGAAGATGTCTCTACATGAATCTTCCCACTCTTGATACCAGCTTCAATATGCTCTCCTGTCAATATTAATTCGGTGAATCCGGCTGAAGATTTTCCAATCAGATGATTGAAGAATGGGCCTGTCAGTGTTCCCATAAACATATCAACCAGCTCCCTATGAGACAAGGGTGGCTGAACTCTGCCTGCTAAATCTCTCCATTTCTGAGCATATTCTTTGAACTTCTCATCACGACCCATAGACATGCTTTGTAGTTGCATGTGAGTTGGTGCCAATTCAGCATTGTACTCATACTGTCTGTAGAAAGCATCTGCTAAGTCACTCCAAGTACGGATACAATCATTCTCTAGCTGATAATACCACTCCAATTGAGTTCCGAACAAACTCTCTTGAAAATAATGCATCCAGAGAACTTTCTGTCATCAGTGTGGGGGTTGATCTTCTCTGAACATAGGAATTCAAATGCAGCTTCGGACAAGAAATGCCATCATACTTGGCAAAAGTAGGATTTTTGAACTTGGGAGGAATCACCACACCAGGAACAAGACTTAGATCATAAAAATTCAGCCCGGACATCTTCAGGTTTTACACAGCATTCAAACGGTCTTCAATTTGCTTGTACTTGTCATCTTCATCAGAGTACTGGTCATTATCATAGTGATCTTCTCTGTCCTTCTCAGGCTCATGCTGACTGCCTTCCTCATTACCTTTGACACTTCCCTCAGTCTTGACACTCCCTTCTGAGAGCTCTATCCGGCTGACCACTTTAGGACCACCTTTGTAACGTCTACCCATGTTGAGAACACCAACGACCCTCTTCTTTTTGTTGATGAGCTTCTTCAAATCTTCTTGGCCTTGGACCAAGCTAGTGAACATCTCCTAGAACTGAGCATTTTGAGCCTGGAGATCTCTGACAGACTGTTCAAGAGCCATTTCTGCTAAAATAAATAGCGAGAAAATGAGAAAACCAATCTTCAATGTACATGTTATGAAATGTTATGCTATGATATGCGATGTTTATGAAGATGCAATGCAATGTTTCCAAGGACCTTAGAGATTTAAATTTGTTAAACAAGCACGAACAAACATTTATTAGTTCTCTTTTTATTCTTTTCTTTTTAAGTACAAAAGATAGTTCGAAACAATAAAAGAACAAAAATCCTAGGGCTCTAAGTCTCCCATGGGCGCTTCCTCTTGGTGCCGAGGTAGGCGTTGATGTTCCGCTCCTCGTGAAGTAGCTTTGTCAACTCTAGTACCTTCTTCTCGCTTGCATAACACTGAGCTTCAAATGTATCCCTTTCTTCTTTAAGCTGAATCCAGGATCTCTTCAAGTCTTCAAAATCAGTAGGCATGTCGGGATGGAGAACAGTATAGGGTACATCACCTATAGCAACGGGTTCCATAATTACTGGTAAAATAGGCGTGAATGGCATCATGAGGTTTTGAGCTCGAGCTCGCACCCATTTGAGGTAAGGTTCCCAAGGAATGGAGTTTTGGTGCCCCAAAGTCTTGGTATGAGTCTTCTTTACCATGCCCCAAGCGTGTATGAACCTTCGTCGGTAATTCTGGAGATCGTGATTGTAGTCGAACACAATGTCTTGGAGAAGCATATCATGTGGACCATCTCTTCAAGCAAAACCAAACTGACGTAGAGCTAAAGAAGGGTTGTAGGTAATACCTCCCCTTATACCAAGGAGTGGTACATTAGGGAATTCTACACAACGCTCAATGAATGTGAAGTCCTTTTGAGAGAAAAGACTCCAACGGATATCTGAATGGGAGAGTGACATTAGCCTTTGAGACCACTTCAACCTTTGTTCGTTCTTCAAAACTGATTGAGGAAGGTGCGAAATAAACCACCTGGAAAGTAACGGTATGCAACACATGAGAGTTCCTTGTCTTTTGATGGTACGAGTATGGAGAGAATGTAGGATGTCCCCAAGTAAAATAGGCACAGGATCACGGGTAAGGAATAACTTGATGGCATTGACATCTATGAATTGATCCGAGTTAGGGAATAGAACCAAACCATAGATTAGCAAAGCCACAATGTCTTCAAATGCATGGAAACTCATAGCTTTGAGGAATTCTCGGGCTTTCTTAACGAGGAACTTAGCAAGTAAACCTTTAACTCCGCTCCTTGATTCCCAATTGGCTTCAATGTCTGAGCGCTTTAGGTGTAATGCTGATGCAATGTCTTCGTACCTAGGAACCTTTTCTAAACCGGTGAATGGCATTTGATCAAGAATAGGTATCCCAAGTAGTTTAGAGAACTCTTCCAAGGTAGGAACTAACTGATAATCTGGTAATGTAAAGCAATGGTGTTTCGGATCAAAGAACTGGAACAAGACATGCATCATATCTTCTTCAAAACCGGAGATAACCAAGTCAAGTAGACAACCATGTCTTTTGATGAACTGAGCATGATCGGGAATTTCTGAAATCAATTCTTTGAGTTGAGAAGGTATACCCATGAAGTTGATTCGGATAGTCTTTCTAGAAGCCATAATCCCTACAAAACAGAGCAAAGATAAATCCCTAAGTGCTTGAAATAGTTAGAAATGATATGCAATGCGATGATGTCATGATGTCATGTTTAGCACACAAAACCAATTCACACAATGAGCCTAGGTTTAAGGCTTGCATGAGGTATAGGTGTTTACCCCACCAAAAGTTTGAGTTGGTTCATCCTGTCCTATAATAGTAACCGGGTTCCAGGAATCTCATATCATTGATCTTTCTCATAGGTGTTTATTTCAATGCGACTACCAAGTGGTCGACCGAAAATATCCCAAAAGTCTGATCTTAATGAGCGTAGCATCGAGTATCAGCCAACCTTAGTCTACACCAAAGCCGACCATCTCACTACCTTCTAATGGCCAAGATGGGTCAATTAAGGTTCTAAAAGTTTAGTTAGTGCTTGATGACACCACGCAGAAGCCAAATACTATCCTCAACTTGGAAATGAAGAGTATCAGGACATCCAAAGTGTCACACTAACGTAGCCATCATGTTGACCGTTTCGATATACGCCTAACGATCGTGACGATTTATTGCTACTTACGTAAAAGGAAACCCGGATCCGGGTGTAGGATCCCCCACAAATATAATACCCAAGCAACACTTAAAGATAAAGCAAGCAAGTCAAACAGAAAGCAGTAAAGGTGATCTAGAAATCCCTAAGGTATTCTCTCTTTAGGGTGTCTCCGCAGTAGTCGCCATTGAATACTGTGAACCGACTTTGAGATTTTGTATCGCAAATGTGCGGATAGCAAGAGTCGCCACCGACTTTTCTTTTATCCAATTAAGGGAAGGTGAAAAGAACAGGAAAAGACGTTCGTTAGATTCTGAGTAAGGGAGAAGGTTATGAAAAGGGAAGGTATTAGCACCCCTTTCCATCCGTAGTTATCTACGGGCTCTTAGTTGCTCTTAGATCATTTTTTCAAAAGAAGTGCTTTCTGTGTGTTTGACAAAAATGTTTTGAAAAGGCATTTCGCTTTGACTTTGTAATGATTCATGTAGGAATGTATACAAAGTGTTCGGAAATGTTTCGTTTTGGAAAAGAGTTTGAACTTTGACAAAAAAGTGTGAGGTGTTAAAAGTATTTTGATACAGCAAGCAACTAAAAGTCTTATTACCTACTCAGAATTGGTCATTTTCGTGTTGTTTTACGTTCCTTTAGAATAGTGCTATCCATACCATTATTTGGTAGGTAACCCTATTCGTTGGATGTAAGCGGGACATTCGAAGGGACTTCGGATGGTCATAGAAGGCAACTTGTAGGAAGTATCCTAGCACATTCGAAGGGACTATCATCACTTTTCGTAGGAGACAATCGAGGGTCAAGATCATGTATTCGTAGGCGACATTGTGGGTCTATGATCTTTGTATCGAAGGGACTATGATGATTTGTTTTGAAGGCAACGGTGCTAGAATACCTCTACGTTCGAGGGACATGACCATTTGAATTCGTAAAGGCAACGAGAGAGAATTACCCTAAGGGGTGCATGTGTGAAAAGAGTGTGTTGGTTCAGATATTTTATCTTGGAGTTATGAGTGATCTATGTCCAATTTTAATCTTTCCATACACGCCTAATTACTAGCAGTTTATAGGGTGCGGAAAATAAATTGCAGAAAGTAAAGTGCGGAAAGATAAAGTCCTACGCTATTACATGGCTTTGGGGCAGATACATAATAAGAGTACGGAAAATAAAAGCCCTAATTAAACTATTATATCCCATAGGCAATTACATAGTTGAAAAGAAAAGCAAGAAAAATCGTCCGAAATGTTACAACATGTGAACAGATACAAAATTGGAAAATACGAAAAAATTGCATAGGAAGAAAATGTTAGGAAAAATAAGTATTTTTGAATGGAGAAAAAGGTTTTATGTTAGTTATGACATAAACATGATAAGATAAATTTTTGGTAATTTTCTGAATTGATTTGGTAATTTAAAAACAATTAAAAGTCAAATTAATGATTAATTAGTAATTAAATTAAATATGCATGCAAAAATAATAATTTTAATTTTAAAAATTAAATAAATATTTTTCTGATGATTTTGCAAAAAATAATTTTTTTTGGTGCTTTTTAGATGCATGATAAAAAATGTTAAAGATAAATTAAATAGAATGAAAATAATAAAGAAAAATAAGAAAAAATATGTTAGTTTTGTAAAGTTGCAAAAAGAATTGCCATGGCTGGGAATCGAAGCGGGGTCCTTCTGGTGACAGCTCATACTCCCTTGCCTTAACCACTGAGCCAAAGCGCGTTTGGTGTCAAATAAATGAAACGAAGCGTTTTTATACAAACTTGATTTCTGGGAACCAAGAACACGCGCGAAGATCTTCATCTTCTTCATTTGAAATTTTGAAAAGTTAGCGTCGGCTGGTCTCGACGCTAAGGCCCCTGCAAACCTCAAAAATCCAGTACAAGCAATATAAATGAAATTCAAAGCCATGGTTCGATTCCTTTTTGTCCCCTTGATCATCCTGGTAGCTTTGGTTTGGTCCAATTTTACGTATTTCGTGAGATCCCAATTCGAACCATGGAACCCTAGCTATGGTGGATTTCGATTCAGGCCATTAAAATGCAATTAAACTATGCAGAAAGTTTCCAAACATCATTCTAAACACAAAACAAACATCAAAACATGTTAAAAATGCATGAGGATTAAAAATCGATTTTGGAAAAAGTAAGAACAAACCAAATCGTGTTTTCTCAATTCTTGATGTTTTTGAGAGATGTAAAGGTCTGGAATGATTCCAGGGACTCCAGGGAATGTGTTTGGATGCTTAGAATTGGCTGAATCGATCCAAAACCAAGGCTGCAGATTGCTTGAAGTGCGCTGTTTTTTGACTTTAGGTTAGGGTTCTTTGAGGCAATTTTTCTGTTCTTGTTCATGTGGTGTGCATTGTACATTTATAGTAGATGGATTTTGGGCTGATTTGAGGAACAAATAATGATCAATCAATGCAAAAATTATTTGATTTTGTACAAAATCAAATCTTCCTTATTTGATCCAATTTCTTCAATTTCTTGCCAAATCAATGCAAATTTCGAAATTTGCCAGCTTGTGTGAGTTACTTGGATCTCAAGTATGAGAGAAAAATCAATTTTGCAATTAATTTTGATTTTATACCTTATTTTTTAATTTAATTTGTTTTTAAATGAATAAAATCCAAATTAAATAGAAAAATAAAGACAAAATTTGTGGCATTGGGCTTGAAGGTTCCAAATAAGATAAGAAACAACTTTAAACCAAGAAAAACTAGGCCCATTTGCAAAATTTTGGATTTTCACAAGTATTTCTCTTTGTGCACTTGTGCAAAAATGCCCAACTTGTACAAGGTGTATTTTGCTCAATTTTCCACATTTTTGAGTGTTCTTGGACTTTTTTGAAAGCTCTAGGTGTCCTCTAGACAACCTCTTTGGTTTCATCTCAATTGAAGTTTCCATGCTCAATAAATCTTCAAAACAAAAAGTTGACTTTTTGTTGACTTTGAAAAGGACTTGTAATGTTTTGATCCATACCTTCCAAATGAAGCATTTTTTGAACATTCTTATGAGACATGAAGTTGTAGAGAATTGAATTTCCTTCAAAATGAGAGGTGGTGGAAAAAATTTTGAGAAAGTATGAAGAAGTTATGCTCAGTCAAAGTTCAGTTGACTTTTCATTAAGAAACCCTAATTTGGAAAGTTTGACTTTTGAGCAAATCTTGAGTTTTCTTGATGAATCATGATAAACCCTTGATCAAATGATGAATGTAACTTCAAAATGAGGATGTTGACCAAAAATCATGAAGTTTGACTGTATGTTGACCACAGTTGACTTTTTGTCCAATACAACTGATTTTCAACCATCTGAGCAATTGTCTGAGGAAATTTGACTTGTGAGGCTTGAAACTTGACATGGAGATTCTTTGAAGCATTTGAGGAGGCATGATGACCATTGGAGATATTGGAAGTCCATCTGGATCTGAGAATTGCCAAACCCTAGTTTGGGTTGATTGTCTAGGAGAGGGTTTGTCTGATCCACCCTTGAGGAATCCTTGAGTATGGATGTGTAAAATGTCTTGAGAAGTAGGAGGGCAAATTTTGGGGTATGACAGTTCTACACGTCTAACTTAGCTAGCACGTCACTTTTCGTTGAATTCGGAGCAACTTGCTCCGTCGTCGAATTTACCGAAATCGGAAAATCGGAACATAATCGGGTTCTAAATTTAATCGGCTAACTTATGTCCTAATTATATTTTATTAGTATAAACTATTGCTGTGTGAAAATAGGGAAAACAAAGAAACTGAACCAAATGATATTCTGCAGGAAAATTATGCAGAAAACATAATTTTACAAGACAGCAAAACACACCACAGCGAAAATTAGTTGGACATCCATACCCCCCATGGGACGGACGCTCTAGGTGCCTTAAGGGAGGGAGGCGGGCGCCTAGGGGCATGGGAAGGCCGCCCCTCATAGTTAGGTGGGCGCCTCCCATGTCCTTCATCCCCTACATCTTCTTCTTCGTGCCATTTCTGCAGAACATGTTTTTTTTTCTGGTTTTTAACAGTTTCCAGTTTTTCCTTCTTTTTCATTTCTACTTTATAATTTTCCATTTCTACTACTAGCAATGAAACACACCCATAATTCCTACTCCTAAGCCAACTTTTCCAAACTATTTTAATAATCAACCAACCAAAACCCAATAAACCAACTATCAATTCTTCCTCAAATCCAAAATAAAACTATCAACCCTAACTATATGAGATGGAGAAATCAAACCCCTTACCTCTAGCTTGGTTGATTGCAAGATGCTCCAAGAAAATACCAACCTCATGCTTGTTCTTTATCTCCTTCTTCTTCTTCCCAAAACCCTCTCTTTTCTCCAAGCTTCTACGTTGGCTTTGGTGGAAAATGGAAAGAATGAGGAAAATGGTTTATAATGTGGTTTTTCTACTACCAAGCTTTAGGGTGCAAACCCAATTCTCATCAATTGCTCCTCACACCCCTAACTTATTTTTATAAATTAACACTTAAATAATATCTAATAATATTATTAATTCAATTGATTAAAATAATTCCGGGGAATTAAATATCGGTCCGAATAATATTTTACCGAACCGAACAAAACGTCGCCAAATATATTAATAGATATATCGATTAACATAAATATTCTCGTCGCAAAATAAATATCGATCGGTAACTCGAAAATATTAATATAATATAATATTAATTAAAACGGGCGTTACAACTCTCTCCTACTTATAAACTTTTCATCCTCGAAATTTCGACCAAAACGAATAAATCGGGACATGCCTCCGCATTTGTCCACTAAATCCTCGCGTCAAATAAAAAAACATACAAAATACACCAAAAACAAGGGCACTTCCCTAACCACAACGTCCAGTCAAGAACAACCATGCCGAGATGTAAAGCCCATACAATGCACAGCCCATACAATGCACTCGAGAACCAACAAATCACCCAACAACCAAACAAGTCGCAGACACACCGGTTCACTCGAGAACCAAACAAATTAGATCGATACCATCATAACGCCTCAACCATAGAATTAGTCACACACTCGAACCGACGCCTCGGAAACGAGTCACCAAAGATAGGAACATAAAGTCCTACGACACAACACCGACACTATCGCTAAAACGAAAACAACAAAATGGTTACACAAACCAAAACTGAAACAATCAGAATAGGATAGAACCACGCGTGCTACGCAACCACGAAAAAGATGCCTTCATTCACGCATAAGTACGAACTCAAGAAGTACACTTGCAGTTATCGCTCTCTTTCTAGAAAATCACAAGGTCACATCATCCTTGTAGTTTACCAACGTACAACCCTTGAACCATAACAAGTTACACAAACATAATAGAACTGCAATACACCACTCATTCTAGGACTTATACAGACGACTTGCGACTATAACTCACTAGACCAAATCCAACAATCTCGCATACTCGCTAAAAATTCAATGCCCGATATCTAAACCATGATGCGTCACTTTTACGCAAATGATGCCAACCGTAAAACACTTGGTTAATCCTCAACATCACAATTACTCAGAATGGATACGTTCGAAACGTACACCCATCAGGACACCTCGTAACATCAGTCTCATCAGCTCGTAAATCACTCTTTCATTCTTGATTGATCAACGTCCATTGATCCTCTAAAATACACGACATAGTTTGACTTTTTCAAATACTGTCCAAATATTTCACTTGTGAAACTTCGATGTATACACTTGACTTCAACGAAGTCTTCCCTTATAACAATTCAATTCCCAAAGTTGTATTAAGTAATCACCATCCTCGCATCGTCGCAACGATCAATACACAGGTTTCTTATTCGAAACACCTTTCATAACTTTCAATCTTCCAACGTGGTAATTCCAACCAAAACACTCTCTCAAGAACTCTACCCATCAACGTCGTCTCATACTATTGTAGTTACAAAACAGCTTGGACTTAGAACCACAACATCAATTTTATGGAATCCAACATGGACACTGTCGCGACCGACTTTAGTCACAACTAAAACGCTTTCCTTTATAAAACATCAATCATCTTAAGGTACCAGTGGCTACCAAACCGTCACAAAATTCTTTACCGTCAAGACTTATCTTAGCCGTAATCTAATAATCCACCGCGACCATTAGTATGCGACGAAATCCATATGTTAGTAGTGAAGAAATCCTTCATAACCTTCTGAGCTTAATCTCAACAAGTGTCCCAAAACAAACATGCAACATTCTTCAAAATAATAAAATCCTAAATCAGACATTCTTGGGTTATCCGCAATAACAACATACTAAACTCAACACCAGACGAAGTCTCTTTATAGATCGCACTCAAACTTGAATTGTCTTCAACAATTCCAATCTTCTCGTCGTTAACATCTACACCTTTAAGATTTCAAATGAGCACAACCGTATCAAACTCTAACTCACGCGTCCGACACTTTTTCCTTATGGAAATCAAATCGTTACAAGGTAGCAATACACTTTCCAACTCTATGTCGAAATACATCTTAAGTCCAAAATGGAATATCACAATACCCTGCACAAGGTTCTTCAATACAAAACAAAACCAGAATCAAAGCATTCACTAAACTTTCCACTGGCTCAAACAAATTTGCTTCCCATTGCGAAGTCCAAATAGTGACTCAATCTTCTCGAATCAAAGTACCCACGATCAATACCAACTTATAAAAAGATCTTCCATCAAATTCACAAAGCTAACCATCCACAACAAAGGAACTTCTAAGCTCTGAAATAACCCCTTGAAGTCTTCTACAAGATACAAAATAAATCTTCGCGGAACTGTCCAAAATATCACCGTCTAAGTCGCTTACTTAAGGCACTCACGTCCAACAGTTCAAAACTCTTTCATTAGAATACTCGACATGCACTGGTCTAACTTCACTATTGATAACGCAAAGCTCAGATGCTTGTTACAATTTGCTTAACTTGATGTGAATCAAATAATATCCATGAACATGAAATAACTCTTCACTACTCATGAGTCTGTCGAACATTCAAAATTATACCGACGATCGCCACACTAATGACATCGAAAATCACTCGCCAGGACCATACACTATCTTGAAAAGCATTGTCTAAACATCTCCAACTCTCACACTAACCCGTAGGCAGTCAGACTTCACATTGATCTCACTAAACACAAAAGCTCCAAATGACTGATTTATCCAACATTAGTCCTTGGAAGTAGATACTTGTCCTCAACATCCACTTCGTTCCTTTGTTTGAAAACGACACATCAACTTAAGCGACCTTCGTTCTTCTCGAACAACACAACCGTAGCACTCCATGGTGACCCGCTCGAATAAACAAACTCTACTCTAACCAATCCTCAAGTTGACTCTTCAACTCAAATTCAGAAGCAAACATCTCTTAAGGATACTTTGAATCACAACTAGTTCTAGAAACTGAATCCATCAAAACTTCACTTCGCACTACGGAAGAATCACAACAAGAAGCCCGCTTGCCAAAATCTTGTTTCTCACAAAAATCCAAATTCGCCCACAACTCAAGAAACCATGCACCACCTTGTGCTAACTCATCTGCTTCATACACTATTAAGCTGGCAAGACAAGTCTATCCCTACCAACACAATTCCCGACTACTATCAACAAGAGATTAAGGGTGATCAGTTCCTCAATTTGTCAATAGACAATCGACAATCATGATGGTGACATAAACCAACTTTACCATACCACAACAGCGTCATCAAACTTACACTTCAAGTTACCAAAGCATAACCCTGCTTGAGGCTCCATCTCAAGCTACAAGCGCCACCAAGAAGTAAAACTTCTCCCCCACTTGTTTCTAACTCATCTCTGCAGACAAAAAAATAGAAACAAGCAAGTACCGATAGTGTTTGACACACATGTCGCATACAAAAGAGTTTAAACACATTAATAACCTAGCCGACAGACCGACCTGCTCTGATACCACTAATGTCACCCCAATTTTACCCAAGGTTTTATATGCAAAAATCAGAGTAATTTAAAATTTCATAAATTAAATACTGAGGCGTCACACCTTCAAAATCAAATCTGTTAGTGTTTTAAGTTGGCATCAATTTTGGTAAAACTAGGCTTTAGAAATGTCTTGATAGCTGTCATGACATTCAGAGATTGAAGATAAATCCTACTGGACAAGGATGGTAAAAGTACATTTCAGGCGGGAAGCTAAAAGTCAGGGAAATTTCGAGAAATCGATGTCATAATGATGTTATGACATTCGATGTGACATTCTTCGAATCGCTTTTCTGAGATTTTTCGGAAGTTTGTTGAGCATTTTATTTATGTTTTTGTTATTAGAAAGCATGCTCACGTGGCTGCTAGGTTAATCTTAATTAAACCTAAATTGGTTGTTGAACAAACCATGTTTTTAGGAGAGAATTAAGTAAACCCTAGCTATCTTTATGGAAGCCCAAAACTGAAGATTCAGGACTGCTTCTATATAAAGAATTCAACCCTTACTCTACAGCAACGCCTCTGGATTCCATTGAAGACATTGAAGGCTTTTGTTTGTGTACTGTTAAGGTTAGTAACAGTTGGTATTGTGTAATTCTAGTTTCTCTTGTGAGCCAAGCAACTATCAATTGATAAGTGCATTGGACTAGGATTTGTTGTAAGGGTAGTTTATCACTCAAAGCTTTAAAGCACGAGTGTTTTTCTCTTGATTAAAGCTTTGAAGCAAGATCAAGATATTTTATTGAAGTGTGTCTTCACAATTCAATTAGTCAATAGGTTGATATCACTGCGGTGATTGAGGGGGAGTGAGTAGGACCTCAGATCTAAGTAGGACTTAGGTTGAAGTGTCATTGGGTAGGGATTAAGTGAGGAGTTGTAAACGGGTGAGTTTAACTCTGAATTGATACTACTAATAGTGAATTTCCTCCCTGGCTTGGTAGCCTCCAGACGTAGGTTTGTTAGAACCGAACGGGTGAACAACTTATTGTGTTATTTATTTCTATATTTCTTGTGTGAATTGTCAAAGCGATGTCGAATCTTGTGTCATAACATTCTCTGTGACATTAAGTATCTGCTGCCAGGAATTTCAATTGGCATCAAAGCAGGCACCCTGCTTGTTATTTCTGGGTGAGGTCTAGGGATAATAGTTTCTGGCGTAATGGATAAAGAAGGAGGATTTGGAGGAAGACCACCTATTCTGGATGGGTCTAATTATGATTACTGGAAGCCTCGTATGGTTGCCTTCTTAAGGTCAGTGGACATTAAAGCTTGGAGAGCTGCTGATAAAGGATGAAAATATCCCACCAAGCTTGAGAAAGATGGCACTACTGTCTTGAAACCTGAGGAGGAATGGAGTAAAGAAGAAGAAGAGCTAGCTCTTGGGAACTCTAAAGCATTGAATGCTCTGTTCAATGGTATTGACATGAATATCTTCAGACTGGTTCATCAATGTGAGCTGGCCAAAGATGTTTGGGACACTCTCAGAACTACTCATGAGGGAACATCCAAGGTGAAGATGTCAAGACTTCAGATGCTCACTACAAAATTTGAGAATTTGAAGATGAAGGAAGATGAGAATATTCATGAATTTCACATGAATATTTTGGAAATTGCCAATGCTTCAGGAGCACTTGGTGAAAAGATGTCTGAAGAGAAGCTGGTGAGAAAGATTCTCAGATCCTTGCCTAAGAGATTTGCAATGAAAGTCACTGCAATAGAAGAGGCTCAAGACATCAGCACCTTGAAGGTTGAAGAACTTATTGGATCTCTTACGACTTTTGAGATGGGAATCAGTGAAACTGTTGACAAGAAAAACAAAAGCATAGCACTTGTATCCAACACTGAAGAAGGATGCAAAGTGGAAGATGAAGAGAAGATATCTGAAGCTATTGCCATGCTTGGAAGACAGTTCAACAAACTGATCAGGAGGATTGATCCAAAGTCAAGGTCAAATGTCAAGGACATTCCATCTGACATTAGCAGGTCTTATGACTCCAGCAGAAGATCCAAGTCAGAGGAAAAAGGAAGTCAAAGCAGTAAAGTCCAATGTCATGAATGTGAAGGATTTGGACATATTAAAGCTGAATGTCCCACCTTTCTTAAGAAACAAAAGAAAGGAATGGCTGTCACTTGGTCTGATTCAGGAAGTGAGTCTGAGGAAGAAGCAGCTAATCTTGTCACTGCACCTTCTGAAAGTGGTAATTCAGATAATGACTCTAGTGATGAAGAAGTGACCTTTGAAGAACTTGCTGATACTTACAAGAAACTGTGTATCAGAAGTGGTGAAGTATGTCAGCTGACTGAAAAACAGAAAAAGCTGATTGAGAAGTTGGAGGCATAAAATGTGAAGTCGAAAAGAAGGAGAATACAGACACTATAAGACATCTCAACAGTGAAATTACAGTGTTAAATTCCAAGCTTGATCAGATGACTACATCTTTCAAAATGCTGACCTCTGGAACAGAAAAGTTGGAAGAAATCCTTCAGCTTGGGCAAAATGCTGGAAACAAGCATGGTCTAGGATATGTGGCTGCAAGGGAACCTGTTAGTGACAAGAAAAAGAAGAGGCCTAGGAAACCAAAGTCAAGGCAGATGTCACAACATTGGGATCAACATCAGGATCAGAGAAACATGAAGAAGAAGTTTCAAAGATGGAGATGTCATCATTGTGGAAGGTTTGGACACATAAAACCCTTCTGTTATAGGCTACATGGATACCCTAATCAGACTCCCTATGTTAAGCCTAAAAACATCAAAGTACCTTACACTCAAAAGTGGAAGAAAAAGACTGAAGCAATGATAGCACACACTTCTCTCAGAGTGTCTGTCAAGGAAGATTGGTACTTTGACAGTGGGTGTTCTAAGCATATGACTGGAATAAAAAACCTACTGAATAATGTCAAACCTCATTCCACCAGCTTTGTTACCTTTGGAGATAGAGCTAAAGGAGAAATCAAAGGTGTTGGAAACTTAGACTGCTCTGGAGTTCCAAATCTAAGTGGAGTACTGCTGGTAAAAGGCTTGACTGCTAACCTCATAAGCATAAGTCAGCTATGTGATATGGGATTCAAAGTTAACTTCACTAGATCTGAATGCCTTGTAATCAATGATCAACAAGAAGTAGTTATGAGAGGAATCAGATCAAAAGACAACTGTTACATGTGAATCTGAGAACACCAACCTCTCATACATGTTCCATGAGACAAAGATGAAAAGGAGGTCAAGTTGTGGCACCAAAAACTAGGACATCTGCACCTCAGAGGAATGAAAAAGATCATCTCAATGGAGGCTGTCAGAGGGATACCAAGACTTCACATTGATGAAGGAAGGGTGTATGGTGAGTGCCAGGTTGGAAAGCAAACCAGAATGTCACACCCAATGTCTAGACATCAGACCACATCTAAAGTACTGGAGCTGCTGCACATGGACTTGATGGGGCCTATGCAGGTTGAAAGCCTTGGTGGAAAAAGATATGCCTATGTTGTTGTGGATGACTTCTCCAGATTTACCTGGATAAACTTCATCAAAGAAAAATCTGAAGTGTTTGATGTCTTTAAGGAGTTATGCAAAAGACTTCAGAGAGAGAAGGAAAGCTGTATTGTCAGAATAAGAAGTGACCATGGAAAGGAATTTGAGAATAGCAAGTTTGATGAATTCTATTCCTCAGAAGGGATCAACCATGACTTCTCTTCTCCTATAACACCACAACAAAATGGGGTTGTGGAAAGAAAGAATAGGACTATACAGGAATCTGCCAGAGCAATGATTCATGCTAAGAAACTTCCTATTCATTTTTAATGAAGCTATGAATACGACTTGCTATGTTCTAACAGGTTACCTTAAGAAAGGAGCTGCTCCACCTGTATGAGCTATGGAAAGGAAGAAACCAAGCGTGAAATACTTTCATGTGTTTGGGAGCAAATGCTATATTACAGATCGTGATCAAAGGAGAAAATAGATTCTAAGAGTGATGAAGGCATTTTAAGGATACTCCACAAACAAGAGCATATAGGGTATTCAACTCGAACCCAGGTTATGATGGAGTCTATTAATGTCATTGTTGATGATCATTATCGGAGCACAATGTCCCATATGATGTTGAGATATGGTTTGAGACATCACCTCAAGTACCGATAAGGAAAATGTTCCTACTCCTTCACCTAAATCGAACTCGAGGAAGCAAACAAAGATCCCTCAATCAGATTCGAAAGATCATCCAAAGGATCTCATCATTGGAGACCCAACCAAAGGTGTTGTTACAAGATCCAGAAATGTCTCAAACTCCTTCGTGTCAAAAATAGAGCCAAAGAATGTCAAAGAAGCTCTATGTGATGAATTTTGGATTGGAGCAATGCAAGAGGAATTGAACCAGTTCAAGCAACATGAAGTATGGTAATTAGTTCCTAGACCGAAGGAACCAACATCATTGGCACTAAGTGGATCTACAAGAACAAGTCGATGCGAAGGGATCACGGGAATAAAGCAAGACTTGTTGCTCGTGGTTACACTCAAGTGGAGGAATTGACTTTGATGAGACCTTTGCACCGTGGCTAGACGGAATCAATCAGCTTCTACTAGAGTTGCCTGCATTCTGAAATTCAAATTATTTCAGATGGATGTGAAAAGTGCCTTCCTAAATGGCTACTTAAATGAGGAAGTATATGTAGAACGACCTAAAGGATTTGTGGATCCAAGTTTTCTGAACATGTCTGATTAAGGAAAGCCCTATATGGTCTAAAACAAGCCCCTAGGGCCTGGTATGAAAGGCTGACCAAGTTTCTTACAGACAAAGGATACAGGAAAGGAGGATTGGATAAAACTCTCTTTGTCAAGAATGAAGGTGGAAAGGTTATGGTGGCTCAAATCTATGTTGATGACATAGTATTTGGAGGAATGTCAGAGACAATGGTGAAACAATTTGCCAATCAAATGCAAGCAGAGTTTGAAATGAGTCTCATGGGAGAGTTAACTTACTTCCTTGGATTGCAAGTCACACAGATGGAAGATTCAACATTTCTTTCACAAAGCAAGTATGCAAGGAATATTGTCAAGAAGTTTGGAATGGAGAATGCCAGCCATAAAAGGACTCCTGTTCCTACACATTTGAAGTTGACCAAGGATGCAAGTGGAGAAAAGGTTGATCAAAGTTTATATAGAAGCATGATAGGGAGCTTGTTGTACCTAACAGCCAGCAGACCTGACATTGCTTATGCAGTTGGGGTATGTGCAAGATATCAAGCTGAGCCTAAAGTAAGTCACATTAACCAGGTGAAAAGAATCCTGAAATATGTGTGTGGAACTTGCAATTATGGTATCCTATATTCCCATGGATGTGAACCAATTCTGTCTGGATACTGTGATGCTGACTGGGCTGGGAGTGCTGATGACAGGAAAAGTACCTCTGGAGGATGCTTCTTCTTGGGAAACAATCTTGTTTCTTGGTTTAGCAAGAAGAAAAACTGTGTGTCCCTATCCACTGCTGAAGCTGAATACATAGCAGCTGGTAGCAGTTGTTCTCAAATGGTTTGGATGAAGCATATGCTGTCTGAGTACAATGTCACACAGGATGTCATGACATTGTACTATGACAATCTGAGTGCTATTAATATATCAAAGAATCCTATACAACATAGTAGGACTAAGCACATAGACATCAGACATCACTTCATCAGAGAACTTGTGGAGGAGAAGGTGATTAAATTGGATCATGTAGTCACAGAACTTCAACTGGCTGACATTTTTACCAAGGCTCTTGATGCTAGTCAATTTGAAAACTTAAGGAGAAAACTGGGCATTTGTCAGTATGAGGAATTGTAGCAATTAAGATTGCCTCCAAGAAAGGGAAGAGACCATTTATTTATAAGTGGGTCAGTTGATTATTTCCCTCTTATTTTTATAGGGTTCAAGAATGTGAAAAGACTCCTCCATATAATAGCCTTTTCATTTGAAAGTATCATACCTTCTCCATCCAACAGATACTCTCAACCGCTTCGTCATTCTTGGTCTCTGATTCTCAACCTTTCCCAGAGAAATATGTCTTCCTCATCCTCTTCAGACTCTGACTGTTCATCTCCCACCATGGCTGAGATTAGGGCATTTGCTGAAGCCATGGATATTGAACCTGTGAAGGTCTCCCCTCAGCGTTCAATGGCAACTGACTCTCAGAATCAGCATGCACGGAAGGATCAAGGTTCATCAGCGTCTACTGGTAAGACTACTGCCTCTTCTGTTCCCCCTGAGATAAGAAATAGGGAAGGTACCAAGTATGTAGAAGAAGCCATTGCTAGGATAGTCACCAGAATCCTAGACGAACATCACTCTGTTCCTGGAATTTCTGTTCCCCTTAATCAAAGACCTGCTAGCCCTAGTTTAGCAGATGATCCAGATGTCACAAAGAATGTCATGACATCTGATGATCACGTCCAGGCAACTCATGTGAACCCTGATTCTTCTGATTTCCCTGTCAAAGCAAAGGGAGGTATATCTGGTTCTCAAGTTGAGCAAATAACCAGAACTGGAACTTCCTCAAAGAAGTATAGAGCTAAATTTGCTGGCTGTTCAAAATGCAAAAGGACACCAATGGCCAAGAAAAGGAAAGCTCCTGAACCTGCAAAGCCTGAACAAGCTTCTGATAAGGCAGATGATGATGTCACGACAATGAAGATGCCTCTTCAGCAGAGGAGAGCAACTAATTAAGTTGCTGTGTTGCTTTCTTTATCTGTTTTGTATTCTGTCCATTTCCCTGTTGCTGTTGTTTCTGTCAATGTTTTGCTTTGTTTCTTGTATTTTTCCATTTGTGCTTCTTTTTGGATGACTGTAAACATTGTCCTGACAGAGATGTATCCCTGTTATACTTGCTGGTATATTATTTTTTTTGTTGCTGTTGACACTTTTGATTAAAGGTTTGGGGACAATTGTATGGTTTCCTTTGGCCCTTTGTGGCTAAAAAGGGGGAGAAGAAATACTGTGGGAAGTATTGATTTTTGGGAAACTGTATGGGAGTTTAAACTGTATGGGAGTTTAAAAATTTGTGGGCAATTGTATGTAGGGCCATTGTGGGAATGTTGGGACTTTTGTATGGGTAGAATTTATCTTCTCTTAGTTCTAGTCACTTGAAGCTTAGGAAAGCTTAGGAAATCTTAGAACTAGGTTGTTAGTCTTCTGCTGCATTTGTACTCTGATAGGTCAAGTAGTTTTAGCCAAAAATGTGCCAAAGGGGGAGTTTGTTAGTGTTTTAAGTTGGCATCAATTTTGGTAAAACTAGGCTTTAGAAATGTCTTGATAGATGTCATGACATTCAGAGATTGAAGATAAATCCTACTGGACAAGGATGGTAAAAGTACAGCTCAGAACTGGGAAGCTAAAAGCTGTGCTGGAAATTCTGCAGAAAACAGTCTGATGTCATAACAGATGTTATGACATTCAGTGTGACATTCTGTTCTGCAGAATCAGTTTTTCCTGAGATTTTTCAGGAAGTTTGTTGAGCATTTTATTTATGTTTTTCTGTTATTAGAAAGCATGCTCACGTGGCTGCTAGGTTAATCTTAATTAAACCTAAATTGGTTGTTGAACAAACCATGTTTTTAGGAGAATTAAGTAAACCTAGCTATCTTTATGGAAGCCCAAACAAGATTCGGATCGCTTCTATATAAAGAATTCAACCCTTACTCTACCACGCCTCTGATTCCATTGAAGACATTGAAGGCTTTTGTTTGTGTATTAAGGTTAGTAACAGTTGGTATTGTGTAATTCTAGTTTCTCTTGTGAGCCAAGCAACTATCAATTGATAAGTGCATTGGACTAGGATTTGTTGTAAGGTAGTTTATCACTCAAAGCTTTAAAGCACGAGTGTTTGTCTCTTGATTAAAGCTTTGAAGCAAGATCAAGATATTTTATTGAAGTGTGTCTTCACAATTCAATTAGTCAATAGGTTGATATCACTGCGGTGATTGAGGGGAGTGAGTAGGAACTCGATCTAAGTAGGACTTAGGTTGAAGTGTCATTGGGTAGGGATTAAGTGAGGAGTTGTAAGCGGGTGAGTTTAACTTTGAATTGATACTACTAATAGTGAATTTCCTCCGGCTTGGTAGCCTCAGACGTAGGTTTGTTAGAACCGACGGGTGAACAACTTATTGTGTTATTCTATCGCTTTCTATATTTCTTGTGTGAATTGTCAAAGCGTTGTCGAATCTGTCATAACATTCTGTGACATTAAGTATCCGCTTGTGAATTTCAAAATCATTTTAAACAGTTTGATTTAAAGTATAAATCTCGGATACATAGCATCGTCGGAAATCATAAATTGATTCATAAAAATCAAAACATCTTCTTAATTAAACTTCCTTAACAATTCATGTTTTCATAAAATTTGATTCTCATTTACAAAAGGAAAAACAACAAAAGAACGATAATAGTGACAATATAAATATTCCCCCCGAGTGCTACGTATCAGAGCGACACCGACTCAACTAATAGCAGCTATAATCTCCGTCTTCATAACCTGCACGTTACCAATATAAAGGTAACGACGAAACAAGTAAAGGGTGAGATAATCCAAAACATATAATTAAAAGGCATGATAAAATATATATATATATATATATATATATATATATATATATATATATATATATATATATATCTATTTTCAGAATTATAAAGGGTATAGATTAATAAGTGCAATTCCAACACATATCCAAAACTCACTCACTCTAATCGTCATTCTAATGTGTATAATCTACACTTTATCGCCATAACCTCATCGGCATAAATCATCACAACAACACATAAACTGTAAACAACAACATCAAACAACAACACCAAACAATGCTAATAACATACGCAACATAAATAATATCATCACAAATTGGCTAAATCCCATCGTTGCTTTTGGCATGAAAGCCCATCATCACAAACATCATCACGTCATATTTGAATTAAGCATTTCATCAAGTTAAATCATCGCAAAACTCATCCTTTATATTCACCGCATAGTTATCATGAAATTATCAAATCATATTCATTTCATGTTTATCCTAAAGATCATCACCAAACAAAGCATCATATATCATCGCAATTCAACATCATCAATCGTTTAAAACCCAATGCCAAACAACTCAAACATAAACATAACCGACTCCATGAGACACGACTATGTTATGCATGTGGGACCCGTCGTTGTGTCCATAATTAGGGACACTTGGCATAAAGCCCATAGTCGCTTGGCATAAAAGCCCTCGTCGCCAATGCAATGTATGTTACTCGACAACAAAACAACACAACACAAAAACATCATCATCGCTCATCAAGATTGGAATAAAGCCCACGTCGCCATAATTTATCCATATCAAGATAAATATATCATCGCATCAAATTTGCATTATGAAAAACATCACTAATAATTCATCATCATCAAAATCATGCATTCACAAATCGGAAGCATTTATTAACAATATCAATATAATCATCACATCATCATGTACAAAGACATATATCATTGCATCGCATATCATCAAGTATTCATTAATAAATACATCGTCACAAACATAATGTCTAATCACACCACATCATTATCAATTCATTCACTAAATTTCAAATACGGAAAAATAGTTAAACACCTATAATCGTTGCAAAATCCATTCCTAATAACCGACATTAATCATAATCGTCAACATCGAAATCAGATTGTCCATACGTGTCTTAAATCTACTACAACGCAATCTGATACAATTTAACCGTAAATTGGCCTATTTCGGGTCGTTTCATAAAAACTCGTAATTTTGAAAAACCTAACCTCACCACTACTTTCTACACGTCAAACTTAGCTAGCACGTCAATTTTCGTTGAATTCTAAGCAACTTGCTCCGTCGTCGAATTTACTGAAATCGGAACATAATCGGGTTCTAAATTTAATAGGCTAACTTATGTCCTAATTATATTTTATTAGTATAAACTATTGTTGTGTGAAAATAGGGAAAAACAAAGAAACAGAACCAAATGATATTCTGCAGGAAAATTATGCAGAAAACATAATTTTACAAGACAGCAAAACACACCACAGCGAAAATTAGTTGGACATCCATACCCCCCATGGGACGGACGCTCTAGGTGCCTTAAGGGAGGGAGGCGGGCGCCTAGGGGCATGGGAAGGCCGCCCCTCATAGTTAGGTGGGCGCCTCCCATGTCCTTCATCCCCTACATCTTCTTCTTCGTGCCATTTCTGCAGAACATGTTTTTTTTTCTGGTTTTTAACAGTTTCCAGTTTTTCCTTCTTTTTCATTTCTACTTTATAATTTTCCATTTCTACTACTAGCAATGAAACACACCCATAATTCCTACTCCTAAGCCAACTTTTCCAAACTATTTTAATAATCAACCAACCAAAACCCAATAAACCAACTATCAATTCTTCCTCAAATCCAAAATAAAACTATCAACCCTAACTATATGAGATGGAGAAATCAAACCCCTTACCTCTAGCTTGGTTGATTGCAAGATGCTCCAACAAAACCCCAACCTCATGCTTGTTCTTGCTCTCCTTCTTCTTCTTCCCAAAACCCTCTCTTTTCTCCAAGCTTCTAAGATGGCTTTGGTGGAAAATGGAAAGAATTAGGAAAATGGTTTATAATGTGGTTTTTCTACTAGCAAGCTTAAGGGTGCAAACCCAATTCTCATCAATTGCTCCTCACACCCCTAACTTATTTTTATAAATTAACACTTAAATAATATCTAATAATATTATTAATTCAATTAATTAAAATAATTCCGGGGAATTAAATATCGGTCCAAATAATATTTTACCGAACTGAACGGAATAAAAACCGGACCGAACGAAACGTCGCCAAATATATTAATAGATATATCGATTAACATAAATATTCTCGTCGCAAAATAAATATCGATCGGTAACTCAAAAATATTAATATAATATAATATTAATTAAAACGGGCGTTACATATGGTGCTGGAGGTTACGCCAAAAATATAAAGCGGCATGATAGGTGTTTTAGAATGAGACTTGCTGATGGTGAAGGAACATCAACCCAACCTATCTTAACTGCCGAAATGCTTGAAACTGTGAGAAATTTGGCTAATACTGAGGCAGCACAACAAGTTGCAGCAAGAAATGCAGAAATTGAAGAGATGAAGAAAAAACAATTAGAGATGCAACAAGAAATGCAAAGATGGGAAATTGAGTTGCGGGAAGAAATGAGGAGCAAAGCACAAGAGTATCAAGAAGCAATGCGGATTGCAAATGAGCGGGTTTTAAGATTTGATCAATTTTTTGCTTCACAAAATTCTGGTGGTGGATTTGGAGGAACTAATGATAATGAAGGAGTTGTTGAAGAAGAAGAGCAAGGAGAACAAAATGAAGAGTAATTTTATAATTATGTTATCCCCTCGCAATTTACATATTTGTGAGGGGGTTTTGACATTTGTGAGAGGATAATCCCCTGGAAAATATTGATTTTTCTTGTAGTGATTATTATTTTTTGGTTATTTTTAAATTTTACTTGAATAAAATACACGGTGAAATAGTGTAACACGGTGAACTGACTTTGAGAGTTTTTGTATCGCAAATGTGCGGATAGCAAGAGTCGCCACCTACTTTTCTTTTATCCAATTAAGGGAAGGTAAAAAGTACAGAAAAAGACCTTCGTTAGATTCTGAGTAAGGGAGAAGGTTATGAAAAGGGAAGGTATTAGCACCCCTTTCCATCCGTAGTTATCTACGGGCTCTTAGTTGCTCTTTAGATCATTTTCAAAATTGTGCTTTCTGTGTGTTTGAAAAAATGTTTTGAAAAGACATTTCGCTTTGAATTTGTAATGATTCATGTAGGAATGTATACAAAGTGTTTGGAAATGTTTCGTTTTAAAAAGGGTTTGAACATTGAGAAAAGTGTGTTGTGTGAAAAGTATTTTGATAGAGCACGCAACTAAAAGTCTTATTACCTACTCAGAAATGGTCGTTTTCGTGCATTATTTTACGTTCCTTTAGAATAGCGCTATCCATACCATTAGTTGGTAGGTAACTCTATTTGTTGGATGTAAGCGGGACATTCGAAGGGACATCGTATGGCCATAGAAAGCAACTTGTAGGAAGTATCCTAGCACATTCGAAGGGACTATCATCATTTTTCATAGGCGACAATCGAGGGTCAAGATCATGTATTCGGAGGCGACATCGTGGGTCTTATGATCTTTGTATCGAAGGGACTATGATGATTTTTTTGTAGGCAACGGTGCTAGAATACCTCTACGTTCGAGGGACTTGACCATTTGAATTCGTAAAGGCAACGAAAGAGAATTACCATAAGGGGTGCATGTGTGAAAAGAGTGTGTTGATTTCAGATTCATGTTATCTTGAAAATTAGAGTGAGCTATGTTCAATTTTATCTTGCCATACACGCCTAATTACTAACAGTTTATAAGATGCGGAAAGTAAATTGCGGAAATATAAAGTGCGGAAAGATAAATCCTACGCTATTACATGGCTTTGGGGCAGATACATAATTTAAAATGCAGAAAGTAGAAACCCTAATTAAACTATTACATCCCATAAGCAGTTACATAATTGGAAAAAAAAGAAAACGATAAAAAGAAATCGTCCGAAACGGAATAACCTGTTAAAAGATTAGAAATCGGAAAATACGAGGAAATCGAATAAGAGGAAAATGTTAGCAAAAATAATAATTTTTAAATGAGAAAAATATTTCATGTTGGAAATAACATTAATATGCTAAAATAATTTTTTGGAGTTAATTTAATAATTAAAAACTAATTAAAAGTGATTTAAATGATAAATTAACAATTAAATTAAATATGCATGCAAAAATAGTATTTTTAATTTTATAAATTAAATAAACATTTTCTGGGAATAATGCAAAAAAGAAAAATATTTTTTGGTGTTTTTTAATGCATAATAGAAATTATTGAAATTAAATTAAAATGCATGAAAAATATTAAATAGAAAAATATGAAAATATAAAGAAATATGTTAGTTTGTAAATGAAGCAAAAAGAATTGGTCCTTGCAGGAATCGAACCGGTGACCTTGCCTTCACAACCCCACGCCTTGACCAACTGAACCAGCGTGCACACGTGTTTGAAAACCGAGCGAATGAATTGTAAACGGGTGTCACTCCATGATTGTACCGATCTCGCGCCAAACTTAATCTTCTTCGTTTTGAAATTTTGAAAACATAGCGTCGGCCTCAGTGCGACGCTATAGTCCCTGCATTTTCCAAAATCAAGCACATATAATATAAATAACATTCAAGGGTACGAATCGATTGGAAACATCGTTCTGAACACGATGGTGGTGGTCTCATGGTCCAATTTATCCGTTTTAAAGAAGCCCTAAATTGAGGCCAAAAACCCTAGCTATGGTGATTCTCGTTCTAAGCCATGGAAATTCAATCAAACTGCCCAGAAAGCTTGTAAACTTCGTTCTAATCACAAAAACAACAACAAATCATGTTAAAAATGCATGAATAATGGAAATTGATTTTGAGAAAAACATGAACAAACCAAATTCGGATTTCGTGATTCTTGATGCTTTTGGACAATGTAAAGGTCTGGAATGCTTCCAGGGATATCAAGGAATGTGTTTGAATCCTCAAAAACAATTGAAACAGGCTGGATCAAGGGCTGCTAGTTGCTTGAGAGGCATGGTTTTTTTGAGCTAGGTTAGGGTTTCTCCAAGCAATTTTTTTTGTTCTCATTCATGTGCTATGCCTTGTATATTTATATTGGATGGAATTGAGCCGATTTGGGAAGAAATAATCATCAATCAATGCAAAACATATTTGATTTTGTACAAGATCAAATCTTATCTTTTTTGATCAATTTTCATCAATTCCTTGCCAATTCAAATCAAATTTCGAAATTTGCCAGCTTTCTTGGGTTGCTTGGATCTCAAGAAGGAGAGAAAAATCAATTTTGCAATTAATTTTGATTTTATACCTTATTTTTGAATTTAATTTGTATTTAAATGAATAAAATCCAAATTAAATAGAAAAATAAGATTAAAATTCATGGCATTGGGCTTGGATATTCCTAATTGTATAAGGAACAAGTTTGGATGAAGAAAAACTAGGCCCATTTGCAAAAAAATTTATTTTTACAAGTATCTCTCTTTGTGCACTTCTTCAAAATTGCCCAACTTGTGAATAGTGTATCTTGCTGAAGTTTCCACATTTATGAGTGTTCTTGGACTTTTTGGAAAGCTCTAAGAGTCCTCTAACCAACCTCTTTGGTTTCATCTCAATTGGAGTTTCCATGCTCAATATATCTTCAAAACAAAATGTTGACTTTTTGTTGACTTTGAAAAGGACCTGTAATGTCTTGATCCATACCTTCCAAATGAAGCATTTTTTGAACATTCTTGTGAGACATGAAGTTGTAGAGAATTGAATTTCCTTCAAAACAAGAGGTCGTGGAAAAATTTCTGAGAAAGTATGAAGAAGTTATGCTCAGTCAAAGTTCAGTTGACTTTTCACTAAAAAACCATAATTTGGAAAGTTTGACTTTTGAGAAAATCTTAGTTTTCTTGATGAATCATGATCAACCCTTGATCAAATGATGAATGTAACTTCAAAATGAGGATGTTGACCAAAAATCAGGAAGTTTGACTGTATGTTGACCACAGTTGACTTTTTGTCCAATATAACTGATTTTTAACCATCTGAGCAATTGTCTGAGGAAACTTGACTTGTGAGGCTTGAAACTTGTCATGGAGAATATTTGAAGCATATGAGGAGGCATGATGACCATTGGAGGTATTGGAAGTCCATCTTGATCTGAGAATCACCAAACCCTAGTTTGGGTTGATTGTCTAGGAGAGGGTTTGTCTGATCCACCCTTGAGGAATCTTTGAGTATGGATGCATGAAATATCTTGAGGAGATGGAGGGAAAATTTTGGGGTATGACAGCTGCCCCTGTTCAATCTTCTTGTACAGGAAGGGTTAGATTGACGTGGGTGCCTTTCGTGACCTGGATGTAGAAGATGATTGAACACTCGAGTACACCTGAAAATTTGCACTCGCTATTGGCTGATGATGCGGGAATGGGCTTACAAATGCCATTTGTAGACTTTGCTGGAGAATGAGCCATACGCTAGACTTGAGATTGTTGATAGGAGAGCTGACGGGGATGGGCTTAAGATGCCATCTGGAGAGATCGGTGCTGAGGAGTGAGCCGTACGCTAGGCTCTGTAGACGTTTCTGGGAGTGGAAGGAGATGGGCTTAAGATGCCATCCGGAGGGAGTCGTACATTAGACTTCGTGCTCATCTTTGAATGAAGTTATTGGTTTGTATTGGTTTTTTAACCAAATATGCAGCATTCTGAAGGCGGAGAAATGTCGACAAGTAGTCGGAGACGGGCTTAAGATGCCATCCAAGGCAACTCAGTCGTATGCTAGACTCTGTAGTTGCTGTTGATAATAAGAGAGGGTCAGAATACATCTTCGTGTTGATTACTCTGAGGGGGTAGTAGCTGGTAACATGTGGATATCTTCCCTGTTGCACATCGGGTATTGGTCCACTATCTGTTATCGGAGGATAACTTGTGATTGTTCGGATAGGGTTTCCCGTCTGGCTTTGGGTATTAATCCTGGATCCGTTGTCGGAGGACAACGAGGGCGGTCTTTCAGATAGTTTTCCCGTCTGGATTCGGGTCTTAATCTTGGACCTGTTGTTGGAGGACAACCAGGGCGGTCTTTCAGATAGTTTTCCCGTCTGGATTCGGGTCTTAATCCTGGACCTGTTTGCGTTAGAAGCGATTTTCACCTGTTTTGGAGAAAACAAGAGAAACTTTGATAGAATATTGTTAGTCTTATGCGAAGTATGATGCATGACGATGTGTATGAATGACATATGCATATATTATGACTTTATAAGAAATGTATGAATGATAGATGTTGTGGTATTTCAAAACATATCCATCTTGAAGAAGATGCGGATGTTTTGCTTGGGGACTTCTGACTTCTGTTTGAGGATGGAAATCCTGAGAAGAAAGATAGTCTTGATTCCTCCGGTGCACTATCTGACCAAGTCTTGAGGGAGGTAGAGATACACCGTCGAGGATCTTATGCATAGACCCTGCTGGGAAGAAGTCCAGGGGGTACTCTGCCGGGGATTTTGTGTAAACCTTGCTAGAGAGTATTTGGTAGTTACCGGGAGACCGGGTTAGAAGGATCTGGGGCCCGTTGTAATCTCTGACTGAGGCATAATAAATGTAGGTTTCCTCCGGTGCACTATCTGACCAAGTTTCAAGTCCGACACCTGGGGGAAAGGGAATTGTTGAGAGATATCTTGTTGGGGATAAATACCTCGGCTGGGGGATGAAATGTTATTGCTCGAAGACGGGTCTAATCCGATTAAGTTGAGCGGAATCAATGCTCGGGGACTAACATATACTCCGTGGGGAAGGTTTGTCGTGAGTGACACCTCTGCGGGGACCATGTTCTGTGGGAAAAATGTTTTGGTGACTTTCGTCGTCATCTCAATTCCTGGAGCCTGTAGTAATTACTTTGTTATGTTTACTTTTCGCATGTTCGTAAATAGATTTTTATTGTCAAATGCATATAATCATTCAAAGCAAACGTTGGTCTTTATCCAAATAACAAACAACAAAAATTATGAAGAGAAAGAACTCGCATTTATTTGAAATGTGGCGTATGGCCAAGCAGTTTGTACACAAGAAAAGTAAAAAGCTATGCGAAAACAATCTCGTTAAGTTCCAACTATGCTAGTACTCATATATTTCAACTATCTCATCTCCTTGCTGTCAGTAGAAAGTGAGTGAACTGATTTTCGCCATTTGAACCTTGAATGCGGATGGTAGTCTGGAAGTAGGTGATCTGGACGAGACATAATCGTACGCTTAAATCCCTAACTTTTGCCTAGACCACCCTTTCGGGTTTTCAGTCTACGGATACCCTTTTTTACCCAAGCCGCCTTTTCAGGTTTTCGACTTGCCGGGTGTACATGTTTTGTATATATACTTAACTTTTGCCCGAACCCTTTTGGTTCGCCAGGATGCCCTTATTTTTTCCTAGGTCAGTCGACCTAGCGGGTCTCATTTATGCGTAGTATTTTTTGACTATGTCTGCGTTCACAGGGTTGGGAAGTCTTCACCATCCATGGTGCTAAGTATCATAGCTCCACCGGAAAATACTGTCTTGACTAGAAATGGTCCCTCGTATGTGGGAGTCCATTTGCCCCTGGGATCACCTTGCGGAAGAATGATGCGCTTGACTACTAGATCACCGACTTGGTAGACTCGGTGCTTGACCTTCTTGTTAAATGCTCTGATCATTCGCTTCTGATAGTTCAGTCCATGGCAGATGGATGCGAGTCGTTTCTCATCAATCAAGTTGATTTGGTCAAAGCGAGTCTGGACCCAATCGTCTTTGTCTAACTCTGCGTCCTGGAGGACTCTGGTTGAGTGTATCTGAACCTCGATGGGTAGGACTGCTTCCATACCGTATACAAGAGAGAATGGGGTTGCCCCTATTGATGTTCGTACTATAGTGCGATAACCATGAAGAGCAAATGGTAACATCTCATGCCAATCTTTGTAAGTCACTGTCATCTTCTGTATAATCTTCTTAATGTTCTTGTTGGCGGCTTCCACAACGCCATTCATCTTAGGCCGATAAGGAGAAGAGTTGTGATGCTTGATCTTGAACTGCGTGCAGAGTTCGGTGATCATCTTATTGTTGAGATTAGAGCCGTTATCTGTGATAATCCTTTCAAGAGTGCCATACCGATAAATAAGATTATACTTGATGAATCGAGCCACAACATTCTTGGTAACAGATGCGAACGAGGCTGCTTCTACCCATTTGGTGAAATAATCAATTGCCACAAGGATGAAACGATGTCCATTGGAAGCGGTGGGCTTGACTTCTCCGATCATGTCAATGCCCCACATTGCAAAGGGCCAAGGAGCTGTTAGGACATTCAGAGGTACTGGAGGTATGTGAACTTTGTCTGCATAAATCTGGCATTTGTGACAAGATCGAGCGTAACGGTGACAATCAGCTTCCATGGTGGACCAATAGTAACCTGTTCTCAAAATCTTCTTAGCCATCGTATGCCCAATGGAGTGGGTACCAAATGCGCCTTCGTGTAACTCTTCCATGATGCGTTCTACTATTTTCTGGTCCATACAGCAGAGTAAGCACAAGTCGTGATTGCGCTTGTATAAGATGTCGTTGCTGAGGAAGAATTTGGATGCAAATCTTCTCAAGAACTTCTTATCATTGACAGATGCCCCTGCGGGATATTCTTGAGTCTCAAGATACCTCTTCACATCATAGTACCAAGGTTTCTCTTCTGTATCAAGCTCATAACAATACGTTGGTTCGTCAAACCTCTCAATGATGATCTGGGGAGCCTCGTTGTCCCATCTGACCTTGAACATAGATGACATAGTAGCTAATGCGTCTGCCAACTGATTCTCTTCTCGTGGAATGTGGTTGAAAGTGATCTCTTCAAGTGGGGATCAAACTCGAACATGCTCTCGATATGAATGAGATTCGGATGTTTCGTATCCCACTCGCCTTCATCCGACCGATCACTAAAGTGAGTCTCCATACACTTGCAAGAACTTGATTCTTAAGTCAATAGACTTTAATACCCATGATGCACGCCGTACTCGGCCATGTTGTTAGTGCAACTGAAACATAATCTGGTGAAAGGCGATGCCCGCCTATAGGGATGTAATGATGGCGCCAATGCCATTGCCAAGTGCGTTGAGGCTCCATCAAAGACCATGGTCCATCGGGATCCTTGTTCGTGTCTTTCGTGGGCCGGTTCTTCACAATCATAGTAAAACATCTTCATCTGGAAATTCGAATTGCATAGACTGATAGTCATCTACGGCTTGATGAGCCAAATGATCGGCTACCACACTTGATGAGCCTTCTGAGAAGTGTACTGGATGTCGTATTCAGTCAAGATCATCTGCCATCTTGCTATTCTTCCGGAGAGAGCTGGTTTCTCAAATATGTATTTTATCGGATCCATCTTGGAAATCAACAAGGTAGTGTGAGTCAACATATACTATCTTAGTCGGCGAGCAGCCCAAGCCAAAGCGTTGCAAGTTTTCTCGAGCTGTGAGTATCTTGTTTCACAGTCGGTAAACTTTTTGCTAAGGTAGTATATTGCATGCTCTTTTCGACCAGACTCGTCACGTTGCCCCAACTCACACCCCATTGAGTTCTCTAACACTGTCAAGTACATGATAAGAGGTCTTCCTTCGGTGGGCGGCATCAGGATAGGAGGATTCTGTAGGTACTCCTTGATTTTGTCAAACGCGATATGGCAATCGTCGTTCCATTCCACTACTTGATCTTTCTTCAGTAACTTAAAGATTGGCTCACAAGTAGCAGTTAGGTGTGCAATGAATCTGGCAATGTAATTCAATCGGCCCAAGAAACCTATGACTTCTTTCTCGGTGCGGGGAGCTGGCATTTTTTGAATAGCTTTAACCTTGGCGGGGTCAACTTCAATACCTTTACCGCTGACAACAAACCCTAGGAGTTTTCTGGATCTGACTCCAAAGGTGCACTTGTTAGGATTAAGTCTCAATCTATACTTCTTCAACCTATCAAACAGTTTCTGCAGATGATCGAGATTTTCTTCTTCGGTCTGTGATCGAGCTATCATGTCGTTGACGTAGACCTCTATCTCGTGATGAATCATGTCATGAAATAATGTCACCATAGCACGCTGATAAGTGGCGCCCGCGTTCTTCAGTCCGAACGGCATAACCTAGTAGCAGAAAGTGCCCCACTGTGTAACGAAAGTTGTCTTCTCCATGTCTTCGGGAGCCATTTTGATCTGATTGTAACCGGAGAAACCATCCATGAAGGAGAAACCTTATGCTGAGCGGTGTTGTCAACCAGAACATCAATATGAGGAAGGGGAAAATCGTCTTTCGGACTCGCTTTGTTCAGATCTCTTTAATCCACACACATTCGTACCTTGCCATCCTTCTTAGGTACAGGCACCATATTAGCAACCCATTGCGGATAGGAAGTAACAGCTAAGAAATTGGCGTTGAACTACTTCATAACTCCGGCTTTGATTTTCTCAAACATCTCAGGACGCATGCGACGAACCTTCTGTTTCACTGGGAGAAAACCTTCTTTTGTTGGTAACCGATGCACCACAATATCAATGTCTAAACTTGGCATGTCTTCGTATAACCAAGCAAAAACCTCAATGTACTCTCGTAGCATCTGAACCAACCTTTCTTTAGTACTGCTCTCAAGACCTGCTCCTATCTTGATCTCTTTTCTGTCTTCGTCGGTACCCAAATTCACAACCTCAACTTGCTCTCCGTGTGGCTGTATAACTCGCTCTTCTTGTTGTAGCAGTCTAACAAGTTCTCCTGGCACTTCACAATCTTCCTCACCTTCGTCTTCGGCTTGGTAGATCGGATTATCGAAGTCATATTTAGCAATAGCATAGCTGTTATCAACGAGATTCGGAGTGATTCTACAGTGTATCACGTGGGTGTGTGTAAGAAACACATAGCTTTTTTGAAGGAGTGATAAAGTAAAAGAAAGAAAACAACAATTGAATGCAAAAGTCCAACGATTTTAGTGAATGAAAATATGCAAATGACAGATAATAACCCTCACAAAGAGCCATGATGCCCAGGGCAAGGCACTAGGCTTTAGAGTTCATTGTTCAAAACATAGAAAATACGAAAAGCAAAACAAAACGAGAGCAATTACTCCTGTCAAAAGGAGATTCGTATGACGTCTTCAGTCTTCCAATTGTTGAGTCCCTTGTTTGGAGTTGGGAAGATCCACTTGATGATGTCGAAGTCGTTGTCGTCGTCTTTTATAGCATGGATTGCACTCTGGCTGATGCGGAAAGGAAGCTAGCCGGGACGTTCGCGGCGTATCATCTTCTGACCTTTGATGGTGAAGCCTAAACCAGTCTTGTCAGATTTGAAAGGAAGATCAGGGAGCTGACCCCAAATAGAACTACCTCTCCCTTCAACAGCAGCTTGAGCATCTTTCAGCGAGGCCATCCTAGGCGGAACTTGCGTAACTTCAGGAGTGATAGGAGAGTCAGCAGGCACGACTCTGGGTATTGTTTCAAAAGCTTGACAAGGAGTCTCGTAGAATTCACCCTCCACCTCGAGGTATCGGAATGACTGTAGATGACTGACCATATATTCTTCTTCACCACATACTGTGACAACCTTCCCCTTCACCGGATACTTCAGCTTCTGATGCAAGGTAGAGGTAACAGCGCCTGCCCCATGTTCCAAGGGCGTCCAAGTAGGCAAGAGTAAGCTGGACGGATGTCCATGACAAAGAAAGTGGAATCAAAAGTCTGGGAACCGACTTTAACGGGCAGAGTGAGCTCTCCCAGTACTGTTCGTTTAGAACCATCAAAAGCTCTCACAATAATGTCACTGGGTCTCAGAACCAACCCTTCGACATCAAGCCGATCAAAAGCAGTCTTCGGAAGGATATTCAGAGCAGAACCAATATCCACCAAAACATGAGATAAGGTAGTACCCTTGCATTCAACAGAGATGTGCAAGGCTTTGTTCTGTTTCTTTCCGGCGGGAGTCAAATCAGCATCGGAGAAACCTAGGCCGTTGTTGGCAGCCAGGCTAGCAATACAAACTTCAAACTGGTCATTAGTAGTGTCTTACGGTACGTGAGCATTCTTCAGAAACTTCACCAAGGCGTTAGCATGGGCCTCAAAGCACAAGAGCAGAGCAAGCATGGAGATCTTGGACGGAGTCTGTCCTAACTATTCCACCACATTGTAGTCACTCTTCTTGATAATCTTCAGAGTTTCCTCCATTTCTCGTTTGGAGGTGTCTTCAGTAACTTCCTTTGGTACTTTTGGCTGAGCAGGATGAGTCACTGGTTCTTTCCCTCTAGCTTGGGGAATGGATTGAATAGTTGGAATGCGAGCTGGTGTCGCAGTGTCTTTTGGAGGAGAGATATCTGGAGAGAACACTCTTCCGGTTCTGGTCACCTTACTTGCTCTGGTGATGTTGTCAATGTCAGGAACGGTAGCTTCAACTGTAAGATCTTCAATGGTTAGAGGGTCTTGCTTGACGCCATGATAGTAAACATCAGCTCCATAATTCCAAGGGATAGCCTTGTCAGAGGAATATGGAACTGGTCCGGGAGAAGTAATGATGAGAGGTGCCACTCTAGGCACAGGATCAGCAGAGGAAATCCTTATAGTGTTAACATCGGCATAGTCTTCTGGGAAATCGTCACCCCATCCGGTCACTTTAACATCTTCAATAGGAATCTTGTAGCTTTCAGGAACAATGTACTTCACCATATAATCATACTTTCCACTTGGCTGCCCCAAGGTATCCCACATAGATGGTGCAGTTTCATTCACATCTTCGATCTTCAGTTTAGACATATCTTCACACAGCTTCTGCGCAGGTGGTTTTAGGAATAGTATCTCACGGTTATCCATCATGCACTGAACACGTCTTCTCAACCAAGCACAACCATCAGGTGCAGATGGGCACCAACGACAATTCTCTGGGCATCCTGGATTGACACCGGCTTGTAGCAAATTCTTCTTAACAGTCATCAGAGGAATGGTCAAGTCATCTATGTTGAAAATGTAAGTATCCTCACCAACAACATTGGAACTCTTGTCATGGTTAGGCATAGGCGCGTTGATCACATTCGGAGTCTCAATAGGAGGATCAAATTCAATCTGCTTAGCTTCAATCATATCTTGAATCTTGTTCTTCAGAGCCCAACAATCGTCAGTGTTATGTCCAGGGCTATTGGAATGGTAAGCACACTTAGCATTAGGATTGTATCTCGGAGAGGAAGTGTTGATATTTTGAGGAGGATCCCTCAAGGTTATCAGCTCTACTTTCAACATGTGTTGCAAGGCTTGTGACAATGGCATGTTGATCTTCGTAAATTGTCTTCGTGGCGCATTCTGACTACGCGCGTTGTCTCGCTGAGGTTGTGCTGATGTAGGATTGGAGATCACAACTGCCCCCATAGATTGAGCACGGTCGGTCTTGGCTCGGCATTTCTGACCATACACATCATTATCTTCTTTCTTACCACCAAAAGATCTCTTCGCAGCATTTGAAGATGACTCTATCTGAATCTTTCCACTCTTAATACCAGCTTCAATACGTTCTCCTGTCAATATCAACTCGGTGAATCCGACTGAAGAGTTTCCAATCAGATGATTGAAGAATGGGCCGGTCAGCGTTCCCATAAACATATCAACCAACTCCCTATTGGACAAGGGTGGCTGAACTCTGCCTGCTAAATCTCTCCATTTCTAAGCATACTCCTTGAACTTCTCATCACGACCCATAGACATGCTCTGTAGTTGCATGCGACTAGGTGTCAATTCAGCATTGTACTCATATTGCTTGTAGAAAGCATCTGCTAAGTTACTCCAGGTACGGATACGATCATTCTCTAGCTTATAATACCATTCCAATTGAGTTCCGGACAAACTCTCTTGAAAATAGTGCATCCATAACTTTCTGTCATCAGTGTGGGGGTTGATCTTCTGAACATAGGACTTCAAGTGCAGCTTTGGACAAGACATGCCATCATACTTGGCAAAAGTTGGAACTTTGAACTTGGGGGGAATTACCACACCAGGGACAAGACTCAGATCATCAAAATTCAGCCCGGACATCTTCAGGTTTTCCACAGCATTTAGCCGGTCTTCAAGTTGTTTGTACTTGTCATCTTCATCAGAGGACTGGCTATAGTCAGAGCGATCCTCTCCCTCTTTCTTAGGCTCACGCTGGTCATCTTCATTACCCTTGACACTCCCCTCATTCTTGACACTTCCTTCTGAGAGCTCTATCCGGCTAACCCTTTTAGGACCACCTTTGTAGTGTCTGCCCATGTTGAGAAGACCAACAACCTTCTTCTTTCTGTTGATGAGCTTCTTCAGATCTTCTTGGCCTTGGACCAAACTGGTGAACATCTGCTGGAACTGAGCATTCTGAGCCTGGAGATCTTTGACAAACTGTTCAAGAGCCATTTCTGCTAAAATAAATAGCGAGCAAATGAGAAAACCAATCTTCAATGTACCTGTGATGCAATGTTATGCTATGATATGCAATGTTTATGGGAATGCAATGCAATGTTTTCAAGGACCTTAGAGATTTAAATTTGGTAAACAAGCAATGAACAAACATTTATTAGTTCTCTTTTTATTATTTTTCTTTTTAAGTACAAAAGATAGTTCAAAACAATAAAAGAAAACATATAAATCCTAAAGCTCTAAGTCTCCCATGGGCGCTTCCTCTTGGTGCCGAGGTAGGCGTTGATGTTTCGCTCTTCATGAAGTAGCTTGGTCAACTCTAGCACTTTCTTCTCACTTGCATAACACTGAGCTTCAAAGGTATCCCTTTCTTCTTTAAGCTGAATCCAAGATCTCTTCAAGTCTTCAAAATCATTAGGCATGTCAGGATGGAGAACAGTATAGGATTCATCACCTATAGCAACAGGTTCCATAATTACTGGTAAAACAGGCGTGAATGGCATCATGAGATTTTGAGCTCGAGCTCGCACCCATTTGAGGTAAGGTTCCCAAGGAATGGAGTTTTGGTTCCTCAAAGTCTTGGTATCAGTATTCTTTACCATGCCCCAAGCGTGTATGAACCTTCGTCGGTAATTCTGGAGATCGTGATTGTAGTCGAACACAATATCTTGGAGAAGCATATCATGTGGACCATCTCTTCGAGCAAAACCAACATGACGTAGAGCTAGAGAAGGGTTGTAAGTAATACCTCCCCTTATGCCAAGGAGTGGTACATTAGGGAATTCTCCACAACGCTCAATGAATGTGAAGTCTTTTTGAGAGGAAAGACACCAACGGATATCGGAATGAGAGAGTGACATTAGTCTTTGAGACCACTTCAATCTTTGCTCGTTCTTCAAAACTGATGGAGGAATATGCGAAATAAACCACCTGGAAAGTAACGGGATGCAACACATGAGAGTTCCTTGTCTCTTAGTAGTACGAGTATGGAGAGAATGTAGAATGTCTCTGAGTAAAGTGGGCACAGGATTGCGGGTAAGAAACAACTTGATGGCGTTGACATCTATGAATTGATCCGAGTTAGGGAAAAGAACCAGACCATAGATTAGTAGGGCCACAATGTCTTCAAATGCATGGAAACTCATAACTTTGAGGAATTCTCGGGCTTTCTTTATCAGGAACTTGGCAAGTAAACCCTTAACTCCGCTTCTGGTTTCCCAATTGGCTTCAATGTCTGAGCGCTTAAGATGTAAGGCCGATGCAATGTCTTCGTACTTAGGGACCTTTTCCAAACCGGTGAATGGCATTTGGTCAAGAATAGGTATCCCAAGTAGCTTAGAGAACTCTTCCAAGGTAGGAACCAACTGATAATCTGGGAATGTAAAGCAATGGTGTTTCGGATCGAAGAACTGGAATAGGACATGCATCATATCTTCTTCAAAATCGGAGATAACCAAGTCAAGCAGATATCCATGTCTTTTGATGAACTGAGCATGATCGGGAATCTCTGAAACTAATTCTTTGAGCTGAGAAGGTATACCCATGAAGTTGATTCGGATAGTCTTTCTAGAAGCCATAATTCCTACAAAACAGAGCAAAGATAAATCCCTAGGTCCTTGAAATAGTTAGAAATGATATGCAATGCGATGATGTCATGATGTCATGTTTAGCACACACAAACAATCCACACAATGAGCCTAGGTTTAAGGCTTGCATGAGGTATAGGTGATTACCCCACCAAAAGTTTGAGTTGGTTCATCCTGTCCTATAATAGTAACCGGGTTCTAGGAATCTCATATCATTGATCTTTCTCGTAGGCGTTTATTTCAATACGACTACCAAGTGGTCGACCGAAAATATCCCAAAAGTCTGATCTTAATGAGCGTAGCATCGAGTATCAGCCAACCTTAGTCTGCACCAAAGCCGGCCATCTCACTACCTTCTAATGGCCAAGATGGGTCAATTAAGGTTCTAGAAGTTTAGTTAGTGCCTGATGACACCACGTAGAAGCCAAATATTATCCTCAACTTGGGAATGAAGTGTATCAGGACATCCAAAGTGTCACACTAACGTAGCCATCATGTTGACCGTTTCGATATACGTCTAACGGTCGCGACGATTTATTGCTACTTACCTAAAAGGAAACCCGGATCCGGGTGTAGGATCCCCTACAAATATAATACCCAAGAAACCCTTAAAGATAAAGCAAGCAAGTCAAACAAAAAGCAGTAAAGATGATCTAAAAATCCCTAAGGCATTCTCTCTTTTAGTGTGTTTTCCCAGCAGAGTCGCCAGTTCTGTAACATGGTGAACTGACTTTGAGAGTTTTTGTATCACAAATGTGCGGATAGCAAGAGTCGCCACCGACTTTTCTTTTATCCAATTAAGGGAAGGTAAAAAGTACAAAAAAAGACCTTCGTTAGATTCTGAGTAAGGGAGAAGGTTATGAAAAGGGAAGGTATTAGCACCCCTTTCAATCCGTAGTTATCTACGGGCTCTTAGTTGCTCTTTAGATCATTTTCAAAATTGTGCTTTCAGTGTGTTTGAAAAAATGTTTTGAAAAGGCATTTCGCTTTGACTTTGTAATGATTCATGTAGGAATGTATACAAAGTGTTTGGAAATGTTTCGTTTTGAAAAGGGTTTGAACTTTGACAAAAGTGTGTTGTGTGAAAAGTATTTTGATAGAGCAAGCAACTAAAAGTCTTATTACCTACTCAGAAATGGTCGTTTTCGTGCATTATTTTACGTTCCTTTAGAATAGCGCTATCCATACCATTAGTTGGTAGGTAACTCTATTTGTTGCATGTAAGCGGGACATTCGAAGGGACATCGTATGGCCATAGAAAGCAACTTGTAGGAAGTATCCTAGCACATTCGAAGGGACAATCATCATTTTTCGTAGGCGACAATCGAGGGTCAAGATCATGTATTCGGAGGCGACATCGTGGGTCTTATGATCTTTGTATCGAAGGGACTATGATGATTTGTTTGTAGGCAACGGTGCTAGAATACCTCTACGTTCGAGGGACTTGACCATTTGAATTCGTAAAGGCAACGAAAGAGAATTACCATAAGGGGTGCATGTGTGAAAAGAGTGTGTTGATTTCAGATTCATGTTATCTTGAAAATTAGAGTGAGCTATGTTCAATTTTATCTTGCCATACACGCCTAATTACTAACAGTTTATAAGATGCGGAAAGTAAATTGCGAAAATATAAAGTGCGGAAAGATAAATCCTACGCTATTACATGGCTTTGGGGCAGATACATAATTTAAAATGCAGAAAGTAGAAACCCTAATTAAACTATTACATCCCATAAGCAGTTACATAATTGGAAAAAAAGAAGAAAACGATAAAAAGAAATCGTCCGAAACTGAATAACCTGTGAAAAGATTAGAAATCGGAAAATACGAGGAAATCGAATAAGAGGAAAATGTTAGCAAAAATAATAATTTTTAAATGAGAAAAATATTTCATGCTGGAAATAACATTAATATGCTAAAATAATTTTTTGGGATTTTTTGGAGTTAATTTAATAATTAAAAACTAATTAAAAGTGATTTAAATGATAAATTAACAATTAAATTAAATATGCATGCAAAAATAATATTTTTAATTTTATAAATTAAATAAACATTTTCTGGGAATAATGCAAAAAGAAAAATATTTTTTGGTGTTTTTTAATGCATAATAGAAATTATTGAAATTAAATTAAAATGCATGAAAAATATTAAATAGAAAAATATGAAAATATAAAGAAATATGTTAGTTTGTAAATGAAGCAAAAAGAATTGGTCCTTGCAGGAATCGAACCGGTGACCTTGCCTTCACAACCCCACGCCTTGACCAACTCGAACCAGCGGCACGTGTTTGAAAACGGAGCGAATGAATTGTAAACGGGTGTCACTCCATGATTGTACTGATCTCGCGCCAAACTTCATCTTCTTCGTTTTGAAATTTTGAAAACATAGCGTCGGCCTCAGTGCGACGCTATAGTCCCTGCATTTTCCAAAATCAAGCACAGATAATATAAATAACATTCAAGGGTACGAATCGATTGGAAACATCGTTCTGAATACGATGGTGGTGGTCTCATGGTCCAATTTATCCGATTTAGAGAAGCCCTAAATTGAGGCCAAAAACCCTAGCTATGGTGATTCTCGTTCTAAGCCATGGAAATTCAATCAAACTGCCCAGAAAGCTTGTAAACTTCGTTCTAATCACAAAAGCAACAACAAATCATCTTAAAAATGCATGAATAATGGAAATCGATTTTGAGAAAAACATGAACAAACCAAATTCGGATTTCGTGATTCTTGATGCTTTTGGACAATGTAAAGGTCTGGAATGCTTCCAGGGATATCAAGGAATGTGTTTGAATCCTCAAAAACAATTGAAGCAGGCTGGATCAAGGGCTGCTAGTTGCTTGAGAGGCACGGTTTTTTTGAGCTACGTTAGGGTTTCTCCAAGCAATTGTTTTTATTCTCATTCATGTGCTATGCCTTGTAAATTTATATTGGATGGAATTGGAGCTGATTTGGGGAAGAAATAATCATCAATCAATGCAAAACATATTTGATTTTGTACAAGATCAAATCTTATCTTTTTTGATCAATTTTCATCAATTCCTTGCCAATTCAAATCAAATTTCGAAATTTGCCAGCTTTCTTGGGTTGCTTGGATCTCAAGGAAGAGAGAAAAATCAATTTTGCAATTAATTTTGATTTTATACCTTATTTTTGAATTTAATTTGTATTTAAATGAATAAAATCCAAATTAAATAGAAAAATAAGATTAAAATTCGTGGCATTGGGCTTGGATATTCCTAATTGTATAAGGAACAAGTTTGGATGAAGAAAAACCAGGCCCATTTGCAAAATTTTTGATTTTTACAAGTATCTCTCTTTGTGCACTTCTTCAAAATTGCCCAACTTGTGAATAGTGTATCTTGCTCAATTTTCCTCATTTTTGAGTGTTCTTGGACTTTTTGGAAAGCTCTAAGAGTCCTCTAACCAACCTATTTGGTTTCATCTCAATTGGAGTTTCCATGCTCAATATATCTTCAAAACAAAATGTTCACTTTTTGTTGACTTTGAAAAGGACCTGTAATGTCTTGATCCATACCTTCCAAATGAAGCATTTTTTAAACATTCTTGTGAGACATGAAGTTGTAGAGAATTGAATTTCCTTCAAAACAAGAGGTGGTGGAAAAATTTCTAAGAAAGTATGAAGAAGTTATGCTCAGTCAAAGTTCAGTTGACTTTTCACTAAAAAACCCTAATTTGGAAAGTTTGACTTTTGAGAAAATCTTGAGTTTTCTTGATGAATCATGATCAACCCTTGATCAAATGATGAATGTAACTTCAAAATGAGTATGTGGACCAAAAATCAGGAAGTTTGACTGTATGTTGACCACAGTTGACTTTTTGTCCAATACAACTGATTTTCAACCATCTGAGCAATTGTTTGAGGAAACTTGACTTGTGAAGCTTGAAACTTGTCATGGAGAATCTTTGAAGCATATGAGGAGGCATGATAACCATTTGAGGTATTGGAAGTCCATCTTGATTTGAGAATCACCAAACCCTAGTTTGGGTTGATTGTCTAGGAGAGGGTTTGTCTGATCCACCCTTGAGGAATCTTTGAGTATGGATGCATGAAATATCTTGAGGAGATGGAGGGCAAATTTTGGGGTATGACAAATAGCAAACCGACTTAATATATAAATAGAATAAATGTTATACATTGATGCATTACAAAAAAAAAACTACAATCACTTCCTAAAGATTTCTTCCCAATATCTTAAATGATCTGCAAATGCTGATTCTCATACTTTTGCAACATTAGAACAATTCTCCGTCCAACGTTTAGTGACGGGAGGCAGTGGACAATCGTGTTTTAATTTTATCTGAACCCTATGATTATCGTCGACAAAACCAACAACAATAATTGTACGACGACTCGTGTACGAGGTTAAGCTATGAGAAGTGGCAACAATGTTATGTTAATGCTCATGGAAAGGGAAACAAATACAACACTATATCTAGAAGCAATAGTGTAACTCATATTTGGAATCGACATCCATTTCTCCTTACCCTGAACACCCAAGTATTTTAGGGTTAACGAATTCCTAACATAAGAGACAATGTCATAGAACAACTTGAAAAACAATTCTTCGTGTTGATGGATTTGAGTATCCAACTGCCTCTGAACATCATAACATGCATCTTGCCCCCATCCTAATGCATATGAAATACAATGGCAACCATAATTTTCATAATCCTCAATATTAATAATGTCATCGATGTATGGATGAAAGAAAGTAGGAAACCGTGACAAGTACTCGCCTTTTGTAGATTTGATAGAAGGTTTCTTACAAATCGACATGATTGACGATTGACTCCCACTTAGTTATGTGTATGATCTCTTCCTAGTCCGACTCTCCTACGAAGCATCAACATATTCCCACTGACTTGATTAACAATGCACATCACTTTCCTCACCTTTTCTACTCTTCTTAACTTCTCTCTTTGGCTTGTATTTCACCAGCGGTGGACATATTGAAGTTGTGAATGGATAGGTTAGATCACAAACTTTTTTCTTCAACACCCTTTGACCCACAATATCCAGAGTACTGAAATATATCTTCAAATCTTCGCACTCTTCTTCTAAATCCCACTTGCTCTCGTCAGGACTCACATCATGTTTTAAAATATGCAATTTCGTCCAAAACACACGAATTGTTTCCAAAGGTATTGGTGTGCCTAGAATCTAGAAACCGTCAAGCTGACACGCACATGCTAACCCATGTGTTGTTCTAATTAACAACCACACATATCCTTGCTTGCACCAAATTTTTTTACTCTTTCTAGTTCCTTTCCAATGAGTTGTATACATTGTCTTGAGACAAAACTATGCAATTTAGAATAGAATATGGTGCTATACTGATACTCAATTTTGATGATACTGTTTTTTTTGTAATGACACTTTTTATGGAACCTAGCTGCAAGTTCAATATTGTGTTTATAGCATCCCAACTTCGACATAAATCACCACAAATCATAGTCAACATGTTCTTCATTCTCCAATATGTAGACTTCACCCTATAAATCATGAACACATTATCTAAACAACTCACAAATTAAATTCTAAACATAAACATATTTTCTCTTAGATTAATGTACATGTTTATTGTTGTGTTCCCTAAATAAGTGACTCTATTAGTCCATGCCAAAATAAATATTTTTTTTATATGGTGTTAACCATGTTTCTTTCACATATTTGACAAATGATGGAATATCACCACATACACTCTCGAAGTGGTTGAGATGTACATCAAAATCGCCTTTTGTTTTTGAATACATCATGTTGTTTCATTGATCCATGACATGTTCTTGTCTTTATGATTTCACATACTCTTTTACATTTCATGCTCACGTTTTTTGGAATATAGAATGTACACAACAAATGTGACGCATTTGGATACACAAAATCAATGACATTCATTAATGCAAGTTCCTCGTCTGTCACCATATCATTTCTGGGTCTTTGTCTTTCAAAGTAGACATGATGTACCTTGGTCATATTGTTCTTCGTCATGTCATTCACAAACTTTCTTCCGTCCTCTTTTAGACGGTCTAATATGTCATGACCTACCAAATTCTTATCTAGTCTATGATTGTGAGTTCCACATGTAACCATCACCTTCCATCCAATACCACTTGGAATAGATCTCAACCTAAATGGGCATCTAAGATTCATAGTATAATTTCCATCAGAAGGGACCGCAAATTCATCTTTCTTTTTGTAATTTCCTCCTCTGTCACAACCGATATTCAATTTATCCTTCCTCTCTCGCAATCCATTAGCATAATCAAACCGAATTGTAACAACAACAATACCATGAGTTTTTCCAATTGACCGTGCTTATTCTAGAACCTTATCTCGTGATTCAAAAATCTGACAATTACAATAACATATAATTAGAAAACTTCCACAATTTATCTTGTGTATGAAGTCAAGTAAATATATCGTATCTGTGATGAAGTACTGCGTAAGATCAATACATGAATCCGTAGAATAAACTAAAACTGCTGATTCAAGACCATAAAGTATTAAACTTCATATGCCATACCGAAAATTTCAGGTATAACAGAAATTTGTGAAATTTCTCTAAACCCTAAACTTGAAATTTCCGGTATAGGTTTTCTACCGAAAATTTGTGAAATTTTCGGTATGTGTGATAAATGTTGTAAAATTTACGGTTTTTTTAAATTTCCGGTAAATCGCAACTGCAAATTTCGAAAATTCCGGTAAATGGATACAAAAAATTTGTAAAATCAAAAGAATTTCCGATATGCACCAAAAACAGGTACTGAAAATTTGCTCTACAATATCAAATTTTTCATTTTTTGTTTATGATTTTGGCAACAATAAATATTTTTCACAACGCTTGCATGGTTGACTTTTATGTTGTTTTATTTTGTTATTTTAATTTTATTTTAACTTCTAAAATTCATATTAAATTTGTTTTTATCAAAAAATTATAAAAAGATTCCTAAAAATATTCTTCTCATTTTACACTTCGTGTAATTTTATGAGAATTTTATTTTCTGTTTTACTATTTTTCTTTAATTTTTTCCTTTTCGTGCATTTTAATTAGTTTAAAAATATTTTTATGCACTAAAAAATTCTGAAAATTTTATTATATGATCCAATGATTATCTCTAACCTATGTTAAGTGATATATCCTTATCAGTAGTGTCACTTCAACTTTTTTAACGATGCAAGTGTTAGTTGACATAAAGGACCCACATGTAGCGAAAACAACATAAATGATCAATCTATTACAATTAAATAACTTAAAGAATTATGTGGATAATTTAGCAAAAAAAATACGTGGTTTTTATTTAATTAGAAAATCAAATTGCCTTTCACTAAAAAACATATTTGGTTTAGATTTAAATTTATACTTTTATTTTTATTTTATTTTCACATTAAAATATCAAAAATATTTTCTTAGATATATTTTTAGGACTTTAATTCTTCTTTATCAAAAATAAAAAACATGTACTTAGATGTATGCATATTACTTTCATTCAAAATGTTTAAAATGAAGAAAAAAAAAACATTTAGAATTAAATCTTGCTTGAATCGATATTATCTTCTTGTATAATTGTATGTATGATTGCTTGATCATTCAAATCATGTGTCTTTTGATTTCGTGCATCTTGTTTCTCATAGCCTACTCTTTTGAGCTTTCTTACAATGATTTCCATAGTTTATTTTTGGACTTTCTTACAATGAGCTTTCATATCTTATACTCTTAGGTTTTTTATAATGAGCTTTTAATAGATTAATTAAATATTGTTTTAGTTAAATAAATTTGATTAGTTTAATAATCAATTTCTCTTAATTTGATTAATTAATTTAATCAATTTTTAATTAATTGATTAAATAGTTATTTCACTTGCTTTTTAATTATTGGGTTATATTTTTATCGCATAATTTCATCCCTATTCGATCAAGTGAGTCCACATTCCCATGTGATGGGATAACTTTATCGCTTTCCTTTATGATTGTTAATATTCATCAAACAAATCCGCACATTACTCTTACCCTTTGTAAGTCGATCGTCTCTGCATCGCCATCTACCGCTTCACCTCATCACAAACCCTTGTATGTTGATCACCTCGCATCACCATCAACCAAATTCAAAGCATACTCAATCCATATATCGAGCCATACCCGTCTTGTAAGTCGATCATTTTATGCATCTCCATCAACCTTTCCCTTTCTCCACTCAAACCAATTTCATAATCAATTCTCAAGCCTCGATCCAACTTCGATTTTCTTTTCAAAACCTTGTTCTTAATAAACTTGGAAAATATTGCTGGGACGATGTTATCCCCTTTATCTCGAGTATTTGGGTAGTTGTTCGTCTAAACTTATTGCCTATATACTCGACTACCTTATTTCAACTAACATTAATGTTGTTGTGGTATTTAACAGGAAAGCAAATAGTTGGTATTTATTTTCACCGGGTGATATATACCGGTTAGGTTATATCGTATTGTGTCCACATAGATTAGTTATTGATTCGTCATTTGATAATTCTATCGTTAATGAGTTTGGGGTTAAATGGGTTGTAAAGAAAAGTTATAAACATAAATTAAATGCAAACAAAAGTATAAAAATGATAGACAACTTATCTGGAACGAATGTACACTACCCGTCACATAATTAAATCTACCGTGCAGTTATACTCAGCCTACGATACTCGTCCGTGTCATCACATATCTCTCACAATCTAAGCTATTTCTAACCAAAATTGAGAATCCTACTGCAATCACCTCAGTAGCCATGTTTGGCCTACCTTAACAACACAGAAGTCAACCGTGTCACTCGTAACGGCTATCTCTAGCTCGAAACAACCAACACATATGCATTAAGATCAGATACTCTAAGTAAATGTTAGCTCTAAATCCATTTCTAGCATTCAGAAACTAATGATAATCATCTTAGGTAAGAATCAAGCAATATATATCTAGCAAAGATTGAATCCCTAACACAAGGTAAAAACTAAGACAATTAGCAACACAGGTTCATAAAGTAAACTTTATACAACGCCAAGGGCGACAAATATACATGAGTTCAAGGTAAATATTCAAGCATAACCAACAAACAGAGCAATACATAGAGAGGATAAGAGCTAAACCACTGGTTTAAACCGGTTTGTCAGAGCCTATCTGTCATACCCCTATTTTTGACCTAAGATACCACCTTACATTATTCACATATGCATCATCGCATCACTACGCTTGAATGTGATAAATCGTATGTGTTCCTAAAGTCAAAGTTAGGGTTTTATCAAGATTTCATCTGTTCAAGATATAATCAATTAGGGTTTGAGTCTTCACTCACCTCAATTGATCTATCTTAATCAATCATCAACATTTGATCTTCAAATTCCCAACTTTTTTTCATGATCTGCCTTGAATCGACCAATTAGGGTTTTGATCGAAGATAGTGAATCATTGACTTTTTGCTCAATGAATGACCTATTTGCTTGAAGATTGATCTTAACATCTTCAATACAAAATCTTGACCTAATTTCTTGATTCAAAACATTGCAAAATCCATGTTTCTTCATCATACAAATTCTGGATCATCTGATGAAAATTCATCTGCTCAAAAAAGTCAAACTTTGACTTTTGGTCAACTTTTTCAAATCTAAACTTTTTCAATCATAAAAACATTTCAAATAATCCATCATGATCATAAAAAATCAAGAAATGTGAAAAAGTCAACAAAAAGTCAAAGTTGGAATTTTTTCTAACACTTAGAAAAATTTTCAAGTGTTAAGAAACATGGTTTTTCCTCACTTTCATGGCCATTTTTCACCTAGATCCATTGTGATTCAGGAAAAACTCAAAACATGAAAAAACACTTTGTGTAGCTAAGGTTTTGAAAATTAAACTTAGAGCTCCATAACCATGAATTACAAGTCATTTTTCAAGAACTCTAAGTCATTTTTCACAAACCTCTCTTTCTAGAAGCCTTGTCATCACTAATAGATAGGTTATAATTGATAAATATCAGTTAGAAATAATTGAGAAGAGGATTGGATCAAGGAGAGATTTTAACCATGGTTAAAAAGTTAACTATTTGCATTAAATGCAAAAGATTCCTTCTTACCACTTAAGCCAAGTTGCAAGCTCTCTCAATGATAACCTTGCCTTGTCATTCCAAATTTTTGGCCTATAAATAGAGGTCATTTCTTCATTTCAAACTACACCAAAGAAATCATAATCCAAGCTTTCCTTCTTTCTTTCTTTCTTGATTTCCAAGTTTCAAAGTTCTAAGAAGGAGAATTTTGCAATTTTCATGCTTTGCAAATTCTGAGCAAACTTAAGCTTCCAATATCTTCTAAACATCATTTAGAAGTTTTTTGAAACTTTAAATCATCCAAAAACAAGCCAAGAGTCGGTTTTCTCCATAAAACTCCATTTGTGCAAGTTTTGAGCCAAAACTTCCAAACTTGAAAACCACTCGTGCTTGTCCTGGTTTCTCACTTCAGACACACTCTATACAACATATAGAGACTGTCCAAACACTTAAACAAGTTCTGGAACAACTCCATCATCATCTTCCATTTTCAAACTAGCAACCTGCAACTTGACTTTGTCAGAGAGTTCCAGCAACTTTCAGAGCAATCTAAGAGTAGGAACATACTCAGTGAGGTTCAGGGAAGCTTTTTCAATCATCACTTTGTACCTGGAAGCTATCATACTCGATCTGGTATTTCATACCAAGAGGTGAGTTTTCGAAACTTTGATACCTCCATACATGCATCTTTAGCTTCAAATTTGAAAAGGAAGATGTAGATATCATATCACTAAAGCTATCTGGATTCTCAATTTAAACTAAAATTAACTGGGTTCAAAGAATTATTCATTTAATAAGTTAGGGTTTAATTTGGGATCATCAAAATTCGTGTTCATCTCTGATTTTTAACTTTAACAAGTTATATGGTTGGAATGGTGAGGAAATTCTAGACAAATCAGTATTTTGAGTTTCTAAAATTGATGAAGAATGAAGGAAATTGTGTTTGAAGCCATGGATGTTTGGTCGCTTCCATGAAGAAGATGAAGTGGAAATTCAAATTTTAAGACTTGGTTTATAATATATATTTGTGGTTTAAATTAAAACAATGGATGTATAGCCACCTGTCATACCCCAATTTTTGACCTAATATACCACCTTACATTTGCATCATTGCATCACTAACAGTTTAGAACAGAATTAATTGGGTGTAGCTTCTACAGGTCAAAATTAGGGTTTCATCAATTTTTCATATGATTCAAGAGACAACCAATTAGGGTTTGAGTTTCATTCACTTCATTTGATCTATCTTGATCAAATCATCAACCTCTGATCTTCAGATATCCAACTTTTCTCATTGATCTATCAAGGATCGACCAATTAGGGTTTTTGTCGAGCATGAGTAATCTCTGATTTTCTGATCAATGAATGACTTTTTTGATTGGAGATTGATCTTCATATCTTAGATACAACATGTTGACCTAATTTCTGGATTCAAAACATCACAGAAGTCCACAGGATTCATCAGTCAATTTCTGAAACATCTGATGAAATTTCATCTGCACTGAAAAGTCAAACTTTGACTTTTGGTCAACTTTTTCAAGACAAAACTTTTTCAATCATCAAAATACTTCAAATAATCCATCATGATCATAAAAAATCAAGAAATTTGGAAAAGTCAACAAAAAGTCAAAATTTCTAACACTTAGAAAAAATTTCAAGTGTTAAAATTTCTTACTTTTTCCAAACTTCATGGCATTTTTTCACATAGTTCCACTTTGAATTGGAAAAAACTCAAAACATGAAAGTTGTAGCCCTTGAAACAAGCTTTCTAAAATGTCCAAGAACTCTCAAATCCATGGAGTCTAGCCATACTTTTGAATTTGAAATTTAGAGCTCCAAAATCCATAATTTTCAAGTACAAAGTTCAAAATTATAAGTCATTTTGAGTTTTTCTTTCTTTCTAGAAGCATGCCACCTAGCCAAGAGGATTAGAGCTGATAAATATCAGAGGGAGAGTAATTGTAAAGAGATAGGATCAAGGTAAGAATTAACCATGGTTAAAAGGAAGTTTCCTTTTGCATTTAATGCAAAAATGACTTCCTTGCCCTCTAAGGCAAGTTGAAATTACCAAGGCCAAACTTTCTCACTTATTTTTCAGAACTCGTGGCCTATAAATAGAGGTCTTGTTTTCAATTTCAAACCACACCAGATCCATGCAAGTACATGCTTTCATTCTTCTTTCTTAAGATTCAAGAATCATAGTTCAAATTGAGAAAAGTTGCATTTTTGAAAACTTGTGAAAAACTTTAAGTAATTTGGTGTCTAACATGTTTTAATATCAATATGAAACTTGTTTAAAGCATAAAATCAACGCTAGCCAAGCTGGAAATCAGTTTTCACATTCCATGTTCATAAACTTGCCCAAACTGCCTTATACTTCGAATTTGAACTTTGGCTTGAGTATCTTGAGTTTTGATCATCCAAACATCATCAACATACATCATAGACATGATGCAGATCATTAACAACAAACTGTAACAGCTTTAACATCGATTTCCAGTTTTCCTTTTGAGCTTGTGCAGGTCGACTTGGTCAGAGCAATCCAAGCAAACTCATGATGTGCAGACCATCCTCACACCTTCCATAAAGGCCGTTGGTGCTCAAGCAATCACAAAAACTCAACTGGAAACGCTCAAACACTGAATTCGATTCCAGCTTCAACAGGTAGGAAGACTAACTTCGAACTCCATGATTCTTTTATTCAATTGAAAAAAACTCTTGGCCATTTGTTTTCTGCACTATCCACGATCATTAACCCTCAATCAATTGAAGAATTCATCAACCATACATGATTTCAATTAGATTCTTCAGTTTTAGGGTTCTTCATGTTCTTCAGAAATTTAATTACGTTTAACTCAAAATAAATGGAATTAACCACTACCATCATGTTCCTTGTTAAAATTCGTGCTAGTTTGATGTTTACATAATTCGTTTTCATTGAGAAACAAGAAATCTATGGCTGGTTGAAGGATTGAGGAAGACGAAGATGGAGTTCGCGCGTGTTTTCAAAATTCAAATAAAAGTTTGTAATATATTTAACTGATTTGGCATAAGTTAATGGATATATCACCGCCCCAGCGGTTGCCAGCTCACTCTTAAAACTCTCTTGCCACGCCTTGCCCAATGGTCCCGGGTTCGAGTAGCCTTGGGACCGTGTTTGCCAAACTTTTTGTTTTTCTCTTCATATTTTTTTCAAACTTTGACTTCTTCAAAACCCAATCAAAACTCCTCATTTTGAGGTATTTTTTGTACACTTGTCAATTAATATGTCTATTTTGAGATAGTGTCAAAAATTTCCAGAAAAACTTTCATCCGATTATGTTTTTATCGAGCCGAAAATGGTACTTTTGAGTACATTTCAAAACACGTTTAAAGGTGATTTTTTTTCAAACTTTCGAAGCCCGATTCTTTTCAAAACTTTTCATAAGTAAATTTCACTTTTGAAAAACACTTTCAAATAACATTCTTCAAAATTTTCATCAAACTTGCATCTTTTTCCATGATCGATCCGATTAAACGATAAAACCGAATTCATTTTCTCTCGAATTTCTTAAACCGATCATGGGCCTCCCTCACGGTGTAAGTCCCAATTCTTTTATGTACATAGCTATTTCATTGTACATATCCAACATTCTTTATGTACATACATATTTTCCTTGTACATATCAAATTCCTTTCATATACATGCAAACTTTTACCTGTACATAATACAGATGTCCTTTGTAAAATATAGACAAACTTTGATCGTTTATTTGTGATTGTATATACACTAAATACCATTGGTATTAAAAGGAGCATTATTCCCTGTGAAACTGCTTTTAAACCAATGGGCCACCTTATGGTGTAAGTCCCAACCCTCCTATGTACATCCACAACTCCTCGTACATAAATACTGCTCGTACATATTTACCTCCTTGTACACAATTCAAACTTGTAAATAATCAAAGTTACGCTGTTTTAAACGCTCGTTTCACATACACTTGTTTATATTTCCTTCATAAACTCTTGTAAATAAACTTTACATGCATTGTTTATATTTCCTTCATAAACTCTTGTAAATAAACTTTACATGCATTGTTTATATTTCCTTCATAAACTCCTCGTGAATACATATCACACACACACACTTGTTTATACAACTGCCTAGTTATAACATAACAACTAGTCTAACCAATAGGTTCCCCACAGATTAGCCTTCTCTTGGCTTTGTACAAGACAACTCATCCCAGAGTTTAGCCTCCTCTTGGGCTTTGTACAAGGTAACTCATTTCAACTGAGTTCAGCCTCCTCTTAGGCTTCATATAAGAAAACTCATTCATCTGAGTTTAGCCTCCGCTTAGGCTTCATATAAGACAACACTCCTGTTGAATCAGCCTCCTTGGGCTTCGCTCAAAAGAACTCCTCATTGAGTTTAGCCTTCTTGGGCATCATACAATGAAAGAGATCAGGAAATCTCTTAACAGCCTCCTATTGGGCTTCCAATACAAATAATCACCCGCGCTAGGATAGAACCCAGAGAGTATAATTTCCCGGTGAAATTGCTCTTAATTCCAAAAGGATGGTTTCCCGGTGAAATCCCTTTTAAAGCCAAAGCCAGCCACACCCTATAGCTTCCTCGAGCTTCATACAGGACCCTCGATGACCTCGATGACCCCTAATGCCTCCTCTTAGGCTTACAATACAAGGACCCATGGGCTTCTTAAAATCATCTCTCTAATCCAATCAATTTCTCCTCGAGATTTAGACATTTATCATCTCTATGGAAGAAGTATCTCATCTATCACATCACATACAATCAAAAACTTTTCAAACTCTTTTCAAACAAAAGCATCTCTTAATCGTAAGTGGTAACGCTTGTACACTCAAGCAAAACACCCAATGCTTACAATTAAAAGATTCAATCATTTTTCAAACATCTTTCTTAAACATGTAAGTGGTAACGCTTGTACACTCAAGCAAAACACCTATAACTTACTTATTAAAGATTCAAACTTTTTAAAATGTATGTGATGAAATAGATTAGATACATTTTTCATTAAGATGACATTTGTCTTTGTCTCTTACTAACATCCTGTTGCTTCCACTAGCATAAGTGGGAACTACGATTGCTCTGACTTTCTCAACATCCTTTTGAGAATACGTAGGCACAAGGTCTCATCCTTGGCGAGAAAATTTCTTCTCCCTCGCACCAAACAAACCATAGATCCTGAGATCCGAGCTACAAATGCTCGATTCCTACTTAGATATGTATGTAGAAGATCCAAAGATCTTTGCGAGCACAATAATAAAAACACTAGGATCCTTCATAATCTATCCTTCTCAAAATCCAAAGGAGAAACTTTCCCAATCATAGAAATAGCAATTAAAACACACAAACATATCAAACGATTCATATATAAAGCTATGGATAACCATATATATTTAGGGTGCTCCATCTATTCCCTTTATATAACAAACCCCTTACCTGAATACTCCCCAATGCGTATGCCTAGTTTGCACTAGTCGTTACACATATCAAAATCAATTAGGGTATTAATGCTTTCCCTTTTCATAATCATTAAATCATCTTTTCTTGTGTTGAAAATAATAAAGCTTGATGCTCGCGCATCTTTATAAACAAATCAAAGAGTAATCGTTTCGAGCCGAGAATCAATTCGATTCAATTTCTAGCACGACACTTTTAATGCGAACAGAAAAATGGCGACTACTGGGAGTACGAAATTTTGATTTTTCAAAAATGTGACTCGCCAAGAGCACCAAGCTTTTTTGTTTTCAAAAGGAAAAAAAAGGGTTAAGCTTTCATATGTGCATATGTTTGTTTTTTCTTAATGTGTGTTTTTACGATTTCATCCGATGGAAAGAAATCCTAACCCGATTTAAGAAACATTTTAAGATCTAGGGGGTATAGTCCTATTAACTTGTGAGAAGTCTCAAGATTACGGAGTTAATTTGAGATCCCTCTCTCTGGAGGTTGTCTTGGGAGTATTTGTGTTTAGCAAGTATTTGCGAAGACATTTTGCTTTCATGAGAACTCATGGGTCGAGTGGTCGAGAACACATAACCCATCCCGCCATTTAGGATGTAGTGTAAATTATTCGGCGTAAGCTAGAATAATTGTCATGCGAGACTACGATCGTGTGAGTTTTTCTTGAAAATATTATTGGACTTCGAGTATTCAACAACTAATATTTCAAAGAGAAGTGTTGAGCTCAGATATCGTGAGAACCCGCTTCACGATGAATAAGCCCTTAGAACTTACCCACGCTTGATTCTTATCGCTGGCCTCATGCTCGTGACTTTAACGCTTGACCGTGTATAACTACTAACCATGTTAGCCGTATTCATGCATTCATTCAAAAAACTTCATTTCTCTTCCCATTTCCAAAGAATTTAGAGATTTTTCTTTGTAAATATTTTAGGTTAGGTGATGGACGCCGAGGAAGATTCACCAAGAGATATAGTTTTAGAATTCCTGACGTAGGGAAGTTGAAAGAGTTAGCATCCTTGGTAGAAGGTCCCTCGGATTTCAGAAAACGCTATGGAACTCTTTTAACCATCCTGAACACTAACGGTGATGAAGGACTTCTCAAAACTTTCGTTCAGTTTTACGATCCAGTGTATCGCTGTTTCACATTCCCTGACTATCAGTTGATGCCTACTTTGGAAGAGTACGCACATCCTAGGTATCTCAAGATCGTATAAAGTGCCTTTCAATGGTTTGAAGCCATTCCAAAGTCACCAGTCATTGCAACGATGACTCATTTAAAGAAATCTGAGATAGACAAAAACCTAACTACCAAAGGAAAACTCTTAGGACTAACTTCAAAGTTCCTAATGGAGAAGGCTCTTAAATTCTCCGGTCGTAGTATGGTAGCCTTTGAAGCTATTTTAGCTTTACTCATCTATGGATTGGTGTTGTTTCAACGTCCCAATTTCGTTGATATCAACGCCATAAGGATCTTTCTCGATTGGAAATCCTGCTCCCACTTTTCTTGGTGACACGATTTCCATTCATCATAGGAATCGCCAAGGAGATGGAACTATCGTGTCAGTACCTCTATTCTTCAAATGGATTATCTCACACTTGCCTAAATCTCCTATCTTCCGCGAAACAAAGACGATTGGCATTGGTCAAGAAGACTCATGTCTCTTACAAACGACGATATCCATTGGTATACCTTAGCGCAATGAAATGGAAATCATTGAGAGTGTGGAGAATTTGCCAACGCATTCTCATTGGTACAAAGGAGGAATCAACTACAACCCATTCCTGGAGAGACGTCAACTTGGATATGCAAACTCTAGTAAACCTCTTGGTTTTACAGTAGAGAGTTACTTCTATCATGAAGGAGAGGATTCTCAAGGTTTGAAAGCCAGAATGATCAGAGCTTGGCATCACATCCGAAGGAAGGAAAAAGGGAAAGCAAAGAATTGTGTAGCCATGGAAATCTACACTTCTTGGGTGAAGAAAAGAGCGAAGGAATTTCGAATGCCTTATGCTTATGAAGAACCCATGTTCTCAACAGCTTCCAAATCAACAATTTTTCCCGTTGAGACTATGGGAGAATACCAAGAAGATTTGGCCAAGATGAGGCTTGAGAAAGAAGCTTTGGAAAACAAGTTCCTTAAAACTGATCTCGAAAATGAGAAGCTCAAGAAGCAAGTCAAAGATCATGAAAAGACGCTTTACTTCCAAGATGAATGGCTCATGGAGAAAGATAAGAAGATTCGTCAGAAAGATAACGCGATCAAGCGATACATCAAAGAAAGGAAAAGGAAGCTTGAGGAAATGACAACCAGCGATCCTGCTCCCGACGAGTGGAAGAAAGTCATTAGCAAGCTAAAAGCTGAAAAAGCTGAACTAAAAGCTCACTATGGGAAGGAAATACTGAAGTTGAAGCTACATCAAGCCTTTGGATCTTCATCCGACGAGGACGATTAATTAGTTTAGATTGTAATTTTTATCATTTATTTTAGGGTTAATAGCTATTTACCCCTAATATATAAGTTTTGATTTACCCCCTTTAAAATATTTTTAATTACCCCTATAATTTTGGGACCCCTTAAGCTGTAAAAATCAGGTGGTAAATCAAAATATATATTTTTCAGGGGGGGTACTTTTACACCTAGGGGCAAAAGACTTAGAATTTTAACATTTTAAGGGGGTTCTATGAAGGAATCTACATAACATAAGTAAGTATTGAAAAATAACTTTACTGTGGGGTAATCCTAAACTCGCTAACATTGGGGTAAAGTGTATTTAACCCTTTATTTTATCATTTGTGTGAGCAATGCTCAAAACAAATTTGTTGTAATCTTCTTTCAATAATCAATAAAATGTGTGTTTTCCATCCAAATATTTGCTTTAAATTTCTTTTAGCGTAAATTCTTTGGAAATCTTTCTTTACATTCATAATCATACATCATACTTTGCATCTTGAGTCTATTGTCTAGAGTTTGATCTTTGGGACTTTTTCAACAGAAAGGAAAAGATTGTCAAGTCGTCGCGCCTTAGAGTTTCTCGACCGCATCCACGACCTACCGAACATACAATACACGCTCAAAAGAAGGAAAGTAATGGAAGGATTTGAGCAAGAAAATGTTGAGCTTCGTAGCACAGTAACAACACTGCAAGAAGAGGTGGAGAGACTCACTTCTTTGGTCAATTCATTGGCAGTAGCGCAAAGTCAGCAAGCGATATCGAGCAGTCAAAATCAAGCAGCGATTTCAGAAGACACTACTACTCCAATTTCAACTGTTGCAGCCAGTAGTTCACTCTTCAGTATGCCAGAAGGCTATCCATGGGGCATGCCTTTCAATTTCGGCATCGGATTTCGCCAACCGACTTCTCAAGTACAAACAACCACGCTTGAAGTACCTACTTTGAAGCAAAACTCATCACTTACTCAGCAACATGGAATAACTTTTCCGCAAGTCACTATGACGGTTTCTCAACCGATCATGACGAACTCAGCTTCCGTAGTACACACTACTGCAGATGAAGAAGTTCACCATATTCCAGCGACAACACTAATCTCGTGGTTCTATGGAGAATCTCCAGAATGACCTCCTCAAATGCAGCTTGAAATTAAAACGATTCGAGGAAGGAATTGTTTGGGAAAACGCCCAGATCCGTGCTTAGTTCCTCGCAAGGATATCTCAAAATTCAAAGTCCCCGACTTTGAAAAGTATAAAGGAAATTCGTCTACGAGCCATCTTACGATGTATGCCAGAAAATGTCTACGCACAACGACGATCACCATTGTTAATCCATTACTTCCAAGACAAGCCTATTGCACGTGACCGGCGGTGAAGTACAACATTCAATGGGGCTAGATGATGAAAGAATATCAACGATGGAGGGAAATTGTCGCCAAGTCAATCCACCATTAGAAGAAAAGGAGATGACCAAGGTATTCTTAAACACTCTTGGTACATTCTACTACGAACGAATGATCGCTAGCACTCTGTTCACAGTGATTTCTGGTGAAACAACCGCTAGTCCTCCAAACTATTGAATAAGCTTTATAATTGTTATTCAATTCCTCTGGTAACTTGCAGGATCGACTAGATTGATCCTATGGGGTATTAGTCGTTTGGATATATTTAATAACTAAACTAGTATTCATGCTTAAGACTTATATTTAGAGTGTTTTATGTATGTCCAATGTATTCCGATTGCAGTGTTAAATAACTTGATGCCATGATTAAATAAAGAAACATAATATTGACTTGAATGAGTAAATAAATAAAGATTCGATTTACAAAGAAAAGTGTAAGTGCAGGAATACTTAAATGACTTTTAAATGTAAAAGACTTTTAAAATAAGAGCATGAAATGTAAAAGACATCTGGAATGTAAAAGACATGAATGTAAAAGATTTCTGAAATGTAAAAGACTTCGAAATAGAAGAAAACGTTTAAATGCAGAAAGTAGTTAAATGGCTTTGAATGTAAAGATATGTAAAAGACATTGATGCGAAGATAAAGGCTAAACCGAAAGATAAAGATGCTTTTATCGAATTATAAAGGTTTTGGTGCAATCATACGTACATTGTTCGAGCATTCGCTTCTAGCCATGTGGTATTTTGAATGTTTCATCGAATTTTGTACAATAGATATGACACACTAAATCCTAACACTAAGACTTCTATTTATACTACTGACCATAACGGTCCTGACTTATGAGATCTGGCCACGTCGTAACATGTAGAACACATGCTTTCTAGCTTCCACGCCTTCGAACCTTCTCCAACAGCATATATTCTAACTTCCAATTATCCCGCTCGCGTTTGAATTTCAAATGCTGTGGCTATCTTCGCTTCAAACTCGCTTTACAGACACAACCTTATTACCACTTCGAAGCTTCTTTTACATATATCATCATAACTGCCATTCGAAGCTCCGAGCTTTAGTATGTCTATTTTAAAAGCCATTCTATTCGAATCGTGACATTCACTTTGTTCCAACGAACACTAACATCATTTCGTTTCGAATTTGAGATTTCTACTTCGAACCATATATATCAAAATCTTCAGCCAACAAAATGCCCCTTTAAAATATGTATTTCGAACCTCTTTCTGAGAAATACTTATTTTAAACATAATCACAAGATTTTGATGTGACTTTGAGTAATCATGATACTGTGTACGACTTCCATTACGTCAGTCACGACGTCTCTTGGGTTTCCGAACCGCTTCAAAATAGTTGCCACAGCATGGTGCTGTTATTAAAGACAATGATTATCTTTAATCACGCTTGTTACCGATGTTCACTTTACGCCACCTCATGCCGTATCCAACCCACGATCCACACGTACCTTGGCTTTAGTTGATGAGTGCTTCAACTTCCTCACTATAAAACTAAACACCCTTAGTCTTTTATTCTTTTTTTCCACTTTCTAAACTCCTTTCTTCTTCTCTTCTCGCTGAAAACCCTGAAAGCTCTTAACAATTTCCAACAATGTCTTCAACAACATCCCAGATGAAGAAGATTTCCAAGAAGAAAAGCAAGAACGCTGGAACGATCATGGAAAGCAAAATTGGTATTCACCAAGGTCAATCTATACTCATCCCCCAAGGAATCTCCAAGGAACAAGAACTTCTATACTCTTCTCAGGTATTAATCCCAACCAATGCTGCTGGAAAGAGGTTTGCCCTAATGGGCCCTCTTACAGTTTTTGAAATTCTGAAAGATACCAGAACAATCTTCCCTGTTTGTTATGACTTTAACCCCTTGTTTAATAAGATGGAAATTCCTAGGTTAGGAACTGAGAATGTGAATGAATCCTCTGCTTCGAAAAACATAGAAACCCCTGATGTTCCCCCAAAAGATCATTTTGTTTTGGATTATGTGAAAAGCAACTTTAAGCCATTTCGATCTTGCCCTACCCCTGACGTAGCTTACCAAAACTGGTTTACTAAGGTAGAAGCTAAGAAATCCCATCAATGGGAGGAGCTAGGGATCTATAATTTGATCAAGTTATCGAAACCAGGCTTCACCTATAGCCACCCCTTTTGCATCTTTGTATTTTTGGGATAGTACTTATAACACCTTTCACCTTCCTGGAGGAATGATCACACCCACATTCTTCGATACAACAACTATCACAGGCTTATCACCAGTAGGAGAGACTTATATTCCTGACTCTGAAGAACACTCAAGTATCATTGACTTCGACGTCAAGTTGGCTAGCTTCTCAAAGTTCATTAGTCATTATCACACTGAAGGTGATAGTGTATCAGATGTAGAGCATATTGCCTTCCTCACCCTGTGGTTATCGAGATATGTGTTTTGCAGCAGGTCTTTACAAGTAGCCAGTAGATTTATTCCTCTAGCTAGAGATTTACATGAAAATAGGAGAGTTTGTTTGAGTGAGCTCTTACTTGTTGATCTCTATGAAAGTTTGAGATCAGCTGTTTCGAGTCTGAAATCTCACACTCCTAAGAACATCTTTCTAGCTAGCCCCTTTTGGTTACTCCAGTTATGGCTTAATGCCATGTTCGAATCTTCATTATCCACTGTTGACACCATTATTGAGCAAGATCCAGAGGTAGCGGATCGAATTGTTGAAGGCACTAGGCTGAGAAGACTAACTCCAAATGATGATAAGGCTGACTTCCAAGTTCTATTCTCACAGTACATCATGATCTTCTCTAAAAGGCATAAATTTGAAGAAACTATGGCACGTTTTGCTTCGAGGACTTATGGACCATCATGGTTCACTATGTCCCTTTCAGAGGCTGCTAAAAGCAAAGATATCCAAGACATCTGGAAAGCCTTCTTGCTCCCAAGACTAATCTCCTCAAGAATCACTCCAACCAAGAACCAAATGCTTGCCTATCAACCCAATTTCATTTCAAGTCAATTCGGTTTATGTCGCTAATTCCTCGAACCCCTTTTTCAAACCCAGAGTGCCATTACTTCTGGTCGAACTTTCAAGGCCAGAGAAGCTAAACCGCAGGAACAATACCAAGATTTCGCCGTTTGAATTAATTTCTTTTGAACCAACCTATTTTTCATCAAAGGGTTTTCTCGATCTGGACTAAATTCTAGTCTTATATGTTTGATACTCCATTAATACACAAAAAGAAAGGTATGTTCACTCATGCTCAAGAGATTAAGGCTTTTAATTACCAAACTACTTATGATCCCACGCTTGCAAACCATCAATATCTTGAAGGAAAAATTTAAAGAAAAGTCTCTAAGTTCGACTTCCTTCTGGGTTGTCACCGAGGATAGGTATAGGTTGGCACCGAAATGCATACACCTAAATTTCCTAGATTACCTACCTCTTAACCTGCTCGCTTGGTTTCCCCATACCCTTGGTGGTTGACTTGCAAAGAGATGTTCAAATACAAATCTCAAAGGAATCTAAAGCCATCCGAGACCGTGACATGGGCTCGACATTGGCTCCATAATTTCCTGGGCATCTTCGCTATGACCTTTCTGCCATGTCGATTGTTTCGAATGAAGGCGCAGGTGCGAATGCTTGGGAAATCCCCAAATATTTCTTACTTTCTTTATTTTAACATTTGTCTTAATTGTTTCGATTTTCAGCCATCAGGATAAAGACTGTTGCGTCGAAGACCAAGGAAGGAAGTAGTTCCCAACAAACTATCGAAGCTGATGACAATGTGCCCCAAACAATTCCAACAATTACTCCTGCAACAACAACAACCATCGCTCCAACTCCAACAATTGCTCCAACTTCAACAATTTCTCCAATTTCAACAATTGCTCCAATTTCAAAGGTAATCAATTTATCCTGACGTTTCGAATGGGCTACTTTATGATTGAAGTTTAACTCATGATCTATACTTTTCAGACTAATAAACTCCCACCAACCACTCCAAAGAAACAAAAGCCTAGTACCAGTGGGAAGAATCCTAAGGCTGGAGAAAATTCACCAATGGCTTCGAAGAAGAAGCAAAAGAAAGATGTTTCAAAGGACACTAATGTTTCTGGACTTGATTCCAGGGATGCTGCTCCCCTACCAAAATCCAAAAATCCACCTTCGACCTCCAACGTAATGTTGGAACATATAGACAACAATATCTCTTCAGATAATCCACAGGTGAATTGAATTCGAATTTCTTAACAAAGATAGTTATTCGTACCTTAGCGCCAGTTTTTAATCTTTCTTTGTTTGTGTAGGATGATTCAAATCCAATCCCTACCACTTCGACTCCTCCATCCAAAACAGCTGCTCCAATCCATTCTTCTCCTCATGGGGACTCAAGTAATCTGGTGCAGAATAAGGGATCCTCCAATATGGCGGTTCCGATTGGGGCTTCAGAGCAACCAGATGATCAAGGCACTTCTCCTCCTCCCAAGGAAACACACGAAGTAACGCCTGAAGATGCTGCAGAAGTTCCTCCCGAAACTTCTCATCCAGAATCTCCTCTCAAAATTCCTCAAGAGAGCGAAAAAGCCACCCAAGCTGAAGAGGAAAAGGTTGACCCTTCTCGAGAGAGCGAAGATTCTAGTGAGGAAGGATCTGAAGAAGCAGGCGAAGAGGAGGCTCAAGATGGTTCGAGCGAAGGAACGGAGTCTGATGCTCACAGGAATGAAGACAATGACATCGAAGTGGTGGACCTGGTTGGTGATGAAGAAGATGACGAGGAAGAGAACGAAGGTGGTGGTGTCCCTACCAATGAGCCAATGGAAGTCGAGATGGATGTTACTCCATTGCGTATGGAACTTCCTGAGTCCTCTCAACCCCAAACAGCTAAAGAAGAGTTAGCCCTCTTGAAACGAAATGACCCAATCGGTATATGAAGGCTAAGCTAGCTCGTATGACACCTCTTCCTAAGGTCGGTGCCGGTTCGACCATCGATTCAATGCCTTCTAATAATAGGTTGTACTTCTTCACAAGATTAGGAAGACAATCCTTGATGTGGATCTATTCGAAGTGCTCAATAAAGATAGTATAGCCTACTATATTATGAAGGGAATTCTTAATCAAGTCGACCTCACCACCTGTTCTCTGGAAGTTAGTACCATCCTATTTGAACTTCAATCTTTGCTAGACAACGGATCGGATGTCTCCTTCAGGATGAATTTGCTACCAATAAAGTTCAAGAGAAGCGAATCGCATGGATCGCCGCTTATGAGCATGCTCAAGCTTTCTAAAGAAGCTGAAGAGCAAGCCATGCATATCAAGCAAGCTAAAACTGATTATGAGCTTCAAGCTCAAGACATCCTTCTCCGGAAAAGCGATTCAAGAACTTCAACAAAAGTTAGGAGGCCCAAAACAACAATGGCATATGACGCCAACACTGCACACAATTCAAGAACTCTCAATAAAGGACTTGCAGAATGGAAGCAAATGAGCAACTTAAAGGTGAAGTTGCCACCTTAGAAGGAGTTGGCGGTTTACTCAGAAAGGCTTGAGTCCTTTCGAGTATCTTCGATGATTGAGGAACAATACCCATTTCTAGCTTTTGTTTGTTTATTTTTCTTGAATATTAATTTAACTTTAATCAGAATACCCAAACAATGCCATTTTGGCAATTTTAACTTACCATTTTGGCATATCTTCACTATATTTCGATTACGCTATTATTATTATTCGAATCTCCTGCAGGTGTGACTTATATTTCTTTAAATATTTCCCATTAACCTTTAAGATTCGCTTATCATTCACTTCCCAATGAGGTGACCACTTACCTAATGCTTTATTTTTCTTGTCCATGGGCAATATAACTTCCAAACTAAGTCATTAGTACTGAATGCTTTACCTTTCACCCTTTTGTTATATGCCCTGGCTACTCTTTCCTTTTGCCTCATTAGGATTTCCAATGCATGCAATCTAACCTCGTCTAACTCAACTAACTCGTTCATCATCATCTCCCAATACAACGCAGCTGGGATTTCGTTTTGTCTTTGAATTCGAACTGATTGTAGATGAATTTCTACTGGTAGAACTGCATCATGACCAAATGTTAGTTGAAAAGGTGTGGTATTAGTAGCTTCCTTAGGAGATGTTCTACAGGCCCATAGTATTTGGTCTAAAGTCTTGTGCCAATTCTTTGGCTTTTTACCAACATGTTTCTTAATTAAACCTATTATCACTTTATTGGCTGCTTCGACTTGACCATTTGCTTGAGCATAATATGGTGTTGATGTTAGTAATTTGAACCCCATCTCTTGGGCAAATTCTTGCATCTTCCTACCAGTAAACACGGAACCTTGGTCTGTGGTTATGCTCTCTGGCAATCCGAACCTATAGATAATTTGTTTCTGTATGAACTCAATAATAGCCTCTTGATCTACAACTATTAATGGTATTGCTTCGATCCACTTGGTAAAATAGTCTATTCCTACCAAGATATATTTCTGACCTTTAGAAGAAGCAGGATTGATTTCTCCTATTAAATCTAATGCCCATCCTCTAAAGGGCCATGGCTTAATGATCGAATGCAACTCACTTGCAGGAGCATGTTGAATCCCTGCATGTTTCTGACATTCTTCACATCCTTTAGCGAAATCTATACAATCTTTGAGCATGCTGGGCCAGTACATATCATATCGAAATAACAACCATTTCATTTTATGGCCTGCTTGATGTGCCCCACATGCCCCATTGTGGACTTCTGGCAATGCTAAGTATGCCTCACTTTCTCCTAGGCACTTGAGCAATACGCCTTCTTGGGTCTTTTTGAACAATTCATTCCCCATAAGGACATATGATAATGCTCTATATTTTATCTTCCTATCTACATTAAATGTTGGGTTTTTTAAATAACTCACCAAGGACTTCGCCAATCAGATCTCGATAAGGTATCTATGGCTAGTACTAATCTATCTTTATCACCACAACCTAATTTGATATTTTCCAAATCAAGGTGTGAGTCTAGTAGCCATGACCCTTCCTCTTATTTCAACCAATTCTTTAAAGTTTTGGTAGAAACTTTGTACCCTGAAGCCAACTGTGCTAAGTCATTTGCTTCTTGATTTTCCACTCTTGGTATGTGTTGAATATCCATGTATTCGAATTTTTTGAGTAGCCTGTTAACTATGACAAAGTAAGTCATCAGGTTTTCTTTTATGCATTTGTATTCCTTTGTTATCTGCTTGACCACTAACTCTGAATCACCTTTAATTTCGACTCTAGTTGCCCCCAATTCCAACAAAGCTTCAAGTCCAACAATGAGCGCTTCGTATTCAGCTTCGTTGTTCGAGCAACGAGGACCATCTAACTTATACTTGAATTTTGTTGGAATTCCTTCAGGAGAAATTATGAGAACTCCAACACCACTACCCTCCTTGTGGGTTGAACCATCAAAGTATAATTTCCGTATCGAACGTAACCATGACAAACTTTTCACCGCTGAATGGTCCACAATGAAATCAGAATCACTTGACCTTTCCTTAAAGGCATGAAAGTCAAAGAATATTCTCAAGGCTAGAGCCCATTTACCAACTCGCTATGCATTATTGGTTTTGAAAGCATGTGTTTGATAACATCGAAATGAGATGAAACATAAACATCAACAGTTTTATATAATACTTAAGTTTCATACAAGAAAAGTATAAACAAAGACATAACTTTTCTATGTTGCTATATCTAGTTTCTCGCATCATTCAATACCTACTTAAATAATATATGGCTCTTCGATGCCATTACTATCTTCTTGTGCTAACATACTACCTATAGTAAATTGTAAGCAGATATGTACAATCTCATGGGCTTCCCCATGAAGGTGGAGACAAGATAGGAGGCAGAGAGATATCTTTGATCTTGTCAAAGGCCTCCGATGTGCTTGCTCCACTCAAGGCTTGGCCTTGCTCAAATGAAGTAGTGGAGAAAAGCTGGGTTCTTCCACTTAGATTCGAAATGAACCTTCTGAGAAAATTAATCTTCCCCAGCAAAGATTGCAACTCCCTTTTTGATGTGGGTGCTTTTGTCACCCTGATGGCTTTGGTCTTATTATAGTTGATTTCGATTCCTTTTTTATGAACCACAAAGCCAAGGAAATCTCCACCGCAAAAAATGCACATTTAAGGGGTTCATTTTAAGCCATGTTTTCATTATTTCTAATGATTGGCTCAAATGATAATGGGTTTCTGCAGATATAGATTTGATGACTATATCATCAATATACACCTGCATAAATGTCTCAATAAAATCATGGAAAATTGAATTCATTGCTCTTTGGTAAGTTGCCCCAGCATTTTTTAAACCAAAAGGCATCACTACCCATTCGTAGGTGCCTAAGGCTCCTGGGCAACGAAATGTTGTCTTGGCAACATCTTCTTCAGCAATAAAAATCTGATTATAACCGAATATCCATCTACATACTTAGGTATTCGAATCCTCGCAGCAGAGTCTATTAACACGCCACAGCATAGAATATTCATCTTTGGGGTTGCGTGATTTAAATCCCTAAAGTCTATGCATATCCTCAGAGAACCATTTTCTTAATAATGTGTACTATATTTGCTAACCATTCGATACCTTGTGGTTCCGATGAATTTGCAACGCAAGCAACCTTTCGACCTCACTGATCTTTGTGAGAACTGCCATGAATCTTCTGGAGTTTGTTTGATGGGCTTCTTGCCATCCTTAATTGGAAGTCATGCTCCACTAACTCTCTTCAAACCGTGCATTTCATCATAATCCCACGGAAGCAATCTTTGTTTCTCTTGAGGACTTGATCACCTCTTGCTTGAGACTTGGGTTGAGTTTTGCGCTTATGTAGGTTATTCTTTTGTGTTGTCATCCCAAATTTACTCTTCGAGCGATCCCTGCTAACATTTTGGCACCGAGTTTGTAGGATCCTTCTCGGCCCAAGGGTTCTTTGTCATAGATGGCATCGAGCCTTTGATCTATTTCGTTTTCTTCACAGGGTGAGTCTTTGAACCATCCCTTCTATTTCGTTTACTTCAACTATATTATCTATGTCACCTCCTGAGCCGCTTTCCATTCATTCTCAGCCATATAGGCCGAAATCCTTTCAAAGAAGGAAGACTCAGTCATGAGCAAGGTTATCGAACCCCCAACCTGCTGGCCATCTTTGAGAAGTGCCTTTGACTCCTTTAATTATCTTCCTATCCCAGTACATGCCATCATGGCAAAGGGTCATATAGTAGTGCATCCCTTGTTTCGCTCATTTCACACTGGGGTACAAGGGGCTATCTTTTCCAGGTACTTGTCATAATTCCTTTTGTTGACTAAATTGACTGTTGTCATAAAGTAACTCTGGTCTGCTTCGATATTCTCCACTATACCATCTTCCCTCCATAGAACTAACCTCTGGTGCATTGATGAAGGAACTGCCCCAACGCCATGGATCCACTCTCTTCCCAGCAGCAAGTTATAATTGGCCTTGGCTTCGATCACCATGAACATGGTGGGCCTGCAGCTCGATCCTATGGTTAGATCCACTTGAACTACCCCCAACGTCTGACCTACTTTCCCTTCATAATTAGATAGGACCATGTTGTGTGGCTTGACATCACCTTCTTGTATTCCTAACTTTTTCAACATGAATTGAGGCATTAAATTAACTGCAAATGATTCAAATTATGAGCTCCAACCTTTGCTCGAATGAACAATGGCTTCAAATGATTCTTCATTGCTGGCTCTGGATGTTCGAAGAATGCGATCTGCTCTTCGACCGCGCCGTTATCCATTACATAGTAGCAAACTGGTCTGTGTTTCATCAAATCTATGGTATCCTCTTCCTCGTGCTCTTCGATTTCGGTCTCATGTCCAAACTCAGAAGGTAGTACAGATACCACGTTGCAATTTAAGTTGAGTGAAGACTCCCCTTCTGACTCAAAGTTGTCTGTCAGCATATCCTCGTCTTCTTCTGGACTTGGAGTGTACTCTTTCGATTCATCTGGTTGTGTTTCAGAAAGTTCCTCACTAACTCGAGGTTTGTCTTCGTGTTGATTGTTTGTTGTTGGTTTGTT